>WEKW01009510.1:0-21015 GCA_013389905.1 Sula dactylatra
CAAATGCTGAATAGCACAAACTTTTCATGAATACAATAGCTACTATTTAACACAATATAATCAAGAATTCAAGCTTACCTTGAATTCTTTCACCTTTTCCATGGTTATCAGGCGCCTTGATGTGTGGCTGGAAAGCATCTGCTCACAGTTGCTAATAAGTTTCAGGCACGGGTGGCGGGGAATGATCTCTTCTGTATATCTGGAAGAAATAAACATTCACAGAGCTGTAAGCTCATGAACTGGAACACTTGCATCTGAAACAAAATTCATACAGATTCTTCAGAAAATGGCTTACACTAGAAAATTGCTTTGCATTTTAATCTGATTAAAGAAATTCGGGTATTGGTGCTCCAGAGTTTTGACATCATAGATTCCGATCATCTTGTGACATGAAATGTGTAGAAGAAATTAAAAACTCACAGTGAAGAGACCCACACGCACATTTTCTACATGTATTTCCATGATGTTAATGTATGCACACAGGCCTGCCTGTATCCTTTCAAGTAGAAATCTCAGCCAATCAGGAGGGATAAGTTATCCAACCAGGAGCTGTGATTTTAAAAACGTATTCCACAGTCAACATATATAAAGTTGCAGGAATGAGAGACTTAACTCTGGCTCCCTAAGTGGAGACCATTACACTTCAGTTCCAAATTGTATTAAACCATCTCTTATTAGACAGCGACATTCCTGGACTTCAGAATTTGGTATTACAAATGTATCACATTGTAATTACTTTTTCTAAAGGGAAGAAAAAAAATCCATTATCTTTTAACATCGGATGGGAGCAACACTGGATTGCAATTAAATACTGTCTATAGAAGCAAGCAGTTACAGTGTTTTAAATGCGCCCACCTCGTAAGTATACTATTTTCCACAGAAACAACTTTCTCTAGATTGCTTTCAATCCTTCTATTTCTCCAAATGCTGAAAGAGGAATTTAAGGATTTAAGAGCTTTGCATGGGACTAGAGGAGCAGGAAGTATTGACCTAACTAATATGACAAATATGAGATCAGACATCCCTCCTATATACTGAAATATAGATCAGCCATTTAGTTTTTGTAATAAGCTTTCCTGTAATAGTTACTACAACATAACACAGAAAATGGCATGTGATATTGTCAGTGACTACGATTTCATATAAAATGCTTGCTCTCATGACTCCCCAATGCTTGGGGATCAACAGAAGTCAGACATTAAAAAGCAGAACTAAACACCTTTCACACCTACCACTTGAACGTAAAAGATACAAAGGAGGAGCTTCATAATTTTCCTGTAAAGAATTGGATTTTAAAGTGAATGCACTTTACAAAGTAAACATATTGTTCTGGGAGAAAGAGAAGTCAAATCCAACACAACTCAAAACTGGATCCATCTAGGTGCTGACGAAAGTCTTGACATTTCTTAAACGTAATAGTGAGCTGTTAAACAAGGAACACAATACCAAATACAGACTTGTAAATAGGGAAAAAACCCAAAAAGTACTGCCTTTTTGCACCGTTCCAAAACTTTCAGACTGCAAAACATCATTCCAGTCACTTCTCATGTGGGAAACCAAGTCACCACTTCTGCTAGGTGAAGTCAGAACATGCTTTTGACAAAGGTGAATCAAATTATTTCTCAGTTGTTTTTTCTATTACTTAAGAATTTTGATGCATCTAGTACCACCAAACTGCCCCTCTCTCTTAAGATGTTGTGGCAGAGTGCCTACCTTTGTAAAAGTTTCTCTTCATAACCATATAAAAGCCTGACTGCAAAGGAATTAAAAGAATTCAGACTCAACAATGATTTCAATGTCAGATTGAAAGAGTAAACTTTGGAGTGAGACGCTATCTTGCAGAGGGAGAGATTATTATCACTGTTAAAAAGTCTTGTCTGTTAGCATTAATGCATATATTTCTACATTATTTCAGGTAAAACTTAGAACACTATCAAACAAGAAATATAGTAGTAGTGGTTTTAACAGACATCCATTTTAATCCAGTTTTGTTTTTAATTCAAGGAAATACACAAGAGTCTCAAATAACACATGAACCTGATGGCAGGTGTTGCCAAGGGATATTTGATAGCACAACATATTCAGAGACAGTATCTTATCTTCCCCCCACATACTTGCTTTAATGTTTGTTCCTGTGTTCACCGTTACAGCTGAAAATGAAGTGACTATACTAATATTCTGTCCTAACACAGTGACTTCAGTATTTCAACCTTCCTTGCATAAAGTCAATTCACAGTAGTATGTACAAATTTACTTTTTAAGGGCAACCCAACTACAGCTTGAGAGAGATGACTTCCCCAAAACAGCAACTAAAGTAGAACCAGAATGTGCAGTTCACAGTTATCTAATACTGCTGTACTGAGGAAGGATGCTCTTACCAATGTTCAATGAGCAGACAAAAAGCCCTGGTATCTTGACAAAAAGAATAAGCTCAGTAATTCCAAACAGAGTTGATTGACACGGAAATCTAAGAATGCACAACCACATGTGGTCTGACAGGGTTAAGCATGGATAGACAAACATTTTGAACAATTAGCTGTAATACTCTTAATGGCAATCATTGTTTTGTCTGTGAATACTCTTACAATAAAAAAAGGCTAAGATACCAATTTTATCATAAAAAAAGCAAGCTACTAAGTGCACTCTTCTGTTATGCAAGCACGTAACAGAAATGGCTCCTTTTGATTTCCAAAATTTTCAAAACAGCACGTGATAATTAAATGTAGGACTGTCACAAGCCACTTCCATGGTGAAACCAGGGACAACAACCACTTTATCAGTATAGTTTGACTGTACATAGACACATATGACATTGTAGAAGCTACCTCCAGAGCACACCTACATCTGTAAGATACTTAGAAACAGCTACCGTACATCAACTCCCCGCTTTACTATTAAAGAGTTGGGGTGGGGTGAGGAGGGACACACACCAAAAAAAACCCCAACAAACCAAACAAAAAAAAAAACAAAAAACAAAAAAACAACCCCTCAAAACCTTATCCAGAGATGCTGAAGAAAGTTATGCAAACAGATGTGTTCCCTTTTAAACCCTGTCTGAATCCCAGGCTGAGCAGACAGCATCCTGCAGTCTCTGCTGGCCTCTCTCGTCCTTAACAGGGCGGCTCCCCTACACTTCCTGCCTCTCACTGCCATCTCTTGGTCACTTGACTTTTGATTTCTCAGAAGAAAGCTAAATTAGTAGTTCCAAACCCCCAAGAGCCAAGAATGTTCTCTTACAGGACCTTGTCGTGCACCTCTATCAACTACTCCAGTGGAAACACATATTAATAAGAGCCTTTCTACTACTATCTTAGAAATCTTTCTGCACCTTGAAAGTCTAATTATCTAAGCTTAAACCTCAACCCATTGGACATGCATTTGCAAGGACATGTGAAGACTTTTTTCTTTTTGGTAATAGTCAGGAATTATCTCCATCCAGAAACCTGATTTCAAAATCTCCTTTCCCTCATATGGTGTTTTAAAATACGAAGTCTGAGCACTACTCTTAAGTGCTAGTACTATGGAAGTTCCAGCTGTACTTATGCCCCAAAAGAAAGCACAGTGAGAATGTAGCATCCGTTCGGACATACCACATACCAGAAATCAAGAATACATACTCAGGCCTGTATATCGGCAGCCAGTAAACTAGTCTTCCTCCCATCACCAGATATTCTGCTGCAAACTTCAATAGGTCAAAAAAGATGTCACTTAGATGATAATTGGATGAAACGAAGATGTGATTTTCTGTACTAAACAAAAAAATTTACAAGTGTAAACATAAAAGCACAGGTAAAAACTGAATTTTTAATTAAAAACAAAACAAAACAAAAAAAAAAAACCCAAACCACAAAACAGCACTATCTGAGATTTGCAAAACCACCTAGGACAATCTAGGGAGTACAACTTCTACTATGAGGAACAGGACTTCCCAAATTCCCCTACTGACTCTTTGGACTATCATCTTTAGCACTTGTCAAAGAACCACAAATAAGTTGGGAATAGTTATTTTGCACAGCATCTTTCTGAAGGGCAATTTAGAGTAAAATGCAGAAGACAAGGAAGGCTGGGCAGTGGAGAAGCCATGTGTTACCTCTGAAGGGAAAGGAACAGTGGAAATCCAATAGAGAAGGTTAAGGTAAAATAGAGGTATTCCATTTTAGACCAATCTTGCAGCTTACAGGGACTGAAGAGAACTTTCTGAGAATAGGAAACATAAGGTAATGGTGGCTTACAGAGATGAGAAATAGGATTTGCAATCTGAACACTAGGGAGAACAAAACCAAGGATTTCGGAAAGCAACATACTAGTTTTGCAAACAGAACAAAAAAGGCTTTTCTTCTTTAATTACTATCACTATCATTTTTTTTAACTGCTGACAGCCAACCAAGAAATAATAAAGATTCTGAAACTGTGACTGGGTTTCCATTAAGACATTTATATTCTACAACAGACAAGACAGCTTACCTACCTTCTTTCAGCTGACTTAACTGTTTCTACAGACAAGACAGCTTACCTACCTTCTTTCAGCTGACTTAACTGTTTCTTTTTGTGAACCCATTCTGCGAGTAGCTTCTCTGATACCATATGGTGCTATACAAAGCAAATGCATAATGCAGAGATAAGAACCTCACCCTTTGTCCAAATAACATACAATTATATTATACATACATAACAGTACACAAACTTTGGCTATAAGAAGTTAAAAAAAAAAGCTTTTACAAAGTAAAAGTCAGTAAGGATAATTTCTTCAAGATCTATTCAAAGTTTCTTGCTTCAAAAGATTACTTTAAAACTATTTCAGAGAAAGCCCTTCAGCTGTAAGAGGCTTCTGTAGTGTAGCAAACATCTAGGCTGGCAAAGGACAATGCTCTTCTGTGTTGTCCATTAAAAGATATTCCTTACATTTCCAACATATGACAAATAATCCCATCCTCTTTTGTTTGACAGACACAAACGTCTCCCCTATAGCACGTAGCTAACCTTTTTCAAAATGAAATTGTATGTATCGGAATTTCTTGCCAACACATTACACAAATGGTAATTCTCACAGGTAAGAAGACAGGTAAGGTAAGACAGGCAAGAAGAGCCAGAGATGGTTTTTTCTCATATATTTTTGCACATTTCTAATAGCATAACATACTTATTTCATGTTCAACACAATTGTTTTTGTGAGACTTATTTCAGCATCACGGAAGCACCAATATCACCATTTTGTAAACGCAGAAGTTGTGACACAATTTGCAAATGCAGTTCTAAGTCCTGTTAATATTCTACATTGTCTTACTGCCAAACAGGCCAAATAAAAATTAGCAGGCAACCCACAAAGAAAAGTAACACTCCCTATTCCTAATTCATATAAATGTGTCACTGTAAGAGCCAGCACTAGACATCAGAAATTGCTGTTATCAAGGTCTTTTATTTATTCCCTTAGCCTCTACTCCCTCTCATGCATGACAAATGGTGTTAAATATACAGGTTTCTAAAAAAGCAGAGGATCCTTTCAAACCGCTAGCGCTTCTAGTAGTTAAGTGTATCAGAAATGCATTAAAATTCCTCTTTGTAAGCATTCCAATAAGGACTTAACGTAAGTCTCCAGAAGTCCCTCAAAGCTGCCTGGCAGACTCCAGTGTGTTGCAGATCAAATCCTAACAGCAGCATGGACCATTCTGATAAGAAGTCTCCATGCATCAGTAAAGTTATGGCTTTACTGAGCGAGACTTCTTCGAAGGAAGATTTTCAGCCATATTGATTTCTACCAGCAAACATAATGTTCTCCCCACGCAAGAAAGTATTATCGCCAGCTTTGTTACACGTTTATAATTATCCTTAAAATAAATGCAGAGATGTCAAATACAGATCCAATTTCCACAGTGCTGCCCTCAATGGTCATCCTTTGTAATATGGAAACTGCAGGTGTGAGCGCTCATCGAGACATTAAATCAATGTACATAGGCAATAATCTTTTAGTCATTGTTATTAGGCAACAAAAAGCATTAACAAACTTACGATCTGTAATGATTGCATCAAACAGCATCCCTTTTCGCCATATTGGTCTTGAAGAATCAGAAACTAGTGCATCAAGGTAATATTTCTCTAAACCATACTGTCGGAGATTAGCTCTGATATTTTCATCTGGCCCTCTCCATTTCTGGTTCTTTCTGCTTGCCTTGCCTGGGGGCAGGGGGATGGAACGGAAAAAAGAGCATACTCAACAACAAACTATTTTACAGGAAAAGCTTTCATATACTCTATCACTTAATTTAAAGGAAAATAATCAAATGTCAGTCGTGGTTTAGCCCCAGGCAGCAACCAAGCACCACGCAGCCACTTGCTCACTCCCCCCACCCCAGTGGGATGGGGGAGAGAATCGAAAGAGCAAAAGCAAGGAAACTCGTGGGTTGAGATAAGAACAGTTTAATAATTAAAATAAAATAGTAACAGTAGTAATGGTAAAGTTAACAACAATGATTATTATGATGATAATGATAATAATAATAATAATAATGATAATATAATTTAAAAAATAAAATAACGAGAGACAGAAATGAAACCTGGGGAGAAGAAGGAAAAGGGGAAGAAAAAAAACCCAAAACCCACAAGTGCTGCAACCGCTCACCACCCGCTGACTGACACCGCCAGTCCTCGAGCCGCAATCGCTGCCTCCCCCGGCCAACTCCCCCCAGTTAATATACTGGGCATGACATCACATGATATGGAATATCCCTTTGTCCAATTCAGATCAGCTCTCTTGGATGTGCCCCCTCCCCTCCCGTCTTCTTGTGCACCCGGCAGAGCATGGGAAGCTGGAAAAGTCCTTGACTAGTGTAAGCAGTACTTAGCAACAACTGCAAACATCAGTGTGTTATCACATTATTTTCATACTAAGTCCAAAACACAGCACTATACCAGCTACAGTGAACAAAATTAACTATCCCAGCTAAAACCGTGACAATGTCACGTACAAAACCAGAGTTTATCTCCTGCCTTATTCTACTCACTGTCACAAGTATTTGCAATAAACTTCACAAGTAGCAAGGAATAATGAAAATAGATGAGAGAAGTTCTGCACCATCTGCATGTGTCACAGAACACATTTATAAAAACATTGGTTTCTAAGATGTTCTCACTATCCATCAGTCATAATCCTGTCCAATAAGTCAGATATAATTTGCACTGCAGTTTTTCAGAGAAGTAAGAATGGCATTAGACTTCCTGGGTTAGATTACAAGAAGCTTCCTACATCACAGCCTAAGAAAGCACACAGCTGTTGTAATTATTATTTGGACCTGTGTTTCGGTTTTCATTACTCCTTTTATTAAATACTTCCTGCTTAAAAAATAAGAGAATAGCTTAGCTAGGATACATGTAAATTGGTCAATAAAAATAAGCATGACCAAATAAATCCTGTGAAGATTAATGTTGCTTTACAGAGAGTAAGATTTCAGTGGCCTAGAAATGCATAACATACCTAATCCATGGATTGTGTTGTAATCTATATCAGTACCACACACATATGCTCCAAAGTGTGCTGAGGAGATTAGAAGGCCACCTATAAAGGGGAGAAAAGGGGAAAAGTATAAACTGCTGCCATAAATGTTATCTGCTTCAGGATTTTTTTTGCTCAGGAACTTCAGGAGCTTACACCAGTAGCATATTAGACCCAAAGGCAGACCCAAGAAAAAAAAAGAAAAAAAAAATTAAAACTACCAACTAGTTAGAATCACTACGCAACTATAATCAGAGGTAATAACACTAGGTGCCTTGTCTGCTATACCTGATCTTCCTTATCTTGCTATGCCCGATGTCACTCCTTATCTCTGGAGACTGTTCTTAGGAGTTTTTTTATGGTTTTCTGTATTTCAAGGCAACAAGATCCTTTAAGCACTACATGAACCAAAACTTTTAATTCTACTTTGCAAACAACAGAATCATCACCAAATGAATGGCAAGTCTACCCTGACTGTTCTCAAAGTCAGTCTCCTTAACTGTGTCTAAAATCAAACTTCTTGTATAATGTGGCCATTCCCTGGATAAGAAGCAACGGTCAAGAACCTTGCAAATGTAAGTATCTCCAATGTAAACAGCAATATCAAAAAAGTTTCTGTAATTGTTTTGCAGTGTGAAAGCTATATACAGATGCATTTTTTCTGTATGTCACCTATTTTGTCAGTGCATTTATTAGCAACTTATCCTGCAATAAAACTATTTTTTTTAATCCCTACTATTGTGATCTGCTTTTCTAATTAAAAAAAAAAACAAAACCCCAAACTACCAAAAAAGCATGTGTGTCTTTCCCCTTGAAACCGGGCAATGGTTGAATAGCCCAAGGAAAAGAGCAAATTACATTATCTCTTTAACAGCTTCCAAATGACAAAAAGGACGGACAGCAGAAGATTAGCAAAGAGCTGTGTTGTCGAGTTGTTAATAAGGAGGTATGTAGCTAACAGAACGGTTTAAAACAGAACCGTGACTGAGAACAAGGCTATGAAGCCCACACTATTGATGTCCACTGCTTATGGATACAAACAGTCCTGCAAAAATAAAGGGGATATTGCTGCAGGGCAAAGAGTTGACCAGCACAGGGAACAACGCGCAAGCTGCCTGTGCGGGTGACACCAGTCCTCCCATTCACCGGCAGCGTGGAGAGGAGCATCTCAGGTGGCTGCATTGCCCCGCGCCACCCACTCAGCACCAACAAATCCCTAACACGCACCATGTACACAGGCTAAAGATCCCATCTCGGGGCGCTAGAGAACAGAACTCCTACATCATATGCTAATGAACTCTACCAAAACTGAAGGTGAGGGAGAAAGAAAAAAAAAAATTCCTCTGCTTTTTCTTGTGAAATGGATCAGGGAAAAGCAAGGTTACTCACCCCAGAGGAGTCACCCATTTCCCTTCTCGGCTGCAATCCCTCAGAACAGATGGGCAGTACCTCCAGAGGGTCAAGACAAATTTAGCTAGCCCTGACCCCAAGTATGGCATACCACCCAGTCCTATAAAAAAAGTAAGAAGAAAGTACTTTGCCCATCTAAGAATGTCTTTAATCACAGGGAAAAAAAAGTTAGGAAAACATGAACTTACAGCTTTTAGCAGATCTCAGCTGGCACTAGTTCAATTGTGTTCACACAGAAGGTGCATGTATACTTAAATATCCTAATATGGCCAGCCCTTTGACCCTACTATATCAAACAGATGTATACAAAGGGTTAATCAAAGAATCATTGTGTTCCCTGATGACTATTAGCAGAGTGATGATGGCACAGAAATTCATGCCTTTCTATCGTACATTGTTTCCCCCATCTCTTCAGCACAGCTGAGGGTCTGGTCATACCACTCTGCTCCAGGATGTCAAAGAAAAAATTCCTGTCATTTGCAATTATGCAGTAGCATGAATCAGCAAAGGGAAAGTATAGACAAACGTCTTCCAAAGGTACGAACAATAAGCTTACTGAGATAACCAGATCAAATTGTCTAGGAGAAAGTACAAAGTATTCAGGTAAAAGACTTTATTCTTCCAGAAACCTCCAGGCTTCCTTCTGTCCAACACTGAGGAAAGAATATCTGAACAGTTTACAGAAGTTGGATTTTGCAACTCTCAAACAATCCTGGCCATTCCAATTCTGCTTTACAACAAAGGGGAATCAAGTCTCCTAAACCAGCCTGGTGAAAAGCACTTTTCATTCCAAGGATAAATTCCAATTGTCCACTCTTACACTAATGTGGAAGACTTGTGATTTGGCTCATCCAGCAAAAACAGATTGTTTCCAACAAGCAAGCATCGTTTTGCAAGGCCGGTCTAATTTGGTATTATTTACCTTTTCAGCTTAAAAACCAGGAAGAAACCCAAGCCAGGTATTAAAGTTGCACCAATACAAGAAATCTGAGCTGCAGTTTCTTCAAAGTACTCCTCAAATCCTGAATGTATGTTCTTTCCAAACCCCTCAGCTCAAACCCACTGCATCACTCTCAACTCTGAGCTACCTCCCAAAATTCCAGTGGCATGGGACTACTGCACTGACAATCTTGAAAATCCTCTAAAAGACCTCAAGAGACTTGAAATTCCTGAGGTTTACTCACCAAAAGTAGGTCCAAAAGCCACTTAGTTTTTCAGTCATAAATACACTTTCCTGACAAATGGCACGCCACCCAGTATCTCCAGTGTCCCTGCATAACTTTAATCTCAAGCCTGGATGTTACAGTTGTCTAGTGCAATAAAATCACAAAAACTGCAATTCAAATCATTAGGCAATTCGGGGACAATTCTGTGTATGTTACACTTCTGAACTGAAACAACATTTATCTTAAATATCTATAGCTTTGCCACTTCTTTTGTGATTTGTCTTTCTCTAACTTCACCCTTCCTTTTTTTTCTTCAATTTTCAGTCCCAAGAGAATGAATGCTCGCAGAGAATTCTTTGTGATTTAGGTTTAGCAGATTTTTGCAAAAAGGCACAAAACCATAGAAATCAAACTGCTTAGAGATGAAGTAGAGGGATTTCCTTAACCTTTCAAAGAGTACTACCCATCTGCCAGGAACACAAGCACAAGGAGGGGGAAGAAATTTCATAAGACATTATTATGCATGCAAAAAATCAGGTCGTATATGAACAAAAATTTAAGACAAAAACCATATAGTTCACTGAAGCCTTGTTTCTGAAAATATTATACCCCAAGTCTGTTTTCTACAGTACAAAGAAGCTGCATGCTAATAAGAATTTGTCCTACTGGTGATCCTGTAGCGTTGTTTTCTCTCCCCCTAACTTTTCTGCAGTGATTTCTGCAGTGAATTCTCTGCATCTCCCATTAATGCAATATTTGTAATTGCATGCGTCTCACAAGTGGTCTTCTTGATCAAAGTTTAGCAAAATCCAGGTCAGAAACAAAGCCTTTGTTATGCTTTCGAAGAAACTGCTACAGGTAGCTTAACACAATATATACTCCTGTATGATTAAATGGCACAACCTGACACAATAGATCTTCTATTTCACCTAGAAAACAGCAAAGTTTCCCTTAGGTAAAAAGTCCTGCTACGCCACACAGAGTAATATGTGGAATAAAAGCTCCCCCTCCTGGCTTAACTAAGGAAAGTTCAGCTGGGGGGCGAATATATGGTGTGAACAGTATCATCCTGAAGACAAGACATGATGGTACAAGGAAGTGATCACTAGTGAATGCTATGACCTAACTCTTGCTATGTTGTGTTATATGCCCAGAAGTGCCCTCAGCACTCCTCTAAATAGCCACCTCCAAAAATGCTGCTCCTTGAAAATCCTGAAAGTGGCTGCAGGGAGTGCTCTCGCCAAATTTCAGTTCTTAGTCACTTTGGATCTTAAGCAGTCCATGACGTGCATGAACTGGTGTTTAAACCATGTTACATAAAATAACACAGTGAAGACTTGTCAGAAGTGTAAAATAAACTGTTTACATCCTCTGAAGTTAGTCTCCTTCCCCCAAAATCCCTCTTGAGTTAACAAAACATACATTTTATAATCACCATTTTGCTTTTGGTATCATCTCAAATCTCAGTTGAGCACCAGAAGCTGCTGCACCAGGTAAAAGTGTGGTGTGAGCAATAACACAATCTCCCAGTTTTTCCCGCCCACAGAAAGAAAAAAAACCCATATATACCTGTTCCAACAAATGGATCATATACAACATCATTGGGTTTTACTCTCCCATGGTTTGCCATAATGAAAGACAGGCAGGCATCCATGCTTGTATTTCCAATAAAGTGTCTCTTTTTTACACTGTAGGATTCAATAAGTTCTCTTTGGCCATCTGCAATCTGTGGAAACATTTTAATTCACTGTCAAGTCTTAGATACAATATATAAGCAGACAGGCTAACAGACTTGCTTAAGTGACACCATCCAACAAACAGGTAACTCTTCATTTCATAACACATTGCTTTGCCTTCTGCCCTCTGAAAATACGACAGACTTCTTTTCAAGCAACAGATATGTTAGTTCAACTCCTAGATAAATACTTCAAGACAGAGGTCAAAAATATACAAACAATTTGGAGGGAAAATTCTTCTGAAAAAATAACTATTAGAGCAACTTTGCTATTATGCTAGGTATCAGAAAAACAATTCCTGGCAATTCAGAGTTAAAAGAATTTTGAAATGAGGAGGAGTAGAAATGCATGTTAACACGTGCGGGCACATACACACGCACGTGCTTAAGGTCACAGAGAAATTCCATCTTCACTGGCTTTTCTGTCATGCTCAAAATCTAAATTTAGGATAGCCTTGACAGATCAGAATTTACTGGAAAAACAAAGACCAAATGCTAACATTTTTACATCAGAGTTCCCAAATATGCTGAAGAGGACCCAAGCAGTCCGGAAGAAAACATGTTCAAAAGCTCTTCCAACTCTATCCCCCAGTTCCAGTCAACATCAGTCTTACTGGGTAAAAAAAATACACTTGCTTATTTTTTTCAGGTTGGTTTACTCATTTTTAAACACTTCAGGAATCCAGCACAGATGGGACAACAGCTGCAATGTTTCGCAGTATTGCCACAACCCAGGGTGCTTTCACATTAATCACAGGCATGGAGAATATTCACAGGCACTAACAGATTACTCAGATCTCTAACTTTGCTGCGCACAGCCCCTGACCATAGCTGTACTACCTCAGCAGTGGTTCTCCCTCCTTCCAGCTGCCCTTGACCCAGGACATTGCAAGCACATATTCCCATCAGCGGCTGGTATCAATCTGGCAGATGTCCTTTGGGGAGCCACTTTTTCCTCACAAGAAATAAAAGACCACATCAGATTTCCTCAGGATATCCTAATAATGTAGCAGGTTTGGAGCGCATACACCCTACAGGCAAGAAAGTTTGTAGCGAGGTCCTCAGATGACAAGCTCCAGACAGTTTTTGAACGTGGTTCCTACAGTATAGCACTGCACTGCCGGCGTCCCCGCAGGCAAGCGTCCCGCCGTGGGCTGGACCCGCTGATGTCCAGGGCCTCAGGGATCAGCCTGCGCCTTTCTGTGGGGGTGCCTGTCAGGACCACCTGAAGCACTTAGAGAACACAGCTTGGCTGACGCAACTCAGCAGGGCCGCAAGCCATCTACAGTTCCTGTAAAACTTTCTTCATGTTTGAAACAAGCTGCTGGTGCTTTTAGGTCCATCTGGGCCCACAATGATATAATACACTACCATAGCTGTGCAGCCTCACTCTGTGTCGAGTTCCCTCAGTGGAGGGCACAATAAGGTGTGTTCCCAGATACAACTTCAATTTTTTCCACCTCTAAACTGCTCGATTAACCTGCTTTTTCCTAGTCACAATAAGGACTTTCAAGACTTGCGTAAGTGTATTATGCGGCGACAGATTCAGCCATAATTATATTGCCTGTTTCCATTAAAACTCAGCACAATTTTTTACATCTAAATTGAAGAACATTTTCCTGAAATACAGGCTCATAAGAACCAAAGCAAGCGTACTCACGTACCCATCTACCAAAATACAGATGAAAGGGCTCCTCTGGAACGTTATTAGGATCCATTCCATAATCTTCCAAAATCCAGAAGATGTGTTCTGGATTCTTTAAATTTACTTTTCCTTTGAATGGCAGAAATTCAAGGGCCTATACAATAAAGAAAAACAGAGTCAAACATAACAGGATCAGATTTTTGAAATACGCACCCCACAAAAAAATAAAAAGGAAAAAAAACCAAACCAAAAGAACCAAACCACAATTCCACTTGTGAGAAATGATAGATTAGGACTAAAAGTACACTCTTAGTTTTCTCTGGATTTTTGAAATGCCTTTCTTGTGAATAAAGATAGCTCAGATGATTAATGATTAGAAATCAGAAACAATAACATTTTTTTATTAACTGAACAGAACCCAACTTTAGAGGAGATGAACTGTGTGTATTAGTTATGCAATTTTCAAGACAGAAAAACAACACTGATGATGAACGACGGGATTTAAAATTTCAGTGATGTGCAGCTAGACCAATTTACACACTCAGCATTGTTTCATGTACACAACAACTGAACAAACAGGAAAGGGTAGCTACTATTAATACAGATAATTTCAGTCTCTGTAAATGAAGTAAAAAGAATAAATAGCTGCTAAAAATAGAATGTGGAAGAGCAAAAAATTAACTGTAATTTAGAAATATTTCCTAATTAAAATACTGATACAGGTAGGAGGAGAGCACAGGTGCAGACAAGAGCATAAGGACAGAACAGGAAATCAGCACGCAATCCACAGCTTGCAACTGAAGTCACTGGCCTGGTTTGTTCCACATTCTGCAACAACAAATGCCTAATACAGAGATCAAGCGACAGATTTTCTAAAAATCTAGCACCTAACTCCAGCCTTTTGAATCTTACAGTTTTCGGCAATAAGCTTCAGTTTCCCCAGCACACTAGGTTGAAATCAGCAGTGATATTTGTTTATCTTTGTATAGGCCTTACATGGTCTGTTTAGAAAAAAAAAAAAAAGTCATGAATTTTGAGGAGAATGTTAATTCAGACACAAAGATCCCATTTAGAGTTGATAAGGCATAAGCTGTAAACTGCTTTAAGATCTTCAGGAAACTGAAACTTAAATACACGCTGGACAACACCAATAGCATAGAAAAAGAACAACATGAATAGATGAAATTAATCAAAGTTTTCTTAAACATCTACTTACATCTATTTTTTTTATTTTCTGTGCTTGGGTCAGTGTTTTATTAAATGTATGAATGTGTACTTTGTAAGTAGAGTCTGACTGTAGATATGGAAGCTGAAAAAAAGGCAAGGACACTTTCATTAGTACAGCTGCAGTGCTATTCAGTGTGATTAAGGAACTACATTGTCCAGATTCTTTACATGCATACCATCTTGTCCATTGGATAGCTCTTCAAAGATGCATACAGCTCCCCCGCAGATCTTCCATGACCCCACAGTTCAAATACAGACCTGAAATTACAAAGTTCTTTAGAGTGCAGTCGTACAGCGGGGGGAAAAAAAATGCCTTGCAGATACTTACTCCTTTTAACCTTCTTGGCCAATGTATTTAGGCTTTGCTTTATGGAGTACTGAAGTGCATTATTTAACTCTGAGCACATGCTTAAGTTTTGTTCTTAACAGGGACACACTTATTTTTAATCCTAAACTGGTATTTCAATGAAGCTTTTTTGTTTGGTAACATACACTAAAAGGTAAATTTCAGTCTTAGTACCCTTGGATATTACCAGACCTTTTTCTGGCACACAGTGATATTAGCGAATGAGACAAAATTCATTTGTACTCATCGATTTGATGGGGTAAGCAAAGGCTGAAAAAGGTCAAGAACAGGGTTTCAGAAGTGTTATGCTACCCTGGAGTAAAATGAATCGTGGAACCGTAACATCCTACATATAATGATATCATCAGAGGTCCTATCCCATTTTAAAATGTGGTTATGATGTCTGATATATTCAGATGTTTATACACTTGCTGCCTTACACTTTTTTGTTTTGTTTCCATATTGCTGGCTTTAAGAAAAGCATTGCCTTGGAATGTGAGGTAACGAATGCTACCAGAATGAATGCGCAACACCACATCATAGACCTTTTCCCCAGCATTCACATATCCCAACCAAGCAGACTTTCCGTATCAAAGAAAAAAATCATTTTAGTACAGGAATCCTAGTGTCACCGCATATATTGTTAGACACTCTTACATGCATTTGCAACACACCATAAAACACAGCCTTTAAGGATTAGCAGTGCCATGGTACCTTTTCAAAGATGACTCCCGAAAGAAAATCTTCAAAATGTTCAAAGGTTTAGCTCACTCAAGCAAAAATAAAAGACAACTACATTTTACTAAGTGACAATAGCAGATACCAAGGCCCAGCGGTAAGTCATTTTGTTGAAGTATTCCTTCCCTGAAAAAATTATTTAAGGCTATATTTCTAACCTGCATTTACCCTGAAAAAAAGCAGTGTTCTCACAGTGCCTATTTTTTTCCTGAAGCATCTGTTTCTACCTATTGTGAGAATTTAAGCTATATTTCTAGATGGAGCAATGGAAATGCTGACAGCAGAGGCTGTACTAGAGAGAACCGAATATTCGTCTTTGAATTTTATACAACTGTTGGAGAAGCTCTTATAACACCTTTGGGCCCACTTCTTACTCTTACACTTACATATGTATTGGAAAAAAAGGCACAAAATGCTAGGGAGATTTTATTTAAAGGTATGCTTCAGAGCTTTTAATACTCATTAGCATTACAATGCTGGAGATGCTCCAGCTCCTACTCTAAAACTGACATATCTCCCCACAATCAGTAGTAGACCAGGAAAACACAGTGGGCCAGTTACACTCCCTACATAAAATATGCATACATTAGTTGAAAGAGCATAGCTGTATGGAACATCTGCAAGCTGTTTTGTCATGTTTTACTTCCTTAGTTGCCTACAGCTGCTTTTTGAAGTGCAGTACAGTTTATCCCCATTGGAAACATGCTATCATAAGGACAATTTTGTATATGTGGGGTTTCTTTAGGCAAGAGTGTACAATCCAAGTCATCGTAGGTAAAACTGAATACCTGACGCAAGAAGCACTCAACAGGGACCATGCAACGCTCTGCAGAGGCGCCCAAACCAACCCTGAACAGGAGAGCACAGACACCCCAAGTTTAGCATGGTCAGAGAGCCACACCACAGCTATGCTGCTTCTCATCCTGAACCATACCTCTGAGGTATCTCTCAAGTCTCACTGGAAAGCCTGTTATGCAGACACCTCTAAAAAGGACCAAAAGCCACCAGAACAATCACACTCTGGCATATTCCTGTGCTCTTGAATTTTCTAGAAGGACCCCTGCTGCAGCGGTGTGGGCTGAGGGCTCACATACCAGCACCAGGAGGGTGACAACAAGAAATCACTACCTTTCCCTTCCAAACTTGATTTTCAGTTTTTATGTATCACTGGTTTTGTCTTTCAATTCCATACACATTTTAAAACAAGCCACAAACTAAACATTATTCAAGGCGACTAAAACTTCAGCGTCACTACAAGACAAGTACTGGCTCTGAGTGAAGAACATCATTTCAAGACGCTGCGTTGATCATACACTAAGTTAAGAGGACAGGCATGCTACGTAATCAGTCCTACAGGCTCAGTAACACCTCCTCAATTCTAGAGGTAATCAGAGACTGTTTATTTTAAGACATATTTGCCACAATATAGCAGAAAAATTTTCCACCGCCTACGTTATCATTTACATGATGTTTCACCTCTTACTTTGCACATACTGTCCGTTTCATTAGTCCTCTTGCCATCTCTTCTGAAGTAATATCGAGAATCCAAAATGGAGACTGAAATAAAGAGAAGATAAGTGATGCAAATACCTAGCTGGAGGATGTCACATGAATTACACAACTACACAATTCTGTTCTACAAAAACAGAACATGCATGCTGAAGATTTAAAAAAAAAAAACCACAAAACAAAACAAACTGTTAACTGTACAGAGAACTTGAGGATAAATCATTTAATTTAAGGTAAAACTGTATACTCAGCTTGAATGTCTAAGAAGTTTTATTACGTATTTCATTTTCCCACCTTACTTTTGAGTTGGTAAAATATTATTATTTTTTATGCTCCTCTAATTATTCATCCTCTAAAAACTCAAAACACCTCGTTACACACAAGTAGTAACTAAAACCCAGTAACGTTCTCTGATGAAGCATTGAGACCAGAATCATACAGCTTCCTAGCTTCACTCTTCCAGATCCGCTGCCTCATTGATTTAGAGGCAAACACCAAATCCAAACTGCTGCTCAATGTTTTCATGGTTCGGCTATTCTGAAAGGGAAGGAGAGCCTCCCAGCAGATGGCGCTGTTTCTTTTCACCCTGTTAACTCAAGACATCCTGAGATGCATTTTGTCCATCTTTTACCCAGTTCCAAGTCTTTACTGAAATTGAGAATTGCTCGTTTTCGAAAGATTCCTTATTTTCCTAAGAAACTTCAAAATTTATTCAGCTACCCATATTTAATAAAAATACTATAAAGAGCATACTTTTATACCAAACATACACTCATAAAATATCTGGTCCTCACTTACATTTACACGAATTTCCTGCTCACCACTGAACTGTCCACCGTAAAGCGAAAGCAAAGATGTTATTTCCTAAAAATCAAAATATAAAGGTCAGGCTTTAGGAGCAGTAACTAATTTTTTTAAAAAAAAAAAAAAAAAAAAGAGCAAAGCAGATTTTTTTAAAGGGACAATTTCAGAGATAGAGCAGCACACCATAAATTCTATCACATACTGCGACCTCCATAGGATTATGAACAAAATCTTAGAGATGGCAACAGAAGAAAAAATGGTGTTTACTACTGACTTACTGTGGAAACCGACAACGAAACATTAGGAGTAACTGTGCGCATAGGGCAGAGGTTCACAATTAAATTCAGTTTGTATAAAAAACAGCTTTCTCAGAGTTCAGTTGCAAAACAACGAGCTACGAATAGTTTACGAAACGTTGTACACAATACAATAAGATCAAGTTAGGCAAATTTCAGTAATCAAATCCACTGTTTTGCATTTTTCTACTCCTCTTTCATTGAAATCTTTACTGTTCAATCCTACGCTCTCACAACGATATTCCTCTTACAATATTATTCTACCTGTTCCTAAAATACTTTTCTGACTAATTCACGTAAAAGCAATGCCTCACTAGTAACACTCTGATCGGGGGCTGGGCCCAGCACTAAACATCAATCTCTTTTCTGTTACCTCTCTGCTTTACAGGTATCTCATCAGTTTTCTTCAGAAGGTGTCATTCCTAGAGTAAACTGAATCAGAGGCTGTAAACTGAACACAGAAAACAGCAAATCTCCAAGAAAGAAGGTAGCAAGTAATAATTAAAAAACCACCCACTAAAAAGGCTTTTGAACTGGAGTGAGAGGTAAACATTGGGGAAGTTTCTCATGCAGCCCCTTTGCTAGAAATGACACGCTGCAGCCTCTGAACATGACTGGCAAAAGAACATGGAAGCAAATTTTTATGTTGGCTTAGATTTGAAGCGAGTGGGTAAATAAAAAGATTACGAAGTATCCCAAAAAACAGGAAAAGAAAACCCCTACATAACACTAGCACGTGGCTGTAGGGGGGCATTACCCCATTCATGTCCATCTTTCCATTTGCATAGAAAGGACATAAGAAATGTTGGAAAAAAAAGAGGGTTTGCTCCAGGAGAATAAAAGTTTATGCGTAACTATTTCATTGTATGGTCCTGGGACAACAAAAGTACCTGAGATTATACACACGAATCCATGGCATCTCCACACACTACCAGTAACATTATCTACAGGTAAGTGACAAAAATGAGAAGCAGAGAAAACACGGCCTGAGAGGACAGGCTTGGAGAGAAAGGCAATCATGACCTTTACACATGCTAAAGGTTGCTGTGATAAAGGAAGGCAACAATCTGTTTTTGACATTTAGTACAGATGAGACGAGAGCACCGGGTTCAGATCACAGCAGTGCTCTGGACAAGAGGTTGGAAAGATCCTTCCAAGAGTAAAGCACTGGAACAGATCTGCCTGAAGATATTGATAAAAAAAATCAATGCGCTGACCGACCTGTCCGTTAGAGACACCCTGTGCTGGAAAACAGCATGCGTGATGATACCCCTCAGTATCTGACCTAACCCAAGAGAGGTCCCTGACCATGGAGCACAGTTTCTTATCGACTACAAACTACAAAATACAGAACTCCGTTCTACAGACACTTAACAACAAACGTGGACTTCAACAAACAGCTTCAGCTGTTGTGATCCAGCATCGCCACCAGCAGAAAAGCAGTCCTCTCATATCCCATGTGCAGGTGGGGTAGAGATGGAGATCAGGCAGCTGATCTGGCTGAAAAATCTGTCCTTGCTTGTTTCGTTAAGTTTTCAGACAAGTCAGGACCCTAACACAGCTCATCACAAAACCAAACATATGGATGAGCAGTCACCAGAGTACAAGAAAAGGGAAACAGAACTGCTTTCTTCAGCAGCTGTATCAACCAAGTGCAGCTACAACCTTGGTGAAAAAAGAAAAATGTTCCATATCATCTTTTTTTCACTTAACCTGGGGACCTTGCCTAGATTAGAATTGGGTTGATCATAAATAAATTCATGTTCCAGTCCTACAAAGCAGATAGTGAAAAATAATGCACAAAAGAAAGTCTTAACGAAAACAAGGAAAACAAATGATGCAACACACGTTAAATATTTTAAAAACCCGTGTAATGATTGACCTACCAATTCTAACAAAATAACTCTGCATTTCAGCAGTATTTTAAACAACAACAAATTTTGCGACCAGCTGGCACAAAGGTGCCAGCGACGAGCGGGCTGCGGTCGCGGGGGCAGGACTCGCTGCCTCCCGCACCTGCCACGCCACGATCCCACCACAGAAGCGGGTCGCCCCTCTCCGATCGCGCACCGGTCCAGCGCGCGGCACGAACCCTTCTGACCGCACGGAAACACAAACACGCGGAATCAAAAGCCAAAAGCAAGCAGTGCTCGGTGCCACCGGTGCGGCGCAGAGGAGGGAGGCTCATGACCGGGACGGTCTTGAGCCACAGCCTCGGACACCTCCGTCGGGTCCCGGCGGGCACCGCAGGCCCCAGGACTTTGGAGGAGCCCGGTCCTCGCCGCTCGCCACGTCCTCCTCCTGCAGACGAAGCCATCCGTGCCCTCCCGCCTGGGGCGGCTCCATCCGCACGTGGCACAGGGAGGGCCTCGCGCGCGGGCTGGGAGCACCCACCACTCACGCGCCCAGGCGGGAGCGCTCCCGCCGCGGCTGAGACGAACTGAGAAGTCACCACGGCGGGACCTTAAGGTTCTGCTTCCTTAAGGAAATGCTTTCATAAACGCTTTTTCCTCCTCCCGGTTTCCATTTCCCATCGGGAGCCGCAGGGCCTCTGCTGGCAACCTCTCCGGGCTCCGAAGGCTCCCGAGCGCGGCAAGGAAAGCCTTGCCCTGGAGCCACCGCCGAGAGGCTCCCCGCGGAGGCGGGGGCGGGA
>WEKW01009510.1:21583-36417 GCA_013389905.1 Sula dactylatra
CTCCTGCCCTCGGCAATAACCCCCCGCGGCGGGCATCGGCGGACGGGGGCGTTAAATAACATCAAGAAGTAACAGGCGCCAAAGGAGCGGCCTTCGCTTTGCCATGGGAAGGAGGTCCGCGCCGGCGACGTGGGTGTAGGAGCAGATAGAGAAGAGAAACAGATTCCCAGGAAAGGGGCAGAGATGTGACTATCCAACAAGGGGAAAAAGAAGGTTTTTGCATTGCAGTTTATCTTTCGTTTTATTTTAACATCTAGACTTGATAACTATAATCCCCTACTCACTGATCTCCCTGTTAACGTTGAGCTGAAAGGTTCAGCTTATCCAGATTTCAGTAAGCCTTTTACTAGGACCAGGCCAGCTCAGCACTGAACTCATGTTCTGTATTTTCTGTGCTGATTTTAGGACAGATTTTTTTCTAGGTGGCTAAGATCTTGCTCATGACCTGCAAACACTTGCACGGGCTGCATTCTTTATGCATCTCCATAATCTCATCCTGCAGCTTCACCAGTCATCTCTTCCTGCAGTAATCAAAACAGATTTGCTATGAAGCTTTAGCCCTGACAACTGATGAGAAAACAATCTAAGTGTGAACTTTCATCTAAACATGAACTTCCCTGGAAGAGAAAGAAGAGGTAGATGTGGATCAGGCTTGTTCATCTCAGCAGTTGAGTGCTGAGACCTAGTAATAAACACATTGCTGAACTGCTGACAAACGCTGCAAGTCTGAGATTGCTTACAAAATCTTCGGACTGCTGAAAGAGATTTAGTGGAAGACTCTTTTATTTTTCCAATCTATCTCACTTTACATTTCTTAGCTGTATAGCTTCCATTGTAGAAAGTCTTTGGGAGGGGTTATTAGTATTACTGTTTAAGCTTGATCTCTTTGAGAGTGGCTGTCTCTTACTTTATGTGCATGACTTTATCTGCAGAGCATTGCTGCTGAGGTGAATACCTCAATTTTCCAGTGATACTGTTTTCTACAGAAGAACTTAACTAAAGCCCTACTTTTTCCCGCTTTTGACTTGAGGATCCATGCAAAATAGCTGGCAGTCTCTACATGCTACGCAGCATAGTTTGAGAGTGTATGTATATTAATAAGCAGGACTTACAGAGTATTCGATCCTGACGTAAAAACAAAGTGCTTTTCCAATCCTGTGTCTGTAAATTTAACATACATTCCCATACTGCCACTGAGGAGAATGAAGCAGTGTGAGAGTGTGGATTTGGGGAGTCACCTTAACGTCAACAATGTTACGTAACTATTTTAGGGAGGGAAAGGAAGAACAATTATCCTTTTTAGCCTTCAGGGGAATTTTAAGTATGCAAAATATAATTACTCAAATTGAAATTTATCCAGGAAGCTAGAATTAGCCACCCTCTTCTCACAAAAAATATAACAACAGGATCATATGATGATCATGGGTTTCAATTTAAAAGTGAGAGACTGTGAATGAAAAGCCCATTATTTAATGTGTGCTGCTGTTTATCGTTCTCAGTTCTCTTTCGCAGCCGTCGCGTTGCCGTCTTCTGCTCACCCCATGCACTCTTCTTCTAGACCCAAACGCAACATAAGTTTTTTTGACTGTGACTTGCATGTTCTGCCAGGGCATTCAGGGAGCTCTGTCACTGCTCATGGGGTTCACCTGCAGCAGCATCAGCATATGTAGAAGGGCTAATACCCGTGAAACCTCATGTAAACAACGCTTTTAAAATACAGAAGTGCCTAATTTATAATTCAGTTATTAAATTGTTCAGAATTTGCATTTCTGTCCATTTCCCCACAGAAATACCAGCACTAATCCTCTGTTTTATCGCCAAATGTCTGTAAGAAAGGTATCTGCTCTACTGATGTGCTATGTGGAAGCTCTGGTTTGTGTATTTCAACAGGTGAAGGGTATGATCCAGCCAAGACATGGTTATAACACAGTCGGATCTCTATATGCATATAAAAGCCAAATTCATCAAAGTAATTACCTGCTGCACAGATAGTCCATCATCTAGGTACATGTAATTTTATAGGTGGCGGGCAGCCTGTGTACCTAGAGGAGCTGGGCAGTTTCACCTCTGGCAGGCAAGCTGCCTTGCCTGCAGCCTGCCTGTAGGTTTTAACCGGCAGACATGGCTGTGCAGCACAGCCTTTTAAGGGAGAACTATCTGTTCTGGTTTTGTCTTCTTTGCTAAATAGGGCGTTGCAGACGGTGCCGCACTTGCTAACTGGATTTCTCCTTCTCTTTTCAGTGCCTGATGAGGAAAATCCCCCTGCTTCCACCGCGTATCGGCATTTCGGCTCCAGATAATGTTTTCTGTGGAGAGTAACTACCGCAGCCTGTGGGCACCTCGTCGGCAGAGCGTGGGTTTGTCCACCTTTAATCAGTGTGCAGGCAGGAGAAAGGCTGCCCACCCCTGGGTATGGGTTGGCGGGCTGCCTCTTGGGGAATGGTTTGCTCTCTTGCCTCTCAGTAAGCCAGTGCTGAACAGGTCGGCCAGCACTGCATCAGATTGTTCGGGAAGTCGGTGGGGCTGCCCGCTATAAGGATAAAGTTCTTTAAAAGGCATCACTGTGTGAAGAGTAAGTACGGCACTACGTCTGCGTTGCACAGAGGCTGTGGGGTATGTACTGCGGGACCGGTGGTGTGCCGCGTAACCTTGTGTGCCCGGTGTTACAAAGTGACTTCCAAATTTCAGCTGAATCACTTTTACTTTCCTCATTGCTGTAGGATTACGGGTGGACTTACCGAAATCTGTGGATATTTAACGTCTTTTTCAGCAGCCTTGCCTCTCATTCAGGCGAAGCTCTGCCAGAAATTGTCGGGCTGATTTGTTGTTTCTCTTTCACAGCTGACTGCACCCAGGAGCCGCAGTTACAACCAGTCATCGATTTGTTTCCTGCTTGAGTGCCATAAAACATTTTCAAGAAATGGAAGAAGATAAAGGGCAGAGTGCTAAAGCTTCGCGTGCGGTGGGTGATTTGAGGAAAAGTTGGCAGAGCTGGGCAGAGGATCACACCGAGTATCAGAGAAAGAACCCGTTCAGCAACGAGGACAGGCTTGCATCTAAACCTGTGCATACTCACAGAGGAGATCCTACTTATGGGAGACCCCCAGAAGGGTCTCAGACAGAGCAGAGGGGGAAAGATGCTCACTCACACGTGGGGAAGGAAGTAGAAGAGCTGTGCTTGATCATCAGAAGCACTGGAGAGGTGGGAGAAGATGGACATGTGAGTGTGACATTTGGGCAGCTATTTGAAACATATGTGACTATTTCCAATAAAGTAGTGGGAATCTTGTTAAGAGCCAGAAAACATGGTCTGGTTCATTTTGAAGGTGAAATGCTTTGGCAAGGAAAAGATGATGATGTGATCATCACTTTACTAGAATAAGGCTTTGTCATCTGATGAATTCTGCTGCGTGGTTCCATTTGGAAAAACATATCTGGATACCATCTTGAAAGAGGTTTTCATTACAGAATTTCAACTCAGCTACTTATTGGGACATGAGCAGGAGAGAAAATGGGAGAGAAGGATAAAATATATTTCTGTAAAAACTAGAGAGATTTGGACAGAAATCACAAATAATCAACTAATCCATCACGCTGCCATTGGATTGTCCTTTCATTATTAACATCCACTACCACGTGTACTGCAGGTCTCCACATATATCCGCTGGCTTACTGCTCTAGGTTATGGAAAGTATAAATTACTACCTTGCTACCATACAACGCTGATTCTTGCAGGTTGTGAAATACTCGCCGTGTGTGGGATTTTTGTTTGTAAAACATGGAATTGAAAACTTTTATAGGAATTCATATACTTCAAAAAAGGAGCCTGATATATAGGGTATTTTCACATGGTGAAACTGAATAAATGGAAGTTACATTGACTTTCATGAGGTATATGAAAATTTCCGAATTTACGGAAATATCACAGTGAGGATATTTGATGGTTCCTAAATTAGATGCATCTTGCCTGTACTTTGGAGAGCTGCACTAGTCCTGGTATTTAATAGTCTGTTCTTATCATCATGTCTTCTCCAAACCTTCTGTGTCTCCTGTTCTTTTTCCTCTTTGTATCTCATACCATTTTTATCTGCTCTGTGAGAAGACTCATGCTGTGTCATACCCTAGAAGATCCCAAAGTTCTGTAGCCTTGTTGGTGAATTCAGCTAATATCCCTTCATAGAAAGTAGAGTGCCACAACGTGAAGAAGTGAAAGACAACTGAAACTGTATATCAGGGCACTGTTCATTTGTGAGGGGGAAAAAAAAAGGCTCTTCTTTCACCAAAATGTAGCAATGTTGTTTACAACAGGAGGAGAGCAGCGTTCCTGTAGAGCCAAATGCATAAATAGAAGTATAGTGGTGCAGTCCCATACCTCGCTTAGCTGAGGCAGAGCTGTGCTTTCAGAGCACAGTTGTGAGTTCTCCAAACTGGGAGAAAAAATGATCTGTTGGTTAAAAAATGGGACTGAAAGATGACCAGTAACAATTTCCTTCAAGGTTCTTTTTGGGGAACTTTTTCTATGTTAAAAAAAAAAAAAAAGGAAGGCTTGGTTATATACAATAGTTGTAATAATGTATTAAAAATAATCAGGAGCTGTATTTACAGTAGTCCCCACCAAGAAAACCGTATACTTCGGAATACAAAATTCTATTTTTTACCAGTGCAAATAAAAGCTTTGATGTGGTGTTAACTACTCTACTTGATGGTTCTTTAAAATAAGAATATTTTCCTGCCTCAAAATGATAGTGAAACCTAATATAAATTATGAACTTGATAAAAGTGGTAGATTATTTTATCCTATTTATATAAAAGAACATTTTTTTGCAAAAAGCCTAAAAGAATGGGTTTTTGTTTTGAGATTTTCATCCAATGGGGATTTGCATCAAAATAAGCCTTTTGACTGAGCAAATGAAAATATGGATTTCATTACCCCTCTGCCTCCATTTTCTAGTGAAAAGACAATGAAAATAGAAAAAAGGGAAGAAATGAATGTGCTGAAATAAGTCTGTCTGGGGGACAGGGGAGCCAGATGCAGGTGGAGCAGGTGGAGGGGGAAACAGGATGGGTTTTAGTCACCACATGATTTTACTGCGTAGGAAACTGGGGAATATGTGCTACACTAGGCACTGCTGGTATGCGTGCCCTGAGTTTTCAAAACAAATCCTTCTTCCTAAACCAATCTATGTCTTGCAGCTGAAAACAAGACATATAATTTGTGATCTTAACACATTTAAAACGCTTTGTTTTTTGGAGAAGCATTTCTTGCTAAAATGACATGAGCACACCTCAGTGGATTTCCGCTCCCATTAGATAAAGCCTGGACTTGCATTTTGATTTTGAAATGAATCAAGCTTTTTTATAGTACAGCTACGGAATCTAGTTTGTTTAATTCTAACAATTTTCAAGTTCAGTCAGCGCTGCTGTAGCACTTGCAGGAAGCAGTATCAGGCAGTTCAAGTGTCACCAGCGGAATAACGGGATATCAGGAAAAGTAACACTACTGGACGTTGTACAAATAATACATTAAAAGGCACACACCTGAGGCACTGTGTAGCCTGAGCACCATAGGATGCAAGTCCAGCTCATGCAAACCGACTGGTTCTTAATTAAGTCTGGCTCAAGGAGTTAAATGACAGGAATCCAGGCTTCCACTGCTATGTAAGTAGTCAGTGTTAGGTGCTTACATGGCCTCTGCTGCACTCTCTCCTGCTGCTGGGTGGTTTAAATATCACTTGAGTACATCTACAGGAGCTTTAAGCACACCTTTGATGAAAACAGATAGAAGCAGAGTAAGCCATAATGAAATGGTCTTGCCAATTTTGGAAGCGACTACAAAAAGCTTGCCCTATCATGATATTTTGAATAAAACTAAGGATTATTATAAAAAAGATTATTTACAGAGGGATGGATTTTTTTAAACAATTATAGGGCCAGATTTCCTACCTGCCAGCTTTAGATGAGCATTCTCTAAAGAGTGACTGAAATCTTTCTGTGTGCCCATGCAATGGTTATGAACGCCAAAAAAAGCTGCCAAACTTGGTCTGCATGCAGGTTGACAAATCCAATCTTCTGCTCCCTGCAGTAGCTGGTACTTCAAAAGAAGTCTAAAAGATAGATAATACAATAGGTCAGTTTGCCCGCTGGTACGCTCCAGAATAAAAAATTACTCCTGAAGTCTGTACAGTCAGGACTGCATCATATCTGATGGACATGACTGAATTGAGTTACTAGTTTAAAAGTCTTACAAAATTCTACTTCTTCATCTGCGATGTGGAGATTAGATTAGCAGCTAGAGAAGAAACAGGAATGTAAACTTTTTTGTAACAGGCCCCCATTAGAGTATATGGACAAGAATTTATTAAATTATTTTCACAAAAATTGTAGCATCTGAGGTTTTTTTTAGTATTAAACTCAGTCCTTCTAAAAGGTGTTCTTGCCCTACTAAGCAACTTCCAGCTCTTCAAATCTCTCCTAAACTTCACTTCTTTGTGGCAAGCTCCCTCAGCGGACTTTCCTCTTCCACTTTAAGCCTGTGAATTCTGCATGTTTTGGGCTGTACGTGGTATAGGGATTATCTGTATTTTGTCTTGTCTAATACTGAAAGCACTTTCAGCACTTCAATAAACATTGCACACTAGTTTGAAATGACAGCAAGTGAGATTTTATGCAGCGTTTTATTGTTACCAAGTTTGTCAAATTTCAGACACGATTTTCACTGGTTTGCTCCCATTTCTATGCTTTTATTTACAGCTCACACTCAAGAAGATTTCAGAAGAGCTTGAGGAGCTACTACCAATTTAATCACATTGAAAATGCTGTCCTTAGTCAAAACACAAAATTCTTTCATTCTACATTTAACAGCATTGTACGTGTATCTGTTCCACCCTTTCAGAGGGGGCAGTTAGTACTTCAGTATAAAAGCATTATTCTCTGGGTTTTCATTAGTTTGGGAGTTTACGTAAAACAATTGAGCAAAAGAGTACAATTAAAGCTTTGTCGTTCCTAAACGTGTAGTCGAAAAAGCAGCTTTTCTCAGGACTGCTAATACTGGATCAAAGAACAACAGAGCCAGGGGCAGTGACTAAACAACTTTCCTTTTCTTCTCCAGGCTCTTGGAGAGTAAGAGCTGCAGTTCACTCTCCGAGAATATTTTATTGATCTTTGCTCACTGGAAAGCTCCACGGAAGATTCTGAGTTTTAAAATGATGTTATAATGCTGCTGTAGAAGAGGGTGACGTAGTTAACGCGGTCTGCGCACCGCCTCTTCCAGGGGCTAGCCAGTAATTCTGAAACATATTGAAAGCATTAGTATAGGCTTTTCAGAAAATATTTCTTAGCATAATTAAAAAAATTATCTGCCAAGTCCAAGAATGCGTCAATTCAGAAGGAAAATGGAACACGGTTCCATGCTGAAAAACACTAATGAGGTGCTGAGCATTCATCTTAGTAATTAACATGGCATTTAACACTTTGAGCGAGGTGTTTTGAGGCCTGTCTGCTCGTATCAGAGACAAGCTGAATTCCCCATCTTGCTCATCAGCAAAAGTTTGGAAGCTAAGTTTTATCCCGATTTTTACCTTTCCAGTCTCACTGTCTTCGTGGGACCATTCGCAAATACAAAAGTTGACCTTTGTGCTTCTGTGTACATTTGACAACGTACTGGGGCTGGCTGGGACGGAGATAATTTTCTTCAGAGCAGCCCATAAGGTGCCGTGTTTTGGGTTTGTGACTGACAGAGTGTTGATAACACACCAGTGGCCTGGTGCTTGCAGTGTCAGGGCCTTCTCCCTGCTCTGCCACTCCCATGGGCAAAAAGCTGAGAGGGGGGGTAAAACCTGTGCTGCTGGTGCAAATTGACTGGCAGGGATATTCCATGCCATGTAATGTCACGCTCAGCAATTACAGCTGAGGTTTTTTTGGGGGTGGGGCAGCCATTGCTACTGACCTGCTTATGGAAGGTCATGAGTGATCACCTTTGCGTTGCATGCCTTTGTTTATTTTCCTCTTTCCTTCATTTATTAAACTGTCTTTATCTTGTCCCATGAGTTTTCTCACTTTTGCTCTTCCTATTCTCTCCCCCATCCTGCTGCAGCCAGGGGTGGAGAGCAAGCAAAAGGGTATCTAGGGTCAACCCCTACAGTCAACTATTCCATTGCACTGGAAGATCATTCCAAGATTAGCATTTACTCTGTTTGTTTATTAATCCTTTTTGACAACAGTTCACATTTGTACTTTAAAGTACAGTTACATAAATTAATTACAAATTGAAACACATACACAGTATTAACCCTTGAAAGACCGTAATGTTCAGATACTTCACAAAGCTAGGAGCCAGCTCAAACCTCCCAATCTATTGCACAGAAGTAGTCAAAGTTCAGTGGCTTTATTTAATTCACACTCTTCCTACCTAATCTTACAAATTAAATCTTACAAACTTCCACCTAATCTTACAAATTAAAACCCTCAAGGGCTGCAAATGACATGTGAGCGCCTGCCCACTAATAAGCAGAACAAGAGATCAGGAAGGAGGTCTTACAGAAATAGAGGTGTAAACTCTTCTGAGTAGAAAACATTGTTCTTCAGAAGGGTGTGAACTTCCTGAAGTATTATGTATATTTTACCGTAAGAATATTACAATACATTGTACCATTAAGGCAACAGGCACTGGATGAGTGGAAAACACTGAGAAGATTACATTCAGGGAAGCTTGCAGGTGCAACAGACCATCACCACCTCAGCTGCATCTAAATCCATCAGCCAAGGACACTTGATTAGTTAGGCACCAAGAGACAGGACCTGTGAATGAAGAAAATCCACTCCGTGTTTTCTGGAGTTTTAACTTTCCGAACAGCCTGCCTTAATACAGTGCCGAAGAACAGAGCACTAGCATTACTGATTAGAGTCGTACAGCAAAAGCAAGTGTTCAGCAGGTTCCTTAAGCAACCCAACGTGTTCCAATTTTGGGCTGAGTTCAAATCAGATTGCTATTATGCAAGCCTGCCACATGCTCACTGCACTAGAGACCTGTTTCTCTTATGACTTAATTTAGAAATCAAGTTCAGCCAAGGCATTAGTAATCTCCAAGGGACCTCCAGTGAGAAGTATCAGAACCACCTAAAAATTTGGATTTTTTTTTTCTACCATTATGCAGAAGAGCGGTATATGAAATCAATTCCTCTGAACTCTTCACATTCTTTTGTAAACATACAATAACTAAGGTATTGTGCACATAAGACAGAAACAATCCAACATACCACCACTTACACGTACATTTAAACTATATTCTACGTTATAGAGCATTATCACATCTTGGGCACCTATTGTATTAACATTTACTATGTCACTGCCATGCAAATAAGACAGGTAATATATTGAAGTGGTTTAGCACCAGAAAGTTAGTAGTGTACTTTCAGCAATGTACCTACTAATAACTAGGCATAGGTAACATTATCATACAAACAGAGATGGAAACTGAAATGTTTAAAATGTTACTTGCAATCCCACAACAATGCATCTTTAAATAAAAGCTTGATTCCGCAACAAGTATTCCCTTTGGTACCACATACATGCTGTTAGTAGTAACTTGTTGCCTTAGTTGCAATACATTCTGCTGCTATACCCTGCCTTTTACTAGGAAAAGTATGTGTGCCTGTGTACGTGTTATGTATGTGTATACATACACAAATATAAAATTATAATTAATCGCCCGTCGTCAGAGAAGTATACAGACTCAAGTATCTAAATGGGAGAATTAGGTTGGCAGCTACAAATTCTGTGTGTATTTCCTCGTAAGTAACTAAAGATTTTTTTTATCCTGGTGTATTATTGGCAACATCAAACTGTGCAACCTTAAATCAGAGTTCAAAGACAAAGAACGAACCGGCTAGCGACACAAGGCTAAGAGTGCTTTCAACTGGCAGCATTTTCAGTTTGCAGCCGCTCAATCAGTTGTTCAGCCTATGAAAGAGAGAAAGCAATAATGCATTAACTACACTGTTGGACCTCCAGTTTACTGAAAATTCCATTTTATAAATAGTGACACTGACAGAGCATTTACTTTTCATTTTTACAGACAAAGCATACAACAGAAGCAGAATAAGATTGCTTTAAACAGCAGCCTCTTCCACAGTTTCCATTAAACTCCCATTAAGTGATCAGAAAAGGAAACAGAACCTATGAAAGTCAGAGGATGTTTGAACAAATAAATGGCAGATGAAGGAGTGTGGTTCTGAAGACCTCAGAAGACAGCAGTGCTCAGAACCACCAAGCTGTGAGACCTGGAATTCTTTGGGAGATGCTCCGGAACGGCGCGTTGTGACCTCTCATCACCCAACCAGCTCCACACCAGCCACGTATGCTGCTGAGGGATGGCGTTCATTCACGTACATTGTGGATGTCACAAGATATAGATCCATTCTTTGGTTATGTCACTGTGCTCACACAACTTTTCTCATTGTATGGCTATTTATGCATCTCGCGTGTAACTGGGACAGCTGTACTTCGTACACGTGACAGCGCCAGCCCCACAGAGCCCTCAGAAAGGCTCAGGGCAGAAGGAAGTCTGCCAAGACTGTTCTAGCAGGCCAAATTGGGCACATGGAAACTAACGTGGGCACTTCTGAAACAAATCAGTTTACTGTCAGCCTTTTTTTGCCAGTCCCACTGAATTAATCTTATATTCTGAACTAGTGCTTGAGGTTTTATTAAGATCTCCAAAGGAACCATGTTAAAAGGTGAAAAAGCTTAAGTTTGGCATGTTTTAAATACACACAGTAAAAATGCAATCAGCTACTTAGCGTAGGAACGACTTAAGAGGAGTTAAGTAGCCCTTGCAGTTTATTTGCAAATAAAGCTAGATAAAGCATGGAGCGACAGAATATTAAGTTATTTGAATCTTGTTTTGCATTCTTAAACACGTTTCACATTCAAGCCATTATAATTGGGAAAAAAAAAACCCCAACCCAAAACCCAAAATCAACTCAAGACCATTTTTCAACTTGGCAACAGGGCAAAATATCATTTGAAGTGCATCCATACTGGATAACCCAACTTGGTACAGATCTCCTGGAGCTAATCCAAGACTGCAAGCAGTAAAACTACACAGCTATTCTTATTTGAGGGCCAAATATCTGCGTGATGCTCTACAATACAGCAGAGACATCTGCTTTTTTCGAGCTAGGTGAGATCTCCAGCAAGGTACCACTGTGCAGAAGCCAAGTTTTTTCTATTCAAGTGAGAGGCTGTCTATATTCTTTAGATAAGACAGACCTTTTTCAGCACCTTGGTTTTGGGGCTGTGCAATGACACTGGGATGCTGTAGCTGCATTGCACGGACAGGTTCTTTGCTGCATCAGAGCAGTGACAGTAAGCTCTAGTCCTCGAGAGAGATTTGCAAACAGTGATTTAGTTCAGTCTCGTTGCCACCTCTACTGACATAAATCAGTACAAACAATGTTTTTGTAAAGCAGACACTTGTTTCGGTTTAAAGATGACAAAAAACATGTGAAATTATACAAGCAATCACTAGGTGGCCATGTTTTTCACCTAAACTGGATGAACTAGGGTACGTACAATACATAGCCCATCACAGTTGAATATAACCTTTCACATTAAAGAACAAATACTTATAAAGTGTCCTTAGAAGCACATCACATTAACCTAAGCTACACACTAGATCCAGAACTACTGTGAATGTTATTGTCACTCCATTTCCCTTAATAAGCATAAACACTAAAGCTACGTTTTACCATTATATTTTCTCAAATATTTAATGCAAAATATAAATAATTAATGATTACAGCAATGACAAAAATAATTGATCAAAGAATTTTTGGACAGAGTTAGAAAGATGTCACATTTTCAGCTCCCAATTGAAAACCTACCAAAAAGCTCATCTGCATTACACTTACCGTGATAAACCAGTAGGAATTGACTCTGTAAATGAGTCTGGATAAGAATCCTAGCTGACTGGCTGGGGCCAGGACGTGAAGATGCAAGTGGGATATTGAGCAGAACGGAGGCCAGTGAAAACCCATTCTTCAGAAAAGGAAAACAAGTAAAAAACACTGCTGAAGTTAATTCAGGAAGAAGTGGAACATCTCAAGTTATTTAACATGATCAACTGAATTAAGGACTCAACTCATCACATATTCGTCGTACATAAAGGCAGAACAAAAAAATGCCCTCTCCTTTGGTTACGCTCTCAGGAAACCTTTTCAAATGCCCATTAAACTCCTCCTTCACGTCTCTGTATTTAAGATACATTTTATTTTTTAAACCCTCCTTCTTAACAAAATGTATCTTAAGGGTATCATAACTAGTCTTCAGCTGGAAAGCCAACTGTCATGAGATGAATGTAGTTTCTACCCATTTTAATCATGGAGACCCAGTTCCCTATACTCTACGCTATTTAAATTATGTTACAATTTACTGCAGCTATCAAAGGCACTGGCTTAAACTGAAGGGTGCAGCACTGAAATCAAACAAGTGCAGGTATGACTGAAACACAATACAGTGCCCTGATTTAACAGGACAAAGTTTCCCTCTCTTCTGGAACCTAGGACTTAGAGCATATTTTCAGCATGTAATTAAAGAGCAGCCCTTTTAGATCAGTTGTTTGAAGTGCCCTCCCTATCCCAAGACGTGGTCAAGAAAGAATCTCAAGAGCTGGAATGCAATCTGCCCCGGAAATTCATCAGAAAAGAAGAGTTTATATTCAATGTCAGTACATTCTACTTGAGAAGTCATGTGGTAAGTCAAAGCAGACCCGATTTCTTCAATAAATCATACTGCAGTTGTCGCCACCATCTCTAAAAGAGCATTCTGAAAAGTAAAAAACATACTCAATAAACACAGGAGGTTTCCGTTACATACCTTATATCATTCAAGTCACTAAAATTATTTCTCTGGAGGACAGCTTTTCCAACTTCCATCATCCTCTTCACTATTAAACACAAATAAACCTCATTTAATGTTTAAGTAATATTTTAGATATCATATGTCATCAAGTAATTTAAAAAAGGTATTCTTCAGAAACAAAATCTTTGAATATTAACTTCAACAAACTGATTGGACTGAGATCACAAACATGGGTTTTCAAAACATAAATACTGTAATGACTCATAATCAAAGATTTTCAAGACAGTGTTGTGCAATGATCACAAACGTCACCACTGTTACTGCTTTCCACACTAACGAAGTTTTAAGTGTGGTATTATTCTAACAACTTTGGCCAAAGCTGTGGTATTGCCACACCCCTATAAAAAAAACCCCAGCAAACACCGATTGGTCAGAACGATGGCATTTACACTAATTCTAGTGTTAGATCTCTGCACAGCTACAGGACTTCGATCTCTAGGTCCCGTGCAGCCTGGCGTAAGTTAGCAAGTTTCAGAGATAGTACAGAAATTCAAATTAAAATAAAATTCCCATTCCTACTTATTACTAGGACAAAGTTTCATTACAGTATCACTGAGAAGAGAAGCAAGCTTAATACAAAAACTCAAGGCAAAAGTCTAAGGAATTGCCCTGAAGCCAAACACACGTAGAAGCTGTTTCCGGAGAAAACTACCCTATGTTTATAAGCAAAATACAGGGATGCAATATTTGCAACACGTAACTACAACTCTTTTCTTGCATCACCTGTAATTTTCCATGAGGTGGAATCTCTTCATGCATGTATGTCTGTAGTTTCTGCCATTACTCAACGTACTTAGCTAGGCATTTCTTGTGAAACAACTAATTCCACAACAATGTTTTCTTAAGGGGAAAAAAAAAAAAGCCTATCAACAATACAATGTAGCTTCAATATATTAGAATTTTATCTTTTTAAAAATTATTGAAGGATATTGGAACACCATTTCCCTCTTTCTTCTCTTACTCCCGTTTCCTGAAAAATAACGTAGCACTTATTATAAAATATACACTTTATAAAATTCTTCTATAATTTTTCATATAATATGAAATTACACATATATCTAAGAAAATGCAATGAAGCAGCACATAAATATTTTTAAAAACAAAATTGCACTTGCAACAAAGCGCAGAGGCACACCTATGCTCCAAGGAAACAAAAGAGGTTTTGTGCACTAGTGCGAGGTTCTTCTAGAACTGCACAAAAAAACATGCTGTTCTAGAGTAGCACATGGAAGTCCCCCGGAAGGGTAAGTCCCTACCTACACTCACATCACCTATTTCAGCATTCAGGTTCACAATCAAATAGTGCTCAAAGATGTAATTTCTTGACAACACACTATTTAAGACTGTGCAAAATTATTCTCCTTCGAGTTAAGTGCACTCTTACAGCCTTACCTATAGGAATGTGTTCTGTCTTCAGTGTTTTGCAGTTTCCCATGTGCTCCACCGGCACCACCAGATAGTGGTGGGGGGCACCAGGTCTGATATCTCTAAAGCAAACAAGGTCTTCATACTAGAAAAGGATGCAAACGCATTAAATTAATTAGGACAAGGATACTGGCAAAGAGTAGGTAAAGAAGTCCATCTTCCCCGTGTCAGCGCGACGCTTAATTATTGGGAATACTGAAGTGACTTAATATTGAAGTGACTAGCGAAAATCTTAAACGTTTTTGGAGCCGGCCTGCAGAAAGACTTGTGAGCACGCTTTGTGTCCTCAGTCGACCTTCCGCAGTCAGGATTCCTCCGCGCCTGCTCGAAGGTTTCCAGCCGTCGCGCCAACACTTCAGGGCAGCAGGACGCCTCCCCCCGGCCACCGTTTCACCCCTGCCCCCCCCCGCAGAAGAGCACACCGCGGAGCCACCGCCGCAGGGCCCGCCGCGGAGGGGGTGAGGGAGGGGCCACCCGGGCCCCCCCGGCCC
>WEKW01009510.1:36827-59615 GCA_013389905.1 Sula dactylatra
AAGGGGCTGCCCCGGGGCGCGCCGCCATTGGTGCGTCGTGGAGCAGCTGTAACGGTCACGGCCTGGCTTGGGGGGGAGGGGACCTTCAGAGGTCATCTAGTCCGACCCCCTGCAGTGAGCAGGGACATCCCCAACGAGATCAGGTTGCTCAGAGCCCCGTCCAACCTCACCTTGAATGTTTCCAGGGATGGGGCACCTACCACCTCTCTGGGCAACCTGTGCCAGTGTTTCACCGCCCTCGTGGAACCAACCACTTCCAAAGCTAACGGAGGGTATTTCTAAGTGGTAGCTAGCCTTCAATTTCTAAGAATGTTTTCTTAATTTGCGTTTTAAAGCCACTTGCACCTTTGTTAGACTAGAGTTGCAGACCACAGACTTCCCATGTTTATGTTTTTCCTGCAGCCCGAGTGGCACAAAGTCCCTGTCCCACATTGGATAGGCCATACTCTTCAAAGAGATGAGGAGCCGCAAAGTTTAGAATGAGTTTTTTCAAAAATGCGTTTCTCTCAGAGCGCGCAAGCCATGCTTGTACAAATAGGATGCGGTTAGCTATTCTACCTGAAGAAGCGCATTTGCCAGCAGTTGCTGACCTGCAGAGCGCAAGACAATCCCTCTGCAATGAGCTAAACTGCTCCTTTCCTCTGCTACAAACAGGCAAGTGAAATCCTGAAAGTTTACACCCAAGGATTATTCTGAAAGTAACTGAGTTTTACTTTGCTCTAAAGCCAGCTCCATACAAAACATCTGGTGCAAAAACAGCACCAAATTGAACTTACCTGGGTACTTACAAGACTTATTGTGAATGAGCATTTCAGCACTGTCCTGAATCAAAAATCTTTATCCATGTACCACAGAAGTACATACGCTTCATGTTGCCACAACAAGCTTTCACTCTCCCCTCCCCCGAGAGAAAAATTACTAGTGACCATGATTTTCCTCTTATTTTAAGAGAATTCCTACCGCCATTTCACTCAAAGCAAGGTTCACAGATAGCATACTTGTCCCCTTGCATGCGTAACAGTAGTTTGTTTATTCTTAATGCCACATCTGTATATTATAAAACCAATAAAGTCAAGAACCAAGTATTTTTAAGACACTGCATGCCTTTGTCTTGCTTGTACAAAAAGAAAAATACATGAACGCTTTAGGAACATGAACATACAAAAATGATACGGACTTTTGACTTCTGGGAGAAGGTTGGTCAAAAAAGATGAGGGAATACATGTCATTCACGACAGATGAGAGAAGCAAGGAGAAAGAACTACCAGGTCAACTGTTTAACTGTATCCTGGTATTTCTTAGCCCTTTCTCACAGTCTGTCTTTGAGTGAACTCAGAAGACAGCTCTGTTTCAGGAGATGACATACCACACACACAGAGAACTTCCACTCTCAAAAAGCTCTCATCTCCTTAGCCATGTTTCTAAAATACGATATTGCTGGAATTATCTTTTTGAGGGGACGTGTAGATATTTGTCAGCATAACCTGTAAGTTAAGCTGCATCCTTGTATCTTTAAAATGTTCTAAAATCTGTGAATAAAAGAGAAAACATCTGTAACAAGTTTCTGAATGCATAAATTCCTTTATTGAAAATATTGTGATAGCACTGCATTACATATATTTAATATTCATAGTTTCAAGGGTCACAGAATTTTGATCGAACAACACTGTTTTGAATATAGACCACAGCGTTTAGATATGCTCTGACAAGGATAATATAATGCAGTAAGTTGTAGGTAGCAATAGTGAAATGTATGAAAATGTTGAACTTGGTTGGTTTGGGTTTGGTTTTTTTGGGTTTTTTTTTCTTTTTTTTTGATTTAACTATTAAATGGTCTGCCACCATTTAAAAGAGCAAACAGTATTAGATATTCCTGGTTATCTTCAAAGTGTTATGCTGTTAGCAACTTCCAAATATTTTACAGCAATACCCTCATTCTTACTGAACTTTATTTATGTCTCTAGTAGACCACATAGAAGGAGAAGCGTGAGAGGCTCACGTGCAGCGTGTTACAGGCTTACTGTATATAGCATTGGCTTTTGGACTGTGAAGTTTCTGTGCAGGATTAAGATTTAGCAATGCTTTTGAAAGAAAACCACTTGACACCTTTTTTTTTTTTTTAAATCTATTCAAAAAGGGAAGAACAGTAACTAAAATGAGTTGTATTATTCAGTTAATAATATTCCAAAATTAGAATGTACTGTTTAATGCATGGAAAGCACACTACCATTTCTAAAACCTGCCATGCTCAGTACCATGACACATTAGAGTCTAAGGACAACGTCCTAATGTTGGTTGGGTCTGGATTGTGCAAACAAAACCACAGCATAATGGAAAAGCAGAATTCTTTAGCAAACAAACAGTGAAGATTGCCAGCCCCCGTCACACTATTTACTGAAATTTTCATTTTGTAACCTACAGTCTTTCCTTTTCGGGGGGGTGGGGGGTGGTGGAATATCTGGTTATTTAATGAGAAACAAGGAAGAATATTTAGTTGCCTGTCAAATCCTAAGCCAGCCAGTTGCTTCAACTCTTTTTTGGAAAGGAAATCATATATATAATTACTAAGAAAACAAGTATTATACTAACATGACCTGGCCTGTTAGGGAAATAGCATTCTTCTCTAAATCTCAATTGTATTTTCTCCTTAACAAAGCAGTTATTCTTCAATTTGTAGAGAAGTGCTCATAAAAGCACAGTGGGTGGCTTATTTTGAATCATTTGGTGGCAATACAGAAAAACAATCCTCTCTTAGAAATGTCCTTCATAAACAGATAGAGCATGTGTCCCAATTCTGTCGACTGTATCAGAGCTGATACAGTCTCTACAGGTGGCAGTTTGCCCAGGGTCTCCATACACTGCCAAAATAATAATCTGTGAACAGGAATGTGGCAGCAGAGTTAATAAGAAGCACTATCCACCTTCTCCCTCATCTCAGAAAAAAAAAAAAAAAAAAAAAAAAACAAAACACCACACAACCTAAAAAACAAAACAGAATTATGCACTCAAGTGTTTCTGCCAGAAAACAAACCCTCTAATTAGGGTAAAATGAAAACCAGATCTCATTTACAAAATAAAAATATAAAACTTCAGAAATCAAATAAATTGATTCAGAATAAATGCCAATGCATAAGAAACCTACCTGAACAGTAATTATTTATCAAACTGAGATTTGAAACTTTAAAAGAAAAAAATCATAGCTAATACATTTACAAAAAAAACCCCATCTGCTGTACAGTAACAATAAATAAGAAGGTTTTAAAAACATGTTCCCTTAAGTGCTGTGTACACCTATTTCTGATTCTTTTCCATGGCAAACAGTATGCTGTGGATTTTGGTAAAGCAACCTTTTATTTTTGGTTGGCATTTGTATGTTGAACATAAATACACATGGAATGTACTAGATAGTTACAGTTTTCCCACAGGATCTTTTTCACAGTTACAGAAAAAGTTTTCAACTTATACACCATGAATGTTTTCATATGCATCATATCTTCAATGGAGAAGTGTTGGAGGAGGAAGTAAAAAACACTTCAAACTGGTCTCTTACTGTTCTGTCTCTTACTGCCTCTCAAAACCAGCTCTGTTTTTTCTTGGGTTGGTCGGTTGGGTTTTTTTGCGTAGTCATGCTCTGGTACAAACTTGAGGAAAAGCGTGTAACATTGTGAGGCAGCCTGCACCTTCTAGTTAGCGTTTAAGTGCCTAATAGATCCAGTCCTTAAGGCAGTCAGTATTTCATTCAAATGTCCATACTTCTACATCTTGTATTATGAAATCTTCTTTTTTAGATAAGATGTCATTATTGAAGGTGCTGCAGGAGTTGCTTCGCCCATGGTACAAATCTGCATCTAACCATAAGCCAAACCGGCCACTAAAAAGGAAATTCACAACAGGTTGCAGGTTACACAGAACAGTAAAAATACTGGAAGCTGTAGAAACAACCAGAGGAGCGATACAGAGGAACCTCGGTAATTCTGAGGATCTCTCAGACCGAACGTGAACAGCTCAGTCCTGGCAAAGCACTTGCCCAGAAGCTCCGGAGCAGCCCCCTCGCTTTTGTTTGCAACCAGCGAGCGGAGCAGAGCGCAGAGCTGAGCGCACGCCCGTGGCCCCCCGTGCCATTCCACTGTTTGCGCTGCCGGCTGTGGCTGTAACCAACACCAGGGCGCAGATGTCAGGGTCTGTTCCCTGGTTGCTTGGGTGTGAACATGGCCCCCTCTCATTTAGGAGGAGGAGGAGAAGGGGGTTTATACACTCCCAATGCAGACCAAGCCCAGATGTCCCATGGTGCAGCCTGCGGTCAGCTTTAGTTAGTCACATAGCCTTAGCCTTGATTTCACATCCAGTGACCTTTGAAATTTAGGACCTGATTAAGCACTGTCTGTATTCTTGCTCTGTGTGGTAACAGAATAACGACAATTTAATAAGGACCACGTGAGAAACCTTAGAAGCTGATGGCAAAACTCCCGTTAGGGATTATCTTCCAGTGGCAAACCTCTTCAGCAAGGAGATGTGTATCCACCCAAAACATGTTTTTTTCTTTTCCCAATCTCAAAAAAATATAAAACAAAAATTTTAAAAAAATTGCCCGACGTCAGTCACTAACCAATGGAATTTGCTCTGCGACTACAAATCAGACTGCTGAGGTATCTGCCCTGAACAGTTTACTAAAAGTAAGCTCAGCCATTTTGCTGATTATTTTTTCTTGCAACTACCGTTGTCCCTATTCTCATTTAAAAAAAAAAAGTTAGCTACATGATTTGAAAAGCCAACATTCACTCACCCTCCACCTCCGAGCTCCAGAGAGCTGGTGTCTCCATTGATGAAGTAGGTGTTCTCTCCACTCCATTTGAATACCTGAAGGGGGCAACCCAAATATATTTGGACTGTGAGGATTCTTGTACTCTAAAACTACTGGGGACTGACTCTTAGCAGGTATTTTTTGGTGTGGCCATGTTTGGGGTTTTTTTTCCCCGTGAAGGGGGAGGAAGAAGAAGTAATAGGTAGAAAGGAAAGGAACAATACACATTTAGAACAATGAACAAGGCACCCTAATACTTTCTAAAATTCTACTTGCACCTCTAAATCAACAGGCATTCTGTCAAAAAGGAACGTGTTCAATATTGAAAAATGCATAAGCCATGAACATTAAGGGGTATTTCAGTAGCACTCATCTCTGGTTTGTTGTCACTGTGATCCTAAGCACATGTGAAATGATAACCCTGTTCTTGATAGCACTGCCTTCCAAGGTGAGTCTTTGACAGTCCTCTTCTTACTCCTCCCTGCTTCCCCCTTCAATCCACTTAAAATCGTCTCCTCACCCTTACAGCCTGTCCTCTCGGCACTTCAGATAACTACAGCCACTTTTGCTTAAAGCAAAAGCAATTTGCATTGAAGCAATGAGTGATTAACTGCGTTTGTCAACAGCCAACACATCTTCTAAACTCAAATATGTTGTCTTCATAAAAATGCCCTGTGTGTTTCAGAAGTGGACCCCAAAAATGTTATTTGAGAAAGTGAACACCCACTTACCTTGAAATTCGGACTGAATGTGTAGAGGAATGTTTCGCCAGTGCCATAGTAATGGTCACTAAACCTGAAGGGATGTGTAGCATACGCTCCAAATATCTGTCAGAATAAAATGATTATATTACTTCTGAGGACAGTGCAAAATTCAAGAGGAAAAAACCCCAAACATTTCAAAATACTTTCAAAAGAACAACTGAGCTGGTGTTTCATATTAGAAGAGCCAACTAGTAAAACACATCAGATGAGCAAGTACTTCTGCAAATCTTTTGTATCCTGCAAGTTAAAAGCCAGATGAGAACAACGGCAGCAGGAATGCTGACTCTAGGAGCTACTGAACTGCTAGACCTCCACAGAGGCATCATTTGTGACAGCTTGTTAACGGAAATACCTAAAGAAGATACTTCCATGGGCACCATTAAAAGAAGGAGCACTCATTGCAATTTTGAAGCTGGTGGGGTGGCGGTGGTGGTGTATTTCTATTAATGCTGATGTGCTTTCCTACCTGTAAGTTTAGTTTAAACAGTAGAAAATATAAAAGAAAACACCGATGTCTTATTTTGGTATGATATCACCTCACGGTATGACTAGTACTTCATACTGATCACTTTTTCCCATGTTGCACTTTCAGTCCAACGGCTGCAGAACAAGCACTCCTTACCTGGTTGTCCATATCCTTGACGACAAGGAGAACTGGACTGTCGAGAGATGCCGACTTACGGTACAGAGTCTTCAGGCTAGTCCCGTGCTCCAGTGTACTGTATGCAAGCCGCCATGGATATCCCTGCACTCGTGCAGGCAAGCGCCGGGCAAGCTGGGCAATGAACAGGGGGAAATGGTTACATATTCAACAGGCTGGGTCACAGGTGGTGCCCTACACTATTCCCTTTCTGCAGGGGCTTCGGAGCCAAAAAATGGCTGTCAAGGGAGCAGCTGATGCCAGCAGCTTATCACCTCTGCCACATGCATGTGGCCTTGTACTCTGAGCCCAACTGTCTGCATTCACATCACCTGTAAAAGACATTTCAAAACTGGCACCCCCTCTGCAAGCACTGAAAGAGTTGCCAGTCCTCAATATCACAAATCAAACTTCAGAGTTGCAAAACATAAAAAAAAAAAAGCTTTCCAGGTGAGCCAGTGCTGCAGCAAACAGCACGTTGCACAAGGACACTCCAACATACTAAGTACTTTCTAAACTCTTAAAAACCATTGGCATTCCCTCCAGAAGGCAAAATGTCCCACGCTCGGCAGAGACAGCACCACAGCTAACAAGGAAACTTGAGGTTTTTCTAGCTATACCTGCTCTATGTGCATATTCTCCAGGAGGGCGCTGTGATGCTTTAGGACAGGCAAAGTATCGTCATCTTCTTCTTCATAATAACTGCAAACGCTCTTTCGTCGTTTTGCTTCTTCTACAGTAATGATCTGAGGCAAGAGAACAAATGTCCAACCTAAAGCATAGCTCTTATGCTGTCAATCCTCGGTAGAAGCAGATTAATTTAAAACAACATACTCCTCAGCTGTTACACTGTGTGGAGCAAAACCACTGTATAGGATGGTTATATCAAGCACAGGCAGCCTTAACCAAAAGGGGAAGTTCTTAACTGGCAAGGTGTCTTTTGAGACAGCACGGCCAGAATTTCTTCAAGCCCTGCTGACCTCCCACAGCTGTAGAGTCCTTTGGGATTAATAAGCATTGAGGTAACCAGATGACATCATGTGGTCGGTCTCAGACATACTTGGTCCCAAGTCAGAAGGCTAAAGTGCGCCTACGATTCCCGAGGCACACTACATGCAACTGAACTAGATGTCTTGTGGGAGTCTAAATGAGGAAGAAACAGAAGCTTCTTTGTTTTCCCTCATATAGCTAGTTAAGTACATTAATTATTTTCTCACGTGCTAATGCATAAGAGTATGAAAAAGTTTAAAATTTCAGTTCTCCTTTTTATTAAAACAGCAGCTTTTTCCTGGCTTTCTTTACTGACTCGGACACGGGTTTGTGTATACAAACTAAAACAGAAAGAATATAGCAAAGAAATAAAAATGTAAATCAACTTGAACAGATATTTTGAAGTTCTGTCTTGTAGGAAATGTACTGAGTAACATTTTGAGCATCCAGTTTACCTAAGTTCTTGAAAATACTCATTCTGAGGTCAAGGTCTTTATAAAATACATTCTTAGTTGAAAATGATCAAACAGCTCTTTGGAAACTTCTATTTATTCCTTTGCTTAAAACTTTATGAAGGGAACACAGTGTAATATTTTAAAAGGTGGGTCCATATAAATATTTCTAATGTCAGGTTTTAATTTAAATACTTACAGAAACAAAGCACAGACTTCCAGCAACTATAGATAAGCCACATTACCTTTTCCCATAAAGCAGGAAGCAAAATGAGAATGAGACTCCATATGCTCAATGCTTGCCTCGAAAAGGACTCGGCAGCCTACAAGGTGCTGAGAGAGACAGGGGACCAACGCTGAACCCCACGCAGCATGGGCAGCAAACAGGAGCCCAAACGCAGCACAGGGCAGGAGCTCTGAGGCTGGCAGCACCACGGTGCCCGGAGCTTACCGCAGAGGGGAGCACGCCACCTCACCCCTCAGCCGCAGCGGTCTGGGTGTCCTGGCTCCTGACGAGCTGCTGCTGGGGTGCTCAGCCTCTCAGCTGGCAGAGAGCATCATCTGGCACAGCTGGAAAGCTGCTAACCCTTCAGTGCAGCTCGGAGCACTTAGCGAGCGACAGGAGCCTTGGCTCTGCACAGCAGTGGGAGGTGAGATGAGGCACACTGTGCCTGGCAGCGTGGCTTTAGCTGGGGCTTAGCAAACAGCAAGAGCTCAGAGATGGGGCTGGTGAGAAAGAAAAGGGAACGCAAGGATGTCTAACTACAAAACAAATGTGAAACCTTAAACCACCTTCCTTCCACACACGTATCACCACAGAGGTCTTATCTTGGAGCGGGAACCTCAGTGTGTGGCTGCAGAGCACACTGTGCCACTGCCACACACCTCCCTGCAAATATGGTTTCCAAACGACTTTCATGTTACGTGTGGATGAAGTTTTGCATAACTCCTCCGTGCCTTCACAATCACTGCTTGAACTTGCAGAAGCTGTCAACAGTTGAGACAATTGCCAAGAAGTGCCTGGAGGTCCTACACACACCTGCCCCACAGGCAAGAAAATAAATCCACTGGACTGACTCCAGGTGCAGATTTAACCACACCACAAAGCACAGAGAAGGAGCTTTTCATGGAGACCAGGACTGGTGAGGTGCTCACCGTGGGTAGGACAAAGCCCTAATAAAGTCAGTCACACCTAGCATCTCCAGCGGTACGTGAGCAACACGTCCACTGCACACACTCATGTCCAGCCCGCATTCACCTAGAGGCGCCTGGAGCTGAGCACAGGGCAGCCACCCCGAGCAGGGCACCTGGGCACTGGTGCTTCAATGCAGACAGCGGGGTTAGGAAAAGACTGCAAGGACCACGACAAGGCAAAATCCAGCCTGCAGAATTAATGTTGTTACGTGCCCCTGAACACCTGGGCAGTACAGGTATTCCTGCCGGTGATACTGGTAGAGCTGTACAGCTACATCCTGCCCGTCCAGCCCAGGCTCAGTGGGATCCAGTCCTGGGTCTTCTGAGACTGGAGGGAATCCTGTGCTGGAAAATTTTTCATATGGCAAATTTCAGGGAAGGTTTGCACTGCAAAATTAGTAAGATCAATTTAAAAAACCACAACAAACTGTTACAGGAATATGGTCTTTCTGCTTTTATCCTTGTTCTTTTTCCACCTCCTGAATGGTTTTCCTTACCTCCTCATCTACCATGCCATTATTTTACTTTTTTTTTTTCTTTTAAATGAACACCTTTTTCATCTTATATCAAAACTACCCGACTCCTCTTTTGAAGACTATTTTCTAGGAATAGTCTCCACCCCTGGGGGAAAGTATCCCAGTAAATCAACCAGCAACAGGTACCTGTAGCAAAATGCAACCAAAAACTCACAGACATCGGCAACCACAGAAAATCTGTAAATTGCAAATCAACTCCAAAGACAGACAAGCCCCGCTCTTCACTGCATAGATACCTGTTCAGTCTATAACTGAAGCGCACATTTGAATGAAGTTCAGAGTCCACAACTGCAAAAAAAGGGATCTGCAAGATCAGATATTTACAGACCACACAAAAGCAGAAACAGAAAAAAAAGAATCAAACACTACAGAAACTGGACCTACAAAATCTTTTAAAGATTTTATGGGACTGAGAAAGCAAGCTACCTGAGATGGAAATACCCTGTTAAAATTCATCTGAGTATGAAGCACTTTTTTTTACTAGGACAGAAGTGTTGTATCAGATCTATGCTGTTCAAACAGGGACACAATTCAACATACCTCCACAAAAGGTTCTTCCTGGTCAGGTCTGGTACAGTAAAGAATTCGAATGTTCAAAGGCATTTGTTTCCCTTTCATCATCTACCAGTTTATTTTGCAGTATCCACCACACTTCCCTGCTCTACTGGCGAGAGCTCTCGCCCACAAGCATGACAGACAGCTACTGCCTGTGGCACGCTGTGATAAAATTGCTTATATGCTTCTCTACAATTACACTTTCTGTTTCCCCGCAAGGAAGAGTGAAACTTCCACAGTAATCATGACCAAATTTGGACTTCACATAGCGATTTCCTGGCAGACCTACTTGAAATTTGTAAAGCTTGATTATATGACAAATAAAGAGGCACACCTTTAAGAAGCTGTTTCCAGCTAATTCTTCTCCCAATACATATTTAAATAAAACAATGAGAGAAGAGCTCCCAGTGCGGCCAGATCTTTCCCACCTCTATTCTTTTGATGACTGGCTCTCCTCCTTCATTTTGGTTTTATGAAAATGGCATGCAAATAACAACCAGTGAAATCTAGTGCAATATATGACTGCACTCAGCTCTGAGCAAAACAAGGAACAAACTTTTTTTTTTAATATCTCGCAGTTCACAAAGCACCAACATTAAGAAACTACAAAACTGTAAAAGTTAAAAGCTCTTTGGGATTAGGGGTGATGTTGCTACATTTCAAATGACAAGTCCCACTCCCAAGCTCCGCTTTTCAACGGGACAACATACTCTGAAGATAGAAATGCTTAAAAAAAAAAAAGGCAGTAGAATTTTAAAAACAAGTTTATGTTTAGGACAAAGAATCAGATCACTTTTTAAGTCACCATCAAGATACTTCCCACTTAGGGATTTATCTGTTTTTTAATTTAACCCATACCCTTAGCACAGCAAGCGCTTCAGCAATCAGAAATATCATTAAAAATGTGCGCGGGCTTATTTCCCTTACAAACTAGGCTTTGAACGCAAAAGAGACAGACCGACAACAAACACAGGCACGCCAAGCAGTTAAAACAGATTTCAAAAGCTCCCATATGAAAACGCAAAAGTCCCAGTCTAAAACCTATCCATCTTACAATCAATATACAAAAATAGTATTGCTGCGTGCACCTGAGAAGCAAGAGTATGGCACATCACCACATACCAAACCATTTCAACCAGCACACCAGAGTCTCTGTTGGTGTTTACATGTACATATACATTTTGGAGTTTTATTTGTAGCATATAAATACAACATGAATTTAGCAACACTGACAACATACACCTTTATAGTTTTGCAAAAGGCTAATATCATATAACCAAAACATTTACACAACTTCTGCTGGCTGCACACCACAGAGCTCCCAGTTGTTTGCCTGCTTTTTCCAGAGAGAGAGGAAAGGACTGTGAGTACATTTGTGGGACAGATACAAGCCTTGTGGAGGCTTCTATAGGAAGCAGCATTATAAAAAAACCACCATAAAAATCATCAAAAGAGCAAACGCTGAGATTCTTAACAGGGGATGCACACTCAATATGCACATGCTTCATACTACGGCAGAAAGCACTCACCTCCCAGCTTTTAGTAGTGGGCTCACTGAAGAAGTTGTCTATCATGTCAAGCTCCTCCTTTTCTACCACGACAAAACCTTGCTCTTTGGCATCTTTCCCATATATTTCTGGTGACCACTGAACAAAAAATGTGTATAAGTGATCCACCCTGTAAACAGAAGAGCAGGAGACAACCATTGTGCGGTGGTCCATGAACACAGCACTGACATGTAGTACTGACGTTTTGCCCAATGACATAGAAAAGACAACCATACAAATAGGATACCCCTGTACGTCCACCCTCATGTACCACACAAGGCAATAGCTCCTTCCACCTGGCAGCCTGAAGCATTTTGAGGTTTCTCTGCCTTCTATCCCCACAATATTTTTATTCCTCCTTTTGCAATACACACAGCCAAAGCATCATGGAAAAACTAAGTGGCTTATCCAGTCCCGCACAATTCATTTAAGATGACAAATTGTTTGGTATTAGATCATGCTTACAAAAGTTAAGTCCATAAAAAAAACCCCTCACTTTAATTATTTAGTTTGACCTCCTGCATAAACCAAGCCATAAGATATCACCAGTAACGTCTACACCATGTTTGTAGCTGTCCTCTAAAAGTTCTAGACACTAACCACAAAACAATTCTTCATTCTGTTAGCATAATGAAAATGAGCAGTTACTGAAAGCCTTGCTAATGATATAGTACCAGCAGTGTATGCACTTCTGTAAGTGTAGTCAGCTCTCAATCACGGTCTTTAAAGAGATGTTCTTTGACAACATCCATAACAAACAGTGGAACAATTTCTAAAGAAGGAATTTATGTAGTATAAAGTTAACATGAACACATGCAATTTCAAACAGGAATATGATAATGGATCTACTGTACAAGAAGTTGAATTGCCAGAAAAAAAAATAATCAAACCCTAATTAAAGAGGACAGAGAGAAAGACAGTAAGTACTTATGACACCAGATCTTTCTCCAGTTATTCACCAGAAAGCTTTGTCCAGCAATTCCTTGATCAATATAAACCAAGAAAAATCTTGGAGAAATTTAGACATTTTCCCCCTATTATTTCAAGTTACTTGGATGTGTGTGTGTATATATATATATATGCACAAATAATCTTACAACACCATTTCAGCACTGTTGGATTCTGTTCAGAGTCACTAGTATAATTCCAGAGATTTTTTCCTATCAAGTCTACATTTTTTGTTCTACCCTCCTACCAAAGAGGGGTAGAGTCTGATGTCAGTTCTAACTGCATAAACCGACAGCCCTGAAATTGTTGCCCACTCATGACAGCTACACTAATTCACAGTCAAAGTGAGATATTTGGAGGGCTTGACCCACTTTAGCCTCAAGTAATTTGGATCCAATTTCAAGTACCCTCAGAGAGAATAAAGGATTGACTTTGCTTCATCATGGAAATGACCTCTTAACCACGAAAAAGGAACAAATTAATATTGCCGTCAGTTTTTTCTCTTCTCCTTTGCACATTCACAAACGCTTCTATGGTGCATGGCTAACATATTCTAGCAGAGTTTAAATTTTTGTTATCAAACAAGAACTGTACCTGTGAAACATTTTTAATACAGTTTTAGTACAATTGTCCTAAATTTGTGAATACCCAACAGTAGTTCCTGAGGCATCAGCAGCCTCCCTTCATCAAGAACAAGTAAGGTAGCTAATGTTGATATCAAAGTAATAATTTTAGCTGCTGTTCATTCCTCTGCAGCATCACACACACACAAGAGATCAAGGTAGTACTGTGCAAACAATCAATCTTTGGGATAGTTCTTGCCAATAATTGCCTAGAAAAGGCTAAAAGAAGGTCACACTCCCATTGCCAAAGGTTCCCCCCCTTCTTTGCGAGAAGCCACGTGATTGCTTACAAGTTTACATAGATCTAAAAACAGTGAACTATGGAAAGCACTTCTAAAAGCCATTTTAGTCAAGACCTTTTCTTCTAACTGCAGAAGTTTTCCAACATCACTAGGTGCCACTTGGTGTGCCCCACTCTTCACTTGTGCACAGAGGCTTCAGAAAGGGCCAGATTAAAAAGGAAAATGAATATGCTTACAAGTATTCATAGTAACACATGCACAGAGGGCAGAAAACAAATATAAGAAAAAGTTTATAAAAAAGGATATAAATTTAGTAGAAAACTAATTTTGGAGACTACAAAACATGACATAAAGGTCACGACAGCAAAGTGATAAAATCAGTGTAAGACTCTGGTGGGTTGACCTAGGTTGGGCTCCAGGTGCCACCAAGCTGCTCTATCACTCCCTCCTCAGCAGGACGGGTGGGGGGATGAGTTGGAAAAAACTCTTGTGGGTCAAGATAAAGGCAGTTTAACAAAAGCAAAGGCCACGTGTAGAGGCAAAAGGAAAACACAGATTTTACTCTCTACTTCCTATCAGCAGGTGATGTCCAGCCACTTCCCTGGAAGCAGGGTTTCAGCATGCGTAGCCGTTGCTCCAGAAGACAAACGTCGTAAATAACGAATGCTTGTTCCTCCTTTCACTTAGCTTTTATTGCTGAGTGGATGTCATATGGTATGGAATATCCCTTTGGTCAGCCTGGGTCAGCTGTCCTGGCTGTGTCCCCTCCCAAGATCTTGCCCACACCCAGCCTACTGGTGAGAGGGGAAATGGAGAGACAGCCTTGACGCTGTGCGAGCACTGCTCAGCAGTAGCTAAAACACTGATGTATTATCAACACCTTTCTAGCTACCAATACAAAGCACAGCACTATGAGGGCTGCTACGGGGAATATTAACTCCATCTCAGCCAGACCCAATACAAAGACAAAAGCTCCATGCAATATTTATGCCACTGCATTGCTTTGTAAACTGGGCACAATCAGCTGCATGCGTGAATGCATCCAAACAGAGGAGGACACACTGAAGAACAGTGAGCAGAGGCTGTGCTTGCAGGATGGTACTTTACCCTTGCCAGAAGGACCCTAGAGACTTGGGATAACGGTTCTGAATTTTGGAGCAAGAGCTCCGCACCAGCACACTGATGTCAATACTTGGTGCAATCCTGGAACGTACCAAGAAAGTAACATTCAGCAGAAGGAACGAGATTGTGGTTAGTTTGGTGTTTGACACTTTAGTGACCACTGCTGGAATACTCTGTCCATCTCCGGTGCACCATCTAAGTCATGCTCAAGTGTGGCAGCTTAGAGATGCAAAACCATCAGCCATACAAGCAAGAGGCAAAAAGAGTTATTTAAGGTTACAAGAGTGATACCCTGTCGTAGCCTACATTAAGAGGAAGTGAATCCTAGTAATTACAGATAACCACCACCAGGGACCAGAAGCCAGAAAAATTAAAGTAGGTATATAGTGCACTGAAAAAGAGCAAAGACAATTATCAATAAAACACACCAGACAACTTATCAAGTTACAGTTGATTCTCGAGGGGGAACCATAAATTATTTTTTTTCTAAAATATATACTTTAATTTAGGAGGTCCCAGACTGACAGCATCACCACCATTTCCGTTGATATGGCAACAATATGTGACTTCTTTGAGGGCAGAGGCAAACCAGTTTTCCATAAATGAATGTCTTCAAGTCAGTCACAGGTGGAAGGGGGGCTACTTTTGAATTTGTGCGTTTGGGTAGCGGCAGAGGGTTTGTGCATCCTATGAAACACGTACAAAGACTCCAAGTCCAACCACAGCTCCTGGCCTAGCTGGAGCCAGGAATTAATTTAGAGGCGTTCCATGACTTTGTTATAAACATGCCTGACTAGATGATGATGGCGATCCTTCATGAGGGCTAAGGTATCGTAAGCCCTCATATGCTTATATGAGCTTACATAAACTTATATGAGCCCTCATTAGAAGATATTAAGCTATAGATACAAACAGGTTTTCATAGGTTTCACCTGTACAGTTTGATATCTTATTTATCAGGAGTCTAGGAGTACTCTATTTGTAGAAGGCTAATTCAAAAGGAGTCTAAATCTACGCTTTATGCTATCTATTCCATTCCATTAGCAGGAGCATGGAAAAGTGATCCTTCAGCATCAGGACCATCTTAATCATTGTTCCTTTATGCAAAGCCCTGTGTAAGTGCACAGAAGCATCACGTAGGTATTAATTCCAGCTAGTTGTGCTGCAAGGTCTTCCAGATCTCAGCTTCAACCATATTAACTACAGGGTGTTATGCACCAGATGCTAACAGGAGTCACAACCAAGCAATATCTTGCTCTGCAAAAGGAAATCCCACAGATACAGAAACAAAAACCAAACCAAAATTCACCCAACTCCCCAAACCAAGAAGATCAATGAGGCAGGAAGCTAAGAATGAATAAGAGAAGCAAGGCTCAACCCCTGTTACTTTTCCTCCTTGAAAATCTGCCTACTCTTAAAAAAGAAACTTCCAAAAAAGCAGATGCCCTCTCAGTAGCATGATCTCAGTGCAATGTCTTTTACATCAAAATCAATGCAAATTATACATTTATAAACCAAACCTGTCTGCCAAATTTATGTTATAGCTAATCAATGAGATTTACTTCTTGACTGAGAAACTAGTCAATGCCAGAATGAGGACATTGTTAGGACACATGTTTATAAAGAAAGAAATTCTGCATTATGCTCTGTCCCAATGCAAGGCATTTTCCTCTGCAAGAGCTGGAGGAAATCTGTGACGTAATTATTGATCTACTACTACTCAAAATCCACTAGGGTGGAAAATCTACATACTACATGGATTTATGTTTAAATGGTAAGAGCACACACAGACTTACCCTCTAATACTGTAAGCTACACCCATTGCAAGACTTCTCAGCAAAAGAATCAATCTCTATTCGTGTCCAAAAACGTGGGTGCCTCTCTGCCCAGCTGAACCCGACAAGCAGCTGTCCTAGACTGAGTAATCTGTAGTAATCTGTATATAAGGCAACTCGAGATGCTCGCTGTTACGTGTCAAGGTGAGCACCACTGTGATCAAGCTGCAAAGCAGCCCCATAGTCACTGATTAACTCAGCTGTGCTGTGTGGGTAACGGGGTGACGCATGCCAGGACACTCTCAGCACCTGGGAAGCCACATAGGAAGAGAGAAAACCTACAACAGCTGCAGAAGGCAAAAAAGACTTATGACTTATTGACAGCCTTTATAAAGGATATCAGCCTAACAGTCTTCTCTCTGTATTAATAATGTTTCCAGAGACTTCCATAAAAAAAGGGGAAAAAATTAAAAATTTTAAAAGGTTAAGTACATCTTCCCCCAGGTGCGGCTTTCCCGCAGCCTGCCAAGGCCAGGAAAGCAGCAGCAGTCTGCAGATGGATGAGTAGCTCTGCTGGGAACAGCTGAAAATAAAGCCATCTTCGCAACTGATGACAGAAGCTGTTTTAAGAGCAAAGACTAAGAGACCATGCAAAAGTGTAATTAAATGCAAATCAGAGGAAGATTTAACTTACACAGTGATTATAGACACGCACGCCAATTTCTTCACAATCAGTCCAGGTTGGGGGTGGGGTGTTTTGGGTTTCTTGTTTGTTTGGTTTTGTTGGGGTTTTTTTGTTTGTTTGATTTTTTTTGTTGTTGTTGGTTTTTTTTTTATTTTTTTGGTATTTTTTTTAGATTATTATGATTTAGATTATTATTATGCATAAACAACTGTGACTGCACTGGACAGAAAGTGGTTTATTTATGCTGCTTTATGGCCCATGAGATGAGACTGGTATTCTTGATATTTTCATACATGAATATAATTTGCATTCCAAATGTATTATAATGCATAAATTACATAAAAACATAAACATAAAATAAATCCCAAAAAACCCAAAAATGTTTTTTAACTTAGTAAATTATTTTGATACATTGTATCAAAAATACATTTGGTGCAAGAATATCACCAGCAGGTAGGAAGTGGTGCATTTTGCTTTGGGAAGACACCTGAGAGCTTGGAGAAAACACTGACTTGTTAGGCAAAGACAGGTCTTGCATTAATATGAAGGAGTGGGTCTCACATTTAATTTTGCCCCAAGTTCTACATGATCTTTTATGCACCTCTGTGATGTTAAAACAGGCGTGCATGAATAGCACCAAAATGACCCAATTTTATATTACGTTCACCACTAATCTTGATCAAGATCTGAACAGCAACCCTGACAACAATGATCTGGCCTGTCAGCCAGCACAGCCAAGTGCTGCTGCAACAGCTCACTGCACAAATTACTTTTTCCTCATTCAAAAAACTTAAGTATAAACCAGTTGTCAACACTTCAGTTAGACATGGATTAGGTCCCTTCACTAATCAGAAAAATTCTGCTCATAAAATGACAAGAAGCTATTTTCCAAGTTTGTGGTAAGAAGCTTAATAGATTTACCAGTTGCACAGAGCAATGATCAGAGATGACCTAAGTTCAGCTCAGCAGCTTTATTCACAACATTAGATAGACTATCCCCAAAGCAATAACTGACCTTGTGTTGTATCACTCCAGCTCTTTGAAGTATTTACTCACACTTCAACATACAATTTTCTGAACCCACCCTTTTGCAATCCCTGAGGAGCCAAGGACTGGGTTCAGCAGATAGCAAGCAAACCAAAAGCTATCTTCAGCTACACTCCCGATGGCCACATTCCAGCTGGATTAAACCTCTCCCCCTCCTCCCCTGGGTCAGCAACTTCCACACTACTGGACTGCTCAAAACACTCATTTCTAAAATACAAGAAATAAACACTTAAGTCAACACACATGCTACAAATTTGAAAATAAAATTAAATATTCTGAAAAATTATTTTAGAAAAACTTTTAAAAAAAAAAAATTGACTGCATCTTAAAGAGACACCTCTGAGATTGATCACAAGTTCAGATTCTTTGTTTCTGGCACCTAATTCACCAGAAGTGATCACCAGTGTCACTGATTTCCCTCTTTTGGTTTGTCACACCAAAGAGTTGCTCTAGCTGCTTTCTAGCAAGAGAAGGACCAGGGATTTGATTCCTCACACGCAGTGAGGGTGATGGCCTCACAGCCATCCTTGGGTGATTTATGTGGAAAGTCACAGACCTTCACTTTTTTTTTTTTTTTTTTTTTTTTTTGCTATAGTACTATTTATGCATACATACACACCTACAGGCACATAAAACATTTAAATGGCTTTTATCATGAAGGAAGGGACTTTTTTTTTATGGGCCTGAAGGCAGAAATAGCCACAACCGTTCAGTTAGGAATGTCTCCCTTTTCCACATCATGCCCTTTGCTCATGTGAAATACCTATTTTTTAGCATTGGCACCTTAGTGGGTTCCTTGCCTCTCTTGCCACTGCTCCCCCTCTTCCCCTTTCCCTCACTTCCTAGACTACGGCCAAAACTCAGATCATCCCCCAGTGCTTTTATCATGTTAGCTGCACGTATATCCCTCTTTTCATCTTCCAAGTGGCACCCAATCCCTTGTTCCTTCCCACTGGGAGCCATATTAGACCAGCAACAGACTCTGCTTTATCTCTCTGGCATGCAATCGAACAAGGGCACCTCTCTCCTCATCTCAGCATCTTTGCTGCATTTCACACCTTGGACCACATATGGGAAGTCAGATTCAACTCTAGAAAGCACTACACATTTCAAAAGATAAGAGACAAACATGTTTTCGTGCTATGCACTGCAGCTCACCTTTCCCGAGGAACAGCAAACCAGTACTCTGGTTGCTTTATCTTTTTACTGTACTGTTGAGACATGGTGGTGCTCTGAGACGCAAAGGACTTTCTCATGGGCTTGCCTACTTTAATGCACAGAAACATTGGAGGAGTCTTGCTCTTCTCCTCTTTTGAAGGAAGCATATCTGAACAAGAAACAAAAGAGATGGGCTGCTTACAGGAAAGTACAAATACTGCAACTGATAAAACATTGTCACAAAGATTAATAATCTCGTGCAAAGGAATACTCAGAGGCACCATACACAGAATTAAACCTGACATGTCATTCAATAGTAAAACTGGTTTAATAAATCTTTGTTTATCCTAAACTGTGGCCATTTATTCTCATTTTGTCACAGCCTGTATCCACCTCAGGTGTACAGCTATGTACAGAATAGCCCTGTAAAACAAACCAGTAAGACAATCAGGCTGAGTGCAAACTGCAACATGAAGCAGGCAAGTAAAAGGGACAATGTTTGACTGGGTTCGGGAAAACCATCAAAGGGTAACCCTGTGTGCACGCTTGCACATACACACACACACGCACGCACACGCACACACACACACAAAGTGCATCAGTTCCTCAACTCTGATGGTCAGACAGCCATACAGACACCTTTTGTCTGCACAAGACAGGGTCAAGCATAAGAGTTTAAGTTCATTAAATTGCTAGTGTGACAAAAAAATTGCTTATTAGACTATAGCCTCAATCACACTGAAGTTGCCTTATTCATTTTAGGAGTACACAGCCATTTTTTGTTCTCTCCCAGTGAGAACGATCAGCAACTAGCGAGATATAAACCCTTCCAAAAGAAAGGAAAAATCATTTTAAGAACAACTTTTTTTTTTTAAATAAAGACTTCCACTCTAATCATCCCCCACCACCTGCTATGAATCAAGGGTATGTCCACTGACTGGTTCATTAAACTACCAAGAGAGGAGCATCAGTGCTCCAGTATGGACCAGTACTTAGAAGCACTGGGCTGTAGTAGAAATAGTAACATGCGTACACGCTATCTAAACTGAGATTTAATTTTGTTATGTGCTTTCCAGTAACAGCCTGAATTTTATTTATAATAACCCAATGACCAATCAGGAGAAAATGGTCAGTCAGTAATATTCTACATATATTCCTGTTTATCACTTCTTTAAGGGTTTCCATAGCATGAAAGACACTAGACAGATGCAAATGGTGTCAGGAATACTTTGGTACCCCCCTTTACAGCAATGCACTACTACTTTGGATGCTATCAGAAATACACTGACAGACTTCACTGAAGCAACAGAAGTTACCAACACAGAGTGACAGTTCCTAGGCCATGAAGTGTCTCCATCAATACTGCAACTGGATGACATTTCTCTGTCCTTCTTAAAGGCAGTAAACAGAGGTGAAGATTATGTGAACAGTGATCACAAGCTACTAGCCAAACTAGAAGCTTAGGGAATTTGAAGGTATTTTTTCTTCTAAATAGCACATAATATAAAAAAATAATATACAAGAGTAAAAAAAAAAAAAATACCGGGTATTACAGAAAGAGGAAATTTAGAGCAGAAGGCTATCAGTTCAAATGTTACCATGATAATGCTCTCCAAGTCTCAGAGGAAACAAGGATAACCAGAGACCTACCTTCAATTGGCACTTGAATTTTCTGCAGCAGCCACAGTCTGATTTCTGATTGATTGTCTAACTGTGTTTCTTGACAGGTCTTGTCTATAGCTGGTACTAATGAAGAGTCCACAGACTCTTTCACATCCTTTTCCTCTGCTGCTGCTGAGCTGATTTCTAATGAAGGTGCTCTCCTTTCAACACAGCAGGAATCAAGCTCCATACTTTTAACTGTATGGACTTCATTAGCGTGGGACTTTGAACAGCTAAGTGTAAGGTCTATGCCAATTGCTTTATTGTTTTCACCTTTCTGGATTTCAGCCTTGTTTAAGTCTTCAGATGACTGAGACCCATTCCCATCTTTATTGAGGTAAAATTCAATAAGTTTATCTTTCTCTAGCTCTTTCTTAGTGTCCAATGCAGTCTCCACCTTACCTGTCGGGGAACTGACACATTTGTTTACTTCTGGAATAACATCTTGCTTTTCACACAACTCTAAGACTAAGTCAGCTTTAGGTTCAACACTGTCCTTTTTTTCCAAGGAATCAACTGTCAAGTGCTCCTGGACTTCTGTAGTGGGTTTGGTTACCTGCTGCTTAGTTCTCCCCAACTCCCTGGGGTCAGCCAGCAAGCCTTCCATTACTGAGATTTTCCTGTCCAACCCTCTATCCATATGAGATGACGTCTTTTCCAGTTCAATGAAGTCATCCTCTCTTTCCTCCAAAAGAGTTTTTTCTTTGGTTTTGACGTCTGAAGCATTTTTTTCCCCAGAAGGCTCCTTGGCACATGGATCCGCAGCAAACTTTTCCAGATGTTCAGTGGCAGTGATGTTGCTGGGAAACTCCAGTGACTTTGACTTGATTGAGCCTGTACTCTCAGATGACTGAAGAACTTCAAAATCAGCAGACTTCTCCTTATCTGAAGGTTTTATCTGTTTGGCACCCAGAGCAATGGATGGATCCCCGTTCTGCTGCCTCTTTTCCTTGCTAAGGGATTTGAATTTGCTGAAAGGATTGATATCCTTCTCAGAGGACAGGTCTTCCCATTCTCCTGGCCTGTACAGAGGACAAAGATCCTTTGGTATGTCACTGTCAGGGAAAATGATGGATGTACATAGGATGTTAAAAGCAAAATGGAAACAGAAAAAAACGGAAAAGAAAAGATAAATAATATACCAACTTAACTTAAGCTCTGAAACTCAAGAAAAAAGTACTTTCTTCAAAATAAACATACATCAGTGGAAATAAGTGACTTTAAAGAAAATGGAGAAAAATGCGGAAAGGATAATACCGAAATAAAATGAGTAAGCCACTTGGCAGAATACGCCACATGGGTGAAAAAACGATACACATGTAATAACAGTGTGCAAGTCATCAGAAGTTCAGTAACCAAAAAACCACAGGACAGCTATTTAGCTGCTGGAATTTCATTCATACCATATTAATATTGTTATTTCCCACACCTGACAACGAGTCAACCTCTACCACCATCCATGCTTCCCTAATCGGTACAAACGTAATTTTGAGAAGAAAGCAAACTGGAGATAAGCCGTACCCTGTTTGAACATGTTTACTGCAAAACAGCAACATGCAACAGAGTTGGGTTTTTTTCCCTTTATTTTCTCCATTACTCAAATGTACTGTTTGAATGCAGACTTCCCCAAAGATTTCTTTTTAAAGCAGGACAAACATAAAACATTTCAAAATGGAAAATCCTTAAAAACTTAACAGCATACAACTGGAGCACTTCATTACTGCTAAAAAGTCTGCAGTGAATGAGAATACAAGATTCTCATCACTTAAAAATTACTAAGAAGTTACTAGACACTCTAGTAATAAGAGTAACAGAAATATCTGGAAAGTTTTTCTTGAAATAAGAAAATGGAGGGAAGTAGTGAAGTAGTCTATTATGTATTATAAATGCAAACTGTCAGTGCATTTCTGGTTCTGAAATGGAGTATTCCACAGACTGGTATTTCTCTAAGTACTGAAGATGACAGTTAAGGTGCTGTTATCTTCAAATGTTTTAAATACTCCTCCCAGAACAGTCCTGGTAAACTAACAAATGGTCCAAATCTAAC
>WEKW01009511.1:0-87479 GCA_013389905.1 Sula dactylatra
TATTATAAAAAATAAGAAGACACTTCTCAGACTGTAGACGTTCTGGGGCAGGAACAGTTTTGTCCTGTGTTTATACAACCCTGATACCTGAAATGCTCCTAGGGACTAATGCAGCTTAGATACTCAGTAATAACCCCAGATCCCTCCTAATGTATGAACAAGAGAGGACAGGATTGTTTCTGCCAAAGGTACCAGCCTACCAGGGACCCAGCCTACTGGGTATGAAAGTATAGATTTTCATACTTTTGTAGGAATTCTCCATTTACACAGATTGACTTCTGCCATTTTGCACTTACAGATACAACAGAAGTAAAAAGGCATTTCACTCATCTCCTCATCCTACAACTAGCAGCCTGTGGAAAAAGCTTTGTTGCTTGAATCTAACAAAATACACATAAAGAGGTAGCCCAAATGCTTCTTGTGAATGCATCAGCTGAGCAAACAGCAATACAAGAAAGGCTATGCAGGCCAAAGATAGCACTTGAAGAAATCCAGACAGACTAGGTATCCATACGTATAAGCTGGAAATCAGCAGAAAGTTTCTAACTATTAATGTCCCAACTGGAGTTACAGTAAGAGAAAGGCTGTAACAAACACCTAAATAGCTTGTATGTAATTAACCAAGCTGTAAGAAGGACTGACTCTATGACATGCAGACCTACAATAGCAGGAAATAGGACTCAGTCGCCTCAAAAGTGAACAGTCCCACTCTGTCTGTACTCCATTTCCTAAACCACTGTTAATTTTTGTATGATTCAGTGGGTTTTGGCAGGGAAAAGGTTTCCTTGTCATTCTGCACTACTTGGCCAAATTTTGAATGCTTCTACTATCAGCATGACTTTTCCAGGCACTCCCATTTTTTCTGCAGCTTTGCCCTTTGGTGGACACTGTGCTGAGATCCAAGAATCCTCAGTTTTCTTCACTAAGTCAGAACCAAATTCTACTTGCCTTTCCTTTCCTCAGTTCTTCACTTAGAAACATGTATAATTATATTCCCCTGCCTCAGCCATTCATGTTTTGAGGTACTCAGATATTAAAACAAATGGCTCTAGAAGCACATAGTGAGGCAAAATAATTTTTTTTAAAGCATTCAGAAAATACATTTCAAAAATGCTATCTGTCTGTACACTTGGGAAGGGCTTGACATATCTTGAAGAAGTCATGGGCTTCATGTCAGTGTTTGTGTCTACTGCCTGCTCCAGACGCGCAAATCCCACCGATCATAAAGGGACTAACTACCACGGAGACTAGAATACAATATAAAGTTCACTATGTTGTATCTAGGGTAACAGTCCTTTCTAGCTCCCAAAACACAGTCTAGCCTGCTTTTCAAAAACTGGGAGAGTCAGCAGAGAGGTGAGGGGAGACAATGCTGCGGAATCCCTGGTACTCCAAGAGGAAGCCGCTCCCAACCCCACTTCTAGACCAGAGCTGAGGCCAGACTGGCCATTCTGACTGCATTTGCTACTCAGCTTGTGTCATAAATCTTCCAAGTGTGCAGTACCTGGGAAAAATGCCTTTCTTTACTGGTCTTTAAGTACTTCTGAAATAAACAATATGATATATTAGATCATCCATGCCTGCTGCCAAGGCTGTGGGTGACAGCAATTTGCTTGGCTGATGCTCTTGGATAAACCAAGATCTTCCTTCAGGCAGGCTGCACATTCACCTTCACATGTTTTACAGGAGCAGTAACTTACATGTAAGTGATGTTTGAATATTCATACTTTCAGAGTAAATTATTTGCATATAAGACTAAGCCTCAAAAAACTTAGTGACTTTTCCAAGTGTTAATTAATTTCACTTACTTGCATATGTATTTGAGGAGGTTGTAGTTGGCTTGGGGCAGATTCTTCACCTGTTTAACCAGTTCCTGCGTACCCTGAGGGACAAGAAAGGCAAGAAGGAGAGCTATTAATATAAATGATGCAAAGCAAATATGACTTTCCTTTAGTACTACAAAATCCTCTTTCTAGAGTCAAAACCATAAACAACATATGTTAACGCAAGGAGGCTTTGCTTTAAAAAAAGGTGTCATCCAGTGTGTTGTGCCTTACCAAGAACCCAACATCCAGCACTTGATTCAGTTCTCAAAATCAGTGGAAATCCTCCTGCCAACTTTAATGGTTGAGGCAGAAGCCTTCAATTAGTGAGGCCTGCTAGTCCTCAAAGTCTGCCCACTGGCATTAGCATAAATGTACCAGCAAATCTGCCTTCTCGGCACCTGGCCTATTTGAAACTTTGGGGCATTGAGTGTAGTACAAATACATTGCAGTAATGCTCAACTGAGCAGAGGAGAGTTCTTTCTTAAAAAAGCTAAACGACATTCCAATTCAACTACCTCCTTTTTAATTACTTAATTCCATTTGCAGCCATTCTGAGCTATGACATACTTCCTCACAAAATTTCTGTCTTTACATTAAAGCGTAAGATGAGACATCTGCTGGAGTAGTGACTTAAAACCCTGAAGCTACTTAAATCACCTAATGAAAACCTCTGACTCAGAAGGCTGTTGTCCTTTCACAGTCCCAAACATCATTTGCTTGTTCCTGTCAATGCTGCAGTTGCCCTGGACATTTGCTTGGTTTTTGAGACAACTAAACCTTTTGTGGGAAAATAGGTACCCAAGCACATTTAGGAAGAGTGACAGCTGCTAACTAATGATGGATGGCTGCTAAGTAATGATGGAGAAATTCCAGAAGCAGCTGGTTCCAAGCCAAAAGAAGTGCAGTCGGACATTCATCTCAAACTTTCCTTGATTTATTAAGGACTGCTAGGGGGGAAAATTCTGCTGGCCAGCCTTTTGCAAGATCTTCCTGATTTCTCTGGTCCAGAAAGATCTCTGGTCCAAGTCAGAAAGATCCAGAGAGCAGTCTGTATTCCTGCCTCCATCCTTAATGTCCTGAATGTATAGACACTTTTTTTATTCTATATGTCCTAGCACAAAAAAGTCCTCTAATAAAAACCTGAAACTTAAAAAAGAATTCTTAAAATCAGTCAGTCCTTGTTAAATCCTTAGCTTAAAAATTATGCTGGTTTAACAATGACAACAATGGATACACCAATAAAAGATCAGTCACTTTTGAAAATCTCAATCCTCTTTTTTTAAACTTCTGAATCAAGAACAGCTGCTACTGATGTGAAGGTTAGGGTCAGTTGTTCAGGTCATCAAGCTTTCAAGTGAGGAGTTTGTACTAGAAATAGGAGAGCTAACAGACCTAAGTCCCTCTTGAATTTTACTCTGTAACTCAATTTATTTCAAATACAGAAATCAGGATTGTATTTGGCACTGCATTTCAAGTGCTCTGAATTAAAATACCATGGCTCCACTGGATGCAAGTGGGGGATTTGGAACAGAAATTGCTGCCAGTTGGAAACACGGCCTAAAGGTACAAGATGCTACCTGAAAGAATAAAGGTTCTAAAAATTAATCATCCGTGCTTTGTCACAAGGAATCACAAACATGGTATTACACAGAGAGTATCTTCATACTCGTCAAGGTACAAACACTTGCCAGGTTAAAAAAAACTTTCTCTCCTGCTGTGGCATTTATCAGCTCTGACACAGCTTTGTGCCCACCAACCACCTGACCAACAGATGGCAGAAGGCTGAGCCTCGTAACACCACAGTGAAAGTGTAAAGGAAAATGCAAGCTAGAAACTGCTGTGTTGTTAACAAATAGCCCCGATCATGCTTATGGCTGCAGCCTAGCAAGCAATAGAGGCACTGCGCTGTCATTCATCGTGGTATTTTGCAGTAATAACTCTTACCAACTTGAAAATGCTGCATGTCTAATTTACCACAGATGCACGCTTTCCAAGGAGTGATCCCAAGATTTTGCAACATGTATAGCAGATCAGCACCAATTAGGAGCTTCTAGCTGGGCTGGAAAACTAGCAACATTTCAGATGTTCACCCAAATTAAGACCCCTCTTTAAATCTCAGAGCCATGAGCTTAGCCCGCTGAACTTCTGTGTGCACAGGGGCAGCAGCGAAGGCTAAAATACTACCATGTCAAGCCACGTCAGAGTCAAATAAGTTTTTAGAGATTTGAAGATCTTTCATTTGTTCTTACTCTAAAATCATTTTTCATTTTCAGTCCCTCCTCCCAATTAGTTGGGATCAGAACCAAATCTTTTTTAATGCTGCAGTCCTGCTGAGGTACCTAGAGGCCTCAGCAAAACCCAAGGTCTCTGTTATGTTTCTGTTTGCATTCCAACACCAGAGATTAGTTTGGTGCAGAATGAAGATGAACAACAATCTGAATGAAAAACGGAAAGCTTAGGGTGGTGCTGGCGTATTTTTTGCTGCAGGTAGAGATTAGGCCAAGCTAACATCATAATAATTCCAGTCTATGGTCAAAACGTAGCAGCATGAGGTACCAACAATTTTATCTGAATGGCTCTTTTGCCTTAAGCAATTCTGGTTTTATTGAGGGGTAGGTGTACAAAACTAAAAAAAAATTATATTTTGAGTCTAAAAGTCTCATTCAAAACTTCCAAGTGAAAAATTAAAACAAAATAGTATTTCAAATTAAAACAATGGATTGCATTTTGTTTCCAAATACTTTTTCAAAATGAAACATTTGATTGTGAAATTCCCTGCTTATCATTTTGTACGAAAAATTATGGTTTCAGTGAAACCACATTTTTGAGCAGGGGGACTTTCCATGTGTGAGGCGAGTCAGGCCCTACAGGCTGCGTATGACTTTGTGCTACGTTCTGCTCCACGTGCTACTGTGCACATACAGCCTCTGCAGCCTTGCTGTGTGCACTCCAGCTTCGTTTCTGAAAAAGCAGACAGCCCTACTGAGGTTCTAGATTTTCATGACAAAAAAAAAAAATAATAAAACAAACAAAAAACCCACACCAAATAAATAAAACCTATTATGTTTACAACAGCAGCTTAACAAGACAACTTGGTGTTATCAGCACTACCATATTTTGTAAGCCTTCATTTTGGCTATCTAGGGCTCCTCATCGCCTTTCTAATCCAAAGAGAACACTGCACTACAAGTCATTTGAGTCTGGCCTTGCTCCCATGAAACCAACACAGATGTTGCTTCCCAAACTACTGCAGCCTGTGCAGGCAAAATCAGGCAAACTACGTAGCAGTTAATAAGCCAAGCAACTGATATACAATTATGTTTGCCCAACTTGGCAGTGTCTCTACTCTTGTGCAATAGTGCTTAATGGATCCGAAACTTCCCAGTCTGCACATCTTATGACCAAAATGAAACCGGCTCCACTGCCTTAGAAATGCGGCTGTTTCTTGTGAAATCAACTCTTTTGCTGTAACATAGCACTGTGCAGAGATGCCTGAGTTGACTGAGGATAAGGCAGAAAATTAGCAAGCTTTGGAGCTAGTAGACACATACCTGTACCTATTAAAAGACAACACTAGTGCACCGACACAGTGATGTGGCTGTGTCCAGGATGCAAATGCATATCCACGTGTGGTAATATGCTGTGTCATGCACAGAAATTTGCTTTCTCAGAGTTTGCTAGAGCGTTCATCATGTGAGTACACATAGTAGCTAACTTGCCTTTTATCTGTAGAAAAAAATGACATTACCAGATATGCTATATTTGGTGCATGCAAACAAACATCTCCCTATGGACATCATGAAGGACTGAATCTCCGCAGAGCCTTCTGCCACTTGAACTGAAGGTGAACCCCAGGGTCTCAGTAAAGAACAGTTTTTACAATCCCCACCAGAGACAAAGATGTGAGCACGCTCGAGGCCACACACAGAAAAGAGACAGAACCGTGGACTGCGACTTATAAGCCCTCAGGCCTTTGCTTCTTTAGCTGACACTAGTAACAATCCTTACAGCTTCTTTAAAACTCTGTTTTAGAAGGTGGCACAGTTCCACCTGCATTAGACGAGATCCAACATGCCTTTGCAGTCAGCAGAGAGCTCAGGCATCACCACAAGAGGAACAATATGGATGAAACAGATCAATCAATCATATTGTAAATTATCCTATTTCTCCCAGCAGTGAATCAAAATTTCCATGATTGCCACAGACTTGGAGGTTTTTGTCAGCCCCTTCACTGGCCTGGAAACCAAAGAGAGGAACATCATAAGAAGGTTCTGGCAAAGTATTCATAGCATTATTTCCCCCATTTTGGGATAGTATCATAGCCTGCTTTTTTATAATGCCTTTCCTCTAAGAAATACAAAGACCATCACACTGATCAACGCCTCAACCGTCAAAAACTTTGGGAAGCAGAACATACTGTTCTGAGGTATGAAACTGAAAACATAGAAGAAAGGAGTGACTTCATACAGCTTGCTAATGAGGCAACAGCAAGGCTGAGAAAGGAACCCAGATCTCCTGCCTTGCATCGTTCGCCGATTATGCTACTGAACAGTTTTGTTCAGAAGAAAGAAGCACCAGGCTGACTTCAAAAAAGCTCCTGCTTCAAGCAGAAGCCTGTGATATTAATGCCCAGTTCATGGCTTTAGGAAAATTTAGGGGAAGGTTCTCAGGACTGAAGAATGAGGAGAAGAAAGCTGTACTACACTGAGTCTTGGGAACAACCTTCGAGGTAGAAGAAGGCAGATTAGAAGGATCACTGACCTCTCCCTCATCTTTTGAGAGTAGCTGTCCACAAGAAAGAAAGTCTTCATATTTGGCAAAGGGGATGACAGGCTCTGGCAGCTCTCGAAGGTAAAGCTTCAGGAGGGACGCCACAGTGTGAACATCCGTGTTGCTGCAATAGAGAAGAGGGAAGGAAATTTAGAAACCCACACTACCCCAAAGCTTGATGCTTTTTGTTGGGGGCACATCAAGGTCCCTCTTAGGGACAGGGACAAAGTAGTCCAATGGAAGGAAGCTGTTCTGGCACATGTTTGTAATAGGCAGGAGGGTCTACCTGGGAACAAGGGAAATCTCCCATTTCATCAAGATATAAATGCATCTTCGGCAATACGGGCAGTGGAAGGGATATACCCATGGCACTGCTTAAAGTAGGGTGGTGCTGTGGTTCCTCAGCCAATGTGGATCAGGAATGTGAGCATTAGAGTTCCAGGCAAGTGCACAGTGATCACACAGCACTGACAATAGAGCTTTGCATCCTTGTGCAATCAAACATAGCCTCTCATCCTCTCACTGATCTCTCCTGCCTGATACTTTCCTCAGCCTGGGTCTGATGGACCAGGCTCCCAAGTGCCCTGGTCAATCATTCAGGAAAAAAATGGAGGAAGCTGTATTTCCTCCAGGCCCTCTATTGCCATTTTTGGCATGGCTGCCTGGCTTGTGAGTCACATGTCCTCCCCCAGGCTGGAGTACCTAGCATTTCCTAGCCCATCTGTTAAGCTGGGATATCAGCTTTTCTTTTCTCTCCCACTCCAGGAACTTCTTTTTCCTCTTTTCTCTCCTTTGCGTTAAGTTGGGGTTGAGGTGTCAGATCCCATGATGAAGATGCACCCATTCTTCCCTTTCCATTTCCTATCCAGCTTTTGATGTATGGCAATACCTCTCCCCCATTCCAAGTCTCCTGTTGTACAACTTTGTTTTTCTTTGCAGATGACCTCCTCAAAGGTTTCAACCGTTGGAAGTCTAAACAGATTCTGCCACCAGCTCCCCAATACCCACCATTGTCCTAACAGTCTTTAAAGAGCTCAGAGAAAAACATCAGTAACCATGGGGCAACAGAGCTTCAAACCCTCACCTCTAAAAGCTGAATCTCTTCTGCTTAGTATGTTTTTAAGCATTTTTTAAACAAACAGCTAAAACAAAACAGGAAAAATTACAGTAGGAAGCTGCTAACAGCTACCACATGCTACTAATCTTGATAATGCTATTCCTATTGAACAGCTCCACCATATTTGAGAATACCACAGTTTCACGTAATGGTTTTCTTCAGTTGATTATAAAAGCTTTACAAATGAGGTCAGTACCCTTATTCTTTTTTTCTTATTTAGTGTGGAGTTTCAGGCATGGATGGTGGATACGACCATCACTCAGAAGCAGAGCCCAGACTACAGCTTCAGGGCCGCTGGCTGCAGTTACTGTTTCATCCACAAGGCCATGTGAAATCCAGATGAACTTTCAGTGGCATGGATGTGCAATCGGAGCAGACTGCTGTAGATGCTTCCAAAACAGCAACACCTGGCCTTTCTTGAGAATATACATATGCATTTAAAGGCCAAATTGGAAAAGCCAGCCTTTTAATAATAAATATTTTAATTATCAGTCATCACAGAGATCCGATCCACTTGGGGCAGGCAGGCTCTAGCATTTGGAAGATCACTGTAGATACAAAAGACGTCTACAAACACTGACTGCAACTAAGGAAATGGATATTCCTTTCACTGCACCTGATTTGGAAACAAGTATATGGATTTCACACTTGCAGAAAATATTTGCTGCTGCCTAGGTATCCTAGGCCATACATGGATAGTTTTAGTTACACATAGAGAAAATTATGCTTGCTAGGAGAAGCATTTCACCTAGACAGAACTGCCTCTCCCTTGTCGCTATCTGTGACTATACATACCAAAGACCAGAAAGTAGGGCTTACAAATTGCAGTGGGCATGGTGGAAAGCACAAGGCAATGACTGGGGAACCCTCAACTGTCACGCTGCTCAGGTAGCCCTAGGCTTGCCTCCTTTGATTCTGCACTGAACCCTCAGTTATCACATTTCAAATCAACTACCTGAAAGGCAGGCATTCCTCCATGGAGATCTTTATTGCCTCTGTTAAAGGTGACACTTAGCACTGATCTATTTAGCCAGTGCAGATGCATATGGAAATAAAGGTGCTTTCTGCTTTAAGAATGCTGGGGGGAGGCTTGGCTTATCTTCATGACAATAAATTTAGTATGGATTAGAATAAGGTAAAACATGAAAGTGAAACTGTCCTTCCTAATGAATTCCTTCCATAGGTACTCCAGAGCATTTTCCAGAATAACTTTGTTTGCTTCCACATGAATTAAGATAATTCTAATTCTTAACTAGAACACCCAGATACTCAGTCAAAAATACAAAGATTTTGTTTAAGAAAAGATGAAGTGAGACAATTGGATGGTTTCAAACTTTATTTTTTCATGAAAATATCTCTAAATATTTGACACTTCCATTTAGGCAGCAAATACTGACTGTGGTTAAGAATCAAAGAAAGGAGGATGGGTGGTCTGGGAAGCTGAGGGGAGGGAAGAATTAGAAGAATGTTCCCAGTAAATTCTAAGGATATTCTTCCCAGAACGAGACCAAACACTGTGTTGCCCATGCAGGAGAGCACTAGCTGCATCCTGCAGCAGTAGGCAGGATGCTGTTGGCAATGTCAAGGCTGGCTGCAGGTCCAGGGCAAGTGAACCCCTATGTTAATGTGCTGGCAATATACCAGATGCTGCCTGCATCACCTGGGAAAACAGTGCTAGTGAGTTCCAGCAAGAAATGGAGCCAGGTCTCCAAGTCAAGATCCCAGATCTGATCCTACTTCTGGACTTTGAAAGTGATTGGGCCATATCTACACAATGGCCTTAGATCCAAGTATCCCTGGAGTTCAAGGTCTCTGCTAGGGCCCAGGCTCATTTCTCAAAGCACTGTTTAGGTTAGCTCAATGTTGATCTTCACTCTGGGTAGCATGTACATACGAGAGAGGGAAGGAAATGCAAGTTACAGAGCATGGACCGGATTTGGCTGCAAGGGCCCTGACAGCATCCACCCTCCTGATGATTTGACTGCCCAGGATCAGGGCCAATGCAGTGATAGTGCAGCTGAGAGCTGCCCCCCTTCCCTTGCTGATCTTGGACAGAGTGCTCTGAGCCAGGGCTGACACTCTTCCCGTGGGAGCCGATATTAAGCTGAGCTTGTACCGTTTATCCTGTGTCTGAGCTACAACTCCCACTGCCTCACAGCCACATCCGTACCTGGCTACAGACCCTGTTGACCTGGACCCTGACTCACGGACAGATTACCTAGTCTGATCTTGGACCTGCCTCGTCACTATGGACTTGCCTGGTGATCACTGGACTGTGTCACTGCCTCTGCCAGCCTTGTTACCACACTTGGCTGCTGGATCACCTTGCTTTGTGGAGCAGCTGGCCCTTGCTGCTCCATGACATTGGCATGGTCAGTGGGACAAAAAAGCAGCTAGCATGTCTTTGTACCAGGCAAGGAGTGATCACATCAACATTTTTATACTGAGAAGAAAAATGCTGAATTTTTATTTCAGAAACATTTGACTCAGGTTTTGCTGAAAATCAAAAGATATATTTAGTTTTGAAATAAATATTCCATCTCAGCTGCTGAAATTGTGGACGAAAAAAAATCTTTTTGGGCAAGAATTCTTCTGGGGTCAGAGAGTGCTTTGTTATGACATGCTGACTAATTCTATACATACATCTATACATGGCATAACAGCTAGGGAAGATGTGTGAGATGGTGGTGACTGCTCTGAAACCTCATGACAAAGGAAGGGGAAGAATCAAGATAATGCCCCTGGGCAGATCTGCTGTGGTTGCGGCAAGGGAAAATGCAACATCTGAAAGCAGCAGAACACTAGTTCACCTCTGTCATATCCATTTCTATGGTGGGATCCCACCAACTGCCAAGTATGCCACACGCAAATCTAGCAATGCTTTTCATTCAACATGTGCTTAAGCTGAAACACTGGAGTAGCCCCGTCTAGATTAATGGCCTCAATTTCTCCCTCTGCTCAAGCGCTTAGCTGAATGAAGACCTCTGCACCCAACACTACACGCAGGAGAAAGCCCCAGTGGCACTTTAAATGAAGAGTATGATGGTGTGGAAAGAACATGTAAACTAGGATAGCCACCGCAAGGCCATTCCTGCCAGATTTTACATGCCACAGATAAACCAGCCTGAATTTGGTGATGTCAACTCACCTGTCGAAAAGGGGCTTCTCTCCACAGTCAAAAGAATCCTGCAGATCTTTGACAAGGTTGGCTTGGCCAGGCATCCGAAAGAGCCCCTCCTCTGTAAGACCTCGCTCCCGAATAAAATCCACACACTGTTCCACCAGCAGTGGGGCCAAGCGCTGGCCATACTTCCTCTCGTACTGTACGGTGTCCTCCAATCGTTGTCCAAAGATCCCTGCCAACAGAGAGCAAGAGACACATCTGGGTGTCAGCTTAAACTCTTCTTGAGCTATTGCTCAAGGCATACAATGAGGGGAACTTCCACATGGAGACGGTGAACCTGTGTGAAGGTCCAGTTTCTAACAGACTCAGAAGAATAAAATTATTTTTAAAACCAAGAATTATATCCTGAGTGATTTTTTTTTTTTTTCCCCTGCTTAAGAGTGCTTCAAACTATCCTCTGTCCTAAGCCAGTTTATATCTCATTATATGCAAGGAAGGTGGGGTTAAGGTTATGTTTATGGTTATCTGTAGCTGTGCTGAATCAGGACTACGTAATTATACTTCCATTGCATCTTCTGTCCCAAGAATGACAAAACAAAGGCTACATTGACTTCATGGGACACAACTCCTTTCTGTACGCACCCACCTCTTAGTTGCCACACAGTTGCCTTTCAACTGTTTGCCACTGCCCAGCCCAACAGGCAGCAACCTGCTAGCAGGGATTGCTAACGTGACAGAATACAGATGTCAACATTAAAAGTGGCTATTGTGAAAATCCCCCACCATCCTGCAAGCTTTGCATTTCTATTTCTTTCCCTTTAATTAAAATTTCTGAATTAAAATTAAAACACAGAATAAAATGCATGCAAAATATATTATCCTTCCTACTAAACCCTGTGTACTGTACTTCTTGCGCCTTGAACATATTAGAAGCACCAGATACTCTAAAAAGAGACTGGCCTAAGACTTAATTCTTAAGTCAGATCTACTGTAGTAATATATCACCAGTTATGAAGCACTGTCTCTCTCTTTGGGGAATTTGGAGTTCCTGGTCAATACCAGCTCCTGAATGCTGCTATTGGCAGCAGATCTTTTCAACAATGCAGAAGGGGCTCAGGCTGTAAGATCCAGAGATCTTGGTTCAATCCCTGCCACTAGGAGGCTGCTCCATCTAAAAGGACAGCTGCTGAGCTGTGTTCTGAGACCCTAATTCTAGCACCCTACAAGGTGTGGTACAGTCAGGGAGGATAGCATCCAAGTTAACCGTATTTTGGTAATAGGAATTCAGTAAGTGAGAGAATCCCAGAATCTACTCAATTTCAGATAAGACCAGAGAACAGCAGATAGGAAATTCTGTTCAAAGATTCTCAAAGCAACAGGAAGCTTTCCACCGGTATCAAGGAGCTTTAGATCATGCATTAAGCATTCAGTTAATCCTGCAGGTCTGCAAAAAGGGCAGCATGAAATATTGGAATTACACCGTTCGCAACTAATAGCCAGAATCAGTGTTTAATGGATACATGTGCTTGTACCAGGCCAGGGGATTTGGTCGTTTCTTAAGGCTCTACTTACCCTCCTGCTAGTAACCACATTTTCCATTTTTATTCAAGTGCTATATTCATGGGAGGCTGGTAACTCCTGGCAGGAAGTTTCCTAACCACCATTCACCGTCCTTCATGGGAGACATCATGTCAAACCATACATGCTTTCTGTATTCAGTCCAACCCTGCTGAATCCTCAGTGAAACAAACCTTCCACTATTGGCTTCAACTCCTTGAATGAAGCATGCAGGAAGGATCCTAAAGTTCAATTTCCTTTCCCTGCCCATTTGTTATACATCAGAAGACAGAAATCTTCCTTACACCCCAACCTACACAACTCCATTACAGTATCAGAGCTGGAGGGCCATGAAGAGTCTCAAAGGAAATCCCCTCCTTATCCTGGAAGAAGGGCATGCCCTGAGCATGGGAATGACTTATCTTTATCACTGTGAATACTGGTTTTCTTGCAGAGTAAAAGTTTTACTAGTTCTCCTTTCTGATCTGTTTGAATTTTGATTGAGATGGGTGTCTCTGAAGTCACATTCTCGGACAGAGAATCTCTTCCTGCTTTTGCACACGATGCTTTGTAATCTCATCATGTAATCCCTGCTGTCATGACAGGGCACAGCAGAACTGCTTGGTATGCGGGGCTCAGCATGGTCCAAGGATTTCCAGGGCACTTACAGAGGCTGGGCAGTCGTGAAAGAACAACCTTTTCAGCCCAGTTTCCTAGATAACTCTAGATCCAGGTCATAGCTAAAAAAGTGAAGTCTCCATGGCCTATTCATCTCTCAGCCTCTCTGCTGATCCTGCTTATGGGGGAGTAACTCTCAACACTGCATATCATAATAAATGCACAAAGGAATAGTCCAGGTAACAAGCAAGCTACAGTGCAGGCCCCTTAGCTGTGAAAAGCTGAGTAGGAACGTGCATCCTGCCTAACCTCCCTCATGCCATTCTGCCAGTCACATTTCTCCCTCTTTCTCTGACCTGAATGTTTGATCCTTGGCCACGGGCCAATGCAAACCAAGGTCCTTCAGCATTAGTTACAGCAAGCTTGGGTCAGACCTCAAGCTGTGCACCTTAGAGACAAAAACCTCCATATCCTATCATCAACCTCTGAGACAGGCTTCCTCCCACCAAACCCATTTCTTTCCTTAAAATGATACATGGTATTCATTCTTCTAGATGCAAGACATATAGGTTTAGGGGGGAACCAGGCTGTGGTAGATATCAGAGCAATTACAAGATAGCAGCCCAATATTCTTAAATCTCTCCTTGTTTAATCACAGCCCTGTTTCCTAAAGGGCCTGCCTAGAGAAGGCTCTGGGAAAGAGGTAAATGCTCTGCATTCCCCAAGTACAGGGCAGGGAGATAACGTTTTTCCAGAAGCCTATGTTCTCGTGTTCTAGACTTAACTCTGAGCAAGGACAAAGGCAGCGTCAGAAACACACATATGCAAGCACACAGGGAACAACTGCATGCATAATCTCCACTAGCCGTGTGAAACTATCTACCTTCCCCTAGCCTTGTCTGGTCTGTGGTCAGCAACTTGCTGTAGTACGTTTCAGGCAACATCAGTTCTTGCCTTCCCAGTCAACTTGGATCACAATAGCAGGAGCCTTCTGTAGGTACAATCAACTGGTCAGTGACTCCTGAATAACAAGCTGACTGCAGCCAGAGACCGGCTGACACAGAGGTTAAGGAATGTGATGCTAAAATAACAGATAGAGATGGAAGGGTGACCTGCTTTGAGATTCAGAAGGACCAGCAAATGGACCTTTCACAAGCATAGTATTAACATTACTATGGGTGTCTGCTGCAAAACCAGATGCTGAGGACCCTGTCTTTCCCCCTTCTCGGGCAAGGACCTTGGTAACACTTTTTTCTGCTGGATGGAAACAGTGATCTTTGGAGGAAACAAAAGCACTGTAATATTCTCCTACCGCAATACTGCTCACCTCCCTTCAAATCATTTCAAATAGGTAAAAAGAAAAATGAGTCATGAAACCAAGACTGACATGACTGAGGATGAAGCTGATCTACCTATTATATGATGAATGAAAGGAGCTGGCACAAGCATGGGTTTCTTATGTGACAGTGTGAACCAAAGGGCTGTGCAGGTGTGATCACACAGGCCTTGCAGGTCATTTTTTGCTGAGGGAAAGAAAAGACCCTGAAGCCATTGCCAGGATGAAAGACTTCTCCGAGCTCAGCTCTCTTGGCTGCTTCCTACCTTGGTTTGGCAGCCCCACTCCAGCCCAACTCCAATTGCAGATCTATGTTTTCTCTTTCCTTCAACCCTGAACCCTAATTTTCCAGAAAAACACTAGAAAAGGTCACCAAGCATTGCACAGACAAAATATTTCACTCAAGCCAAGTCTGTTGGTAACTTCGAGTTTCCCTTTGCATCCCCAATTACACTGCAGCCCTATGCTTTTTCTTTCTCTCTATCCTAGCCCTAATTTTTTTTGCTGAGCCATAGATAAGGACTGCCCCACCCCAGCCACTGCTCAGAAGAAAGCTTTTTCCCAGGCCAAGACTTTTGGAAGTAAGAGCATTAGAGTTGGGGTTTAGGGAGAGAAAGCATAGAGCTGCAGTTAGAGCAGGGCTGGAAAGTTGGCCTTGGAGAAATCATCCATCTGTGCAGAGGCTGCAGAGCTTGTCCATGGCTTAGAAAAGGAAATCGGTGTCAGGGTTCAAGAGAAGGAGCAAACCAAGAGCTATCTTTGGAGTGGGGCTGAAAAGAAACTGTCAAAGGCAAGTTGAAGCCGCTGATAGTTCTGGCCTTGTGGAAATGCTGGGGGGCCTTGATGAGGTCTACCTTGAGGAAAATTACCACTGGGGTTCACACCACTAGACTGGCAAGAGACATAGTAGATGCACCTACTTCAGTCTCCCAGGGCTAAACAGGGCAGACGGAGGAGGCGGTGTCCTGCTAGCTCTGTAAAGCTCATCTCACTTCAGCTAGGTCTCAGAAGGGCTTGTAAAACTGATGTAGTAAAATATGCCTGGAACTACCAGGATGTGACAGCATCGCTGGGCTGGACAGGGACTGCCCTGCCTTGCAAGGAAAAGCTAATGTGGAGCCAGTCACACAGTCACACACAGCCTCATCTGCTGGCTTCTCAAGGCACAGGCCTGTTTTTAATCACTGGGGCCTGCAGCTCAGACTGAACTTGGCAGCGCTTCACTCCATTTGGTGATCCTGCTGGAAGACATTAAAGTCTTTCTCTTCATTTAGAAGAAGGGGAGCCAGTGCCATCCAGTCACACTCCCAGACGGAGTTAGGCTGGAAATAAAGCCAAAAGCTTCTAGCAAACCAAGGGTTAACTTCCCTTGTCATATCCTTATCTATAGCTAGGCTCTTTTGTTTGGTTTCAAAGCAGAAAAAAACCCAGCAGGCCTGGGACTACATCCTTAATCTCTGATAGATTCAAGAGATACTAAAAAAATGGGCTAGCAGAGCTACAGAATTTCCTTCCTCTACTCCAACAAGCTGCCTCTGTTCTTTAAAGATTTAGGTGGCTCTTTGTGGAAAAAGCGAGCCAGGAATGATGTACTGACTAAGACACAGACAGGCTCTCTGTCCTGGCCTGAATAGCTTACCCACCAGCTCCAGGCATACAAAGCCTATACATTCAGCTATGCTGTCCAGACATGCAGTGGGCAGGAAAATATATGCTCCCTGCTTCATTTTTCCTCATCAGAGCTCTGATTTCAACCAAAATAAACTAAAGACAGAGATAATAAAGTCAGTTCTCGAGTAGATTTTCTTTATGGGGAGGACTGAGGACTCTGTATGTGCTTAAAGTGGGAAAAGTCCAGACACACCTACATCAGCTGTATGTACAGCTTAGTACGCGCACATTAAAAGATGTGCAGGAAGATAATCAGGCACACACCTGGATGCTGCTATACAGCAGTACATACACCCGCGCATGCATGTGGTGCCTCACAGACAGGCAGTTTACGGATGTAAAGATTGTGTACGTGCTCACCTGCACAGGTAAATGTCTGCTTTTACCTTCCCACATTCATACTTAGGCTCCCATTTATCTGTCCCTCTCACACATGAAAGCACTGAGAAAAAATCATGGGCAGACATTCAGAAATGCATATGTTTCCACAGCACAAAACACACACAAACCTACAACTCGTTTTTTCCCCTCCCCTGGCCCACCCAAGCACACACTATGTGAATTACTGCAGCAGCAATTGAAAAAGGAGTTCCACGTTATGAGCTGTACGTGCCTAAGAAAAGATAGTCCCTAACAACTAAGCAATCCAGCCAGACAAAGCATGCAAGAGTGGAGGAAAGGAAAGGAAACAACAGATAATTAGGAATCAAGAAAAAACTGAACAACTAACTTGCCCAAGGTCATGCAAACGGGTCTGTGGTAGAACTTGGTGTCTTCTGACCCCATTCCCCACAAAGAGCAGCCTCCATATACTGGGAGCAGATTGCTCTCATCCACATACATCCATTTAAATATTCTAGTAAAAGCAAACAGAAACACACCTCTCCAGAACTATCTTCAAATGCTAGCTTGGCATCTGGTAGCATTTTTGGCCATAGACTGGGTCCTTCCCACTCTTTCCCCATTTGTGAAGCCACCTCGTTTTTAGATTCTTAGCTTCTGTCTGTGGCTAAGCACAAGTATCTACTTTTCCTCTAGGAAAAGAAAACCATAACAAATCTAAACTCTGGAAAAATCATGTCGTACCTCTTGTTCTTGTGCAGCACTCTGCTACATGACAGGCGCTGAGCTTCAAGCAGAAACCAGGCAGTGTCAGACAGCAGGAGCGGCAGAGAAAGAAAGTCCTGACTTCAGGCATCAGACACATTCTGAGTCCCAGCACTGGCAGCTTTCCATTCACCCAGCGCTACAGAGCGGAGAGCAGCCGATCTGCCCTGGGAGATAATCTCGGCAGCACATCTGGTCTTAGCTCCGCAACTCGGCATTAATTATGACTTGTGCAGAAAGCATTTGAAATATCCAATGAGATGCAGAGCTCCCCGGCTCCCTCCGCACGGGGAAGGAGAGAGGAGAAAGACAGGCAGGTAGGGTCTTGCCCACCCTCGAAGCTGCCGCCAATGTAAACAGCAGCTAAGTGTGGGTCACAAGTTTTAACAGAGGCATCCCCCATCGGCTCTGTAATATATTCATGCTCTAATTGCTTGTCAGATCTATTCTAGATAGCAGGAAGAGCTGAGCAACAGTTGCTGTCTGCATGCCACGCTCTGGATCCCTTCCTGATACAGGCAATGTTAGTCGTGCTGCAGGCAACCTGGTGCCCTGGTCTGGCCCCTGATCTGCTTGCGAAGCACCAGCAGCAGAAACCTCATTTTGGACTGGAACATCCCCCCGCCCCTTAGCCCTAGTGTGCTCTGAGAGTTATCTCCACAGCTCTGGGACATGTTGGAAAGTTTTACACAGCTTAGGAAAAGCTGCAGTCTTTGACCTGTGCAGCTTTTTTGTGCTTACAGCTTTAGCCCTTTACAGAGAAGTTGCCCGATGATGAATAGCTCAGCTGAATAAATGGTAGGGGAAGGAACAACAAGCTCCCTACACGTCAACCAATCTCCAGGACCTACTTGCAGAAAAACATTCACCCCCTTGGCTCCTGCTCTCAGGTTAAGAAGCCTGTAGTTAAGAAAAATGCTTATCACACAATGCCCCATGCAGTTATACAGAGGTCAGCCCTCCATACCATTTACAAAATGCACTTATGTGACTGCAGATGTGCAGCAGTCACCACCCAAAACATTTGCACCAAGCTTCTGAGGAATTTTATCAAGTTTGGCTAACTTCGTCTCCCTCTGCAGGGGGAAAAAAAAAAAATTATCTCTGTCTGCAGCTGCTTATCTGCTTCTGTTATTAAAATACCATGTCTGTGATCACTGTATAGACCACACTCATCTGAACTTAGCGGCCCACCACTTTCTTAGCTACACTGTGGCTCAGTTGGAACACACATGTCAAAAGATACTGACCCGGTAGTCAAGCTCTGAGATTCCAGTCACTGAGACAGTGTCATCCAACAATTTAGGAGACCTGAGATCAAACTCTGTCTCTACATTCTCTGTTTTGATCAAAAGCTCCTGAAGAAATGACTGTCTCTCACTACAGGTGAAGGCAGCACCAGGATCAAAACCTCCAGTTCTTGAACGGCAAGGTAGTAAGGTATTCCTTAGCTATTCAAGGCATACCTTGACTAGCAAGGTATTGCACAACTAGACACCAGAAGCCCAGACAATACACTAGGCAGCATTTCAAGCCCACTAAAGAATATTTGGAAAGTGATGGACGTCCTTAAACAGAAGGTACAAATGGGATCCTGGGTATTCTTCACCCTTCTATTATCCTCTATTCCCTTGCGGTGAACACAGCAGGCTGCAGGTTAGGGAGAGCCTGCACACAGTGTTAACTGGCGAGCAGAACCGATGTTCTGAATGGCTGAGACACCATTAGGATTTTCAGCACTATTCCTGGAACAATGCCTCAAAATGTGTCACAACTGCTAATAACATTATGGAGCCTGGGACTCAATGCTTGGGATGGGAGCCCAGGAGATAACAAATGCAGACTTTCATTCTTCCATTCACTTCTCCATTTCTGTTTTCCATCTCTCAAAACACAAGAACAAGGAGGTATCCAATGAAATAGAAAGTCATGTTGTTTAACATGGATATTTTTATACCCAGTCTAGTTAACCTGCAAAATTCACAGCCTTTCTGTGGCCAAGGACACAGCATGACTCAAAGCATGATTAGACTTCAGCATAGCTTATAATAATGTGAGTTGTATGAGAGATGATGAAGAGGATGTAAACTCTTCTCCAAAGAAAGAGCAAACACAGATCTGTGGTGGGAGAAAAAAGCAGAAGGAGCACATGCTTGCTCACATGAGCACCACAGCTAAAGCATAAAATGGCAGCTGCTTCAGGGTTGTTCCCTGCACATGGTAACTCTGCAGCTATAGGTGTCCTGTGATATGTGCTGCATATCCACACACTCCACAGTTACACCCATCTCCTTACAGGAAACAATTCTCAATCTCCTTCAAAGCAGTGTGTTAAAAATAATGACTTAGACCACAGAATATGATGAGACTGGAATAAAAATCAGTATATACATATATATTTAATTTGCCTTCTGTGTTTTGAATTTCCAGGTCACACTTGGGTCCTGCTTTCTCTGTTAACCACATTTCTCAAAAATGAAATCCAAGATTCACACATAATCACTGGGTTGCAGGGGCTGCAGACTCCAGAAGTATACTTGATACTGCAAGAATAGCAATAAAATCCAGAGAGCTGGCCACATTGCGTATAAACTACCATCACAATTTTCACCTGGAGATCTCCCCATACACATGTGCCAAAGAGAGAAGGGGTAACAGAGACTGAACTCCCTTTTTCCCCATTGGTGTGAATTTGTTTAGCTGTAAAGAAGTTTACCACTGGGTGGCTCTTATTCTCCTAAAGATGATCTTGGGTTTCTAAAACTGTTTAGCGAGTAAATGAACTTGCTGCTGGGGAGCTGGAGGCATTTTCTTTCCTGGTTTCATTGTACGGAGAGAGTCCTAGTAATGCTTTCATGAGCTAGCACCACCAAAGCTATTCTGCTGCAGGTACCAGAACAGGGAGAAAGCATCCTGCCGGTACGTGTCACCACAAGCCTTGAGACTGGCTGGGAAGTTCAGTGCAGCTCACACAACCTCTGAAAATCCAAGTTAGGCTTGGCATCTAACTCGGGTCAAATTCAGTCTTGAATCTGGTTGCAACAGACAGGAATGGTGAACCTGCATGAACTCAGAAAATACTCCTCCTCTTCTCTGATTGTGAGCAAACTTGTTGGCTTGCACAGCTCTAGCAAGTGCCCATAGGGTGTGGGTATTTTTAGACACTGGCTTACGCAGCGTATTAGCTAATAAACAGGTATACTCAAGTGGACCTCTCTGAGGGAGCTCAGATCGAGGAAACTGCTTTGTCTATTTGTACAGAAAGGGCCTAGTATCCAAGTTAGAATCAGAGCTGAGGTTCCCTAATTTTCAAGTAAGTTGAGCATTGTACAGACTCATTTTTTAACCCAGGCAATCTCCTTGTATCTGTTGAAAGCTGGCAGTGAAATGGCTACAGGTGATCAGTCACAGGGCTGAACCCAGCAGGAAAGACTTTAACAGTACAGAAAATTTCCCTTCCAGTTTCCTCCCTCTCCAAACACTTTGGACACATCCTTCTCTGAACAAAATTATGTCCCACAGCCCTCCCCTGCTCTGGGCTGGGTCTCAACCTTTACTGGTAAAACAAAATCTTCTGAGAATAAACAAGCTTCTGCTTACTGACTGATAAACCAGTTCACCCAGGGTTAAAACCTTAGCAAATGGCTACATTCATCCTTCTATCCCAGCAGATTCTGCCTAACCTGTGTGAGATGTCTTCCCATCTCTCTAAGATATGGCAGGAAAGGAACTTACTGAGCAGCACTGTAAATTACCCTGCCATGGACTCTGACCAGTTTATGCTCTAAATTGAGATTACAACTGTTTACTCACAGAAAAAATGATAAACAGACATAAACATCGCTTAACCACAGCATTCTGAATCCAGAGCCAAATCCCTGTTTATTGGTCTATTTCTCTCTAAACAAAGGCAAGAAACATTTAGAGAACAAAACGTCAAGAGCAACAAAAAATATCTTTTAACAAACAGAGATCTGGACAAACGTGTCCTGGAAAACTTCTTTCTCCCACAACATAAGAACATCTTTTACAGAACTTTTTATTTACTGACTCTTGCACATGCCTGTCTACATTTAATAGGTTGCTTCCATAGACTTGGTTGAAGCTATGTCTGTACAAAGCGTCTGGCCAGCAGATCTTCTCTTTCAAGTGCACTGCATGTTGATGCCCCCACTGCACAGAAAAGTTTTACAATATTTCTGGGTGTTAGTAAGTAAAAAGGAGTTATAAATGTTGCCACCAGTGTCTCATCACTAGAGAAGAATGAGAAGTCCAGCTATGGGTTCAAATGCAAGGATCACAGAGTCTGAAATCTGTTGCTGATCCTCATCTCTAGTACAGAATGAAACGAGCCACCTGGATTTCTGGCCATCCTGGAACCTAGCAGTGCCTTTGATCTAGATTCACAACTGAAATTCAGAAGACCAGCCTCTTTTATCCATTCAGAAAACCGAACAAGCTTATGTCCTCAAGCCTTCTCATATCCCAAGCCTGAGAGACTGATAACCTAAGCACAATCAATCACTGAGAAGCAGACAGGATCAGCACTGAACACATGGGTGCTTATCCAGATCAAACTTCATCATAAATACCTCTGTCAATCTGTAACCTGCAATTGTAAAACTCACTAGCAGATAAATTGTATATGGCTTCACTTTGTTGCTTCCTTAAACACAATCAATGACGAAAATCTGTTAGCTAATACCCACTCATTTACCTTTATCCTCCGCTACCCAACTAAAATTCTCAGTCAATGTAAAGCATAACTTACACCTTCATCACCCAAGCATAAAGGTCATGGTCTAAGTTCTAGCAAGAACTGAACCTGACTGGCTGTGCTTGGGGAGGGGATGGCAATTTATAAAATGGATAAAACATTTCAGTAAATCTGCTAGCCTTTCAGGAACACTTATAGAAGAGGTCAAGGGCTGAATGTTCCCTTCCCTGACCTGCAACTCAGAAGGTAGGAAGGGGAAATTACAAAACCAATTACGTGATAATGGAGCAGCTGTGCTGGGTAGAAGGGTAACCTTTAGAAAGGAAATAGGAAAAACAGAGACAGGGTTAATTTCTTTGTTCTGAGCTCCTAAGTGGTTAAAATCGCAGCTTGCAAGGAGCAGGCTACCATTCCCCTTCAGTAAGCACATATCCTCATAACATTCATCAAAGGACTAATACAGAGAAATTAAAATACTTGCCTGCAAGCTGAGAAACACCACAGGAGCATGTTTGTCCCATTAATCATACACTGCCAGGACGTTCAGTGAGAACCATCAGTGTTTTAAAGACTGTCAGCTTTCAAACATCAAGCATGAATCTAATGATTACAGGAATGGCCTCACTGAGAAACCACCAGTGTAGGAGGCGGTACTGGTCAGACTACATGCTACAGGTAGTAGTCACCAACTATGTAACAAATGCACAGCCACTATCACCTCTCCATGGCACTTAGTAGCTGAAAAGAAGAGGAAAATAATCTGTCATCGAGGTAAACATAAGCCCCACCATATTTTATCCAAAGCTGGATTGCTCTTAGCAATACAAGATATATGAAGCTAATGACTCCCTCCAGAACTACTTCTTTCATAGCCCAGGTGGACTTATCTTCTATGAACCCATATAATTCTGTTCTGAAAACGTTTATTAGTTTTGTTTCCACATCTTGTGACAATGAGTTTCAGAATTTAATTGTGCACTGCATGAAACACTTTTTTCCTTGCTTCAAACCTTATGACGTGCAGTGTTCAAATCCTCCTTACATTTGTAATTTCACCTATCAGACCTTCCTGCAATCTTCTTTTTTCCAAGACCCCTTTCAAAGTCTTTTTTTTTTTTTTTTTTTTTTTTTNCTTAATGGCTTACAAAATCTCTGGAGTACTAGACCAATTCAAGGTGCACCTTATATTAAAAGTTTTACCCTGAGCTTGAAAAACTTTTCCTGGCACAAATTTCATCCAAATGGAAACATTCCCATGTGACGTTTCATTTTATCAAATCAACATTTCCCAACCAAAAGACATTTCATCAGGCAAATCCCATGAAAAGCTTTATTCTGCTCACCTGCAAATGTAACCAAAGTAATTTCTATTTGTAGTTTTTCTTCATCTGCTACCTGGTCAAGCGGAGGCACTGAGAAGGACACTTGCTCAGCTGCCTGCCATTCCCCAGCTCTGGATGCCTGCTCTTTGGTGCCCAGGACTGTCCATGCTAACAGGCTAAGTACTACAACTTCATTCGTCCGATGCCAAACTGCATCATCCTTCAGAAGTCACTGGAACTAAGCTGGTTAATGACAGCTGGAGATACAGCATTGCAGTGCAGAACTTGTGCTGCTGCCTGGGGCTTTTGAAACCAGTAGCAGGAGACTTGCCCCTCTGACAAGCCCTGACACAGTACTCCGGGAATACCCGTTTCTGCTCTGCGATCACCAGGCTACTGCACGGTCTCCACTTAGAGCTCAGATAAGCTTGGGGACTGGTACTGAATGACACTTAAAGCCTTTAGCCAGCAGCTTTAAAGATGAAATATATGCAAGGAATGAACTAAAGAAATGTGAAAGTTATGAATTTTACAAGGAAGTGGAGCAGCCATCTGACTTTTAAAGGTAGGATCTTCAAAAGTCTGTAAGGAACACCTTTTGCCCTTGACATGCTTTTGTTTTGCTTTTAGTGTTACACCCTTCTATTGAGTATTCATACATGCTGATAAGATCCACTCTGAACCTTCTCTTCTCCAGGCTAAACAATCCCAGCCTTCTCAGCTTGTCTTAGTATTTCACTTGTCACAATCCTTTAGTCATCTTATTGGCCTTTCACTGGACTCACTCCAGTAAGCCCATGCCCTTCTTGTCCTGGGAAGCCCAGAATTGGACAAAGCACTCCAGATGTGGTCTTACTAGTGCTGTGGGGAAGGCTCACCTCCCACAACCTGCTGGCAATGCTCTTCCTAAGGCAGCCCAGGAATCTGTTGGCATTCTTTGCCACAAGGGTGCATTGCTGGCTAATGTTCAACTTGTTGTCCAACAGAATCCCAGGTACTTCTCTGCAAATCTGCTTTCCAGACTGTCAGCTCCCAGCGTGTACTGTTGCCTAGGTTTATTCATCCCCAGGTGCAGGACTTTGTGTTACTCTCTGTTGAACTTCATGGCGTTCCTGTCCACTCATTTCTCCAGCCGGTTGTGGTCCCTATGATGGCACAACCATCTGATGCACCAACTATTCCTCCCAATATCATCTGCAAGCTTGCTGAGGGTGTACCCTGTCCCATTATCCAGGTCATAATGAAGCTGTTAAACAGTACTGGCCCCAGTATCAGCCCTGGGGTGTACCACTAATGACTGGCCTTCAGATGGACTTTGGGCTGCTGATCACAATCTTTGAGTGCAGCAGTTCAGCCAGTTTTCAATACACCACACTGTCTATTTATCTAGTCTGTACTTTATGAATTTGTAAATGAGGATATTGCAGGAGACAGTGCTGAAAGCCTTGCTAATGTCAAGACAAACAATAATCACTGCCGTTCCTTCATCCACCTTTTCATCATAGAAGGCTATCAGGTTGCACAAGCATGACTTCCCCTTCAGAAATCCATGCTGACTACTCCCAGTCACCTTTTTGACCTTAATATGTTTAGAAATGATTTCTGGGTTTCTTTGCTCCCTCACCTTCCCAGCAACAGAGATGAGGCTGACCAGCCTGTAGTTCCCTAGGTCCTCCTTCTTGCCCTTCTTGAAGACAGAAGTCTTCAGGGACCTCCTGCAATCACCATGTCTTTTCAAAGATTATCAAGAGTGACCTCACACATTGGCCAGCTCCCACAACACTTGTGGATGCATCCCATCAGGTCCCACCAGTTTGGGTATATCCATTTTCTTTAAATGTTCCCTAACCTGATCATCCTCTACAAAGGAGAATTATTCCTTGCTCCAGGCTTCCCCACTGGCTTCACGGGCTAGGGAATGATGAAGACAAATCTTACCCGTAAAGTCTGAGGTGAAGAAGGCATTCAGTACCTTGGCCATTTTTATGCCCTTTGTCATCAGGACTCCTGCCTCTTTCAGTAATGTGTTCGTATTTTCCCTGGTCTTCATGTTGTTGTTGATATGCTTGAAGAAGCCCTTCTTGTTACCCTTCACAGCCTCCACCAGATTCAACTCCAGGTGGGCATTAGCTTTCCTAAATCCATTTCTGCATGTGCAGACAGTTTCTCTATATTCCTCTTAGGTCACTTGTCCCTGCTTCCACTCTATTCTGACAAATGAGCTTTGTCAGGAGCTCCTTGTTCATCCATGCAGGCCTCCTGCCACCCTTCCTTGGTCTCCTGCACATGGGGAGGAGTGTTCTTAAGCTTGGAGGAAGTAATCCTTGAAAGTCAATGAGATCTGGACTCCTCTCCAGGACCATATCCCATGGGACTCTTCCAAGCATATCCTTGAGAATCTATTTGTCTTGCTGAACAATGCCTTTCAGAGTGTCTCTTTTACAGAGTCATTATGACCTCGGGCAAGTTACCCGATTGCTCAATACCTCAGATTCCTCCTTTACAAAAAGTGAAGACAATCCCCTTTCTCTACCTCAAGGCTGAATCATGATGGTAAAATATGTTAGTCATAAAGCAGTAACAGAAGCCCCAGATATATCTGACAGAGATAATTTAGAAAAAATAATTTAATCAGATCTCAGAAATGGATCTTAAAACTTTCTGTTGTAAGGAGTTTCAGCAGCAAGATCCACTCCCAAATTACTTTACTTCTACCCTGTGTCGCAGTTTCTATATCCACAAGTGTACCATCTGCTTGTGATACCTTTGCCTGGGTAAGGCTAACCAGCACCTCCTCACAGATGATTTATGCATCCCCTCATCCTGGGCAGATCTCTGAACTCATGACCCCCATCATCTTTCTCTTCCTCTTCCCTTGGTTGGGCCCATTTCCCAGCATGAGACAACACTGAAAAGCAAACACTGATAAGCTGCATCAGGCGCCAGCTGTCTCTGTGCAGAGATAAAGGCATATATCAGGCACAACAAACATCCAACATCACTCCCCACACACCTGTGGGAGCCTGCACCAGGGAAACCCACCCTGCCACCTAGTGAAGGGGCACCTCTTGGCCCAGCCAGGATCCTAGTTGAGACTGTCACTCTGAGGGAGCCCTCTAGCAAGACAGGGAGCAGAAGCCTCCTCTCGGTCTTCACACTAGGCAGATAACAGAAGCCACCTCCCTCTTCGTTGCTGTGGTATCTTAGCATCTTAAATTCACTGATATGATTCTATGCTCGTAATGCTTTTACTAGAAAATCCCCATCTTACAGGTGAAGAAATTAAACTTCAGACCTCCAAGACTTAACATCATATCCTAGCTCCTAAACAGTCTGGCATCCTGGTGGATGTGCATCTAATACCAGTACCTGACCCTTCAAAACAGTCATGTTTTGCTCTCATGCAAATTTTATCTGAAGGACATTTGCTCATCTAAAACAGGATCCCTAATTACGCCTATGTAGGGCTATTCTTCCATTACCCACAATGACATTGAGTCAGGTATTAAATTACACCTCAGAGACTTGTCCCTGCGTTTGCACCTCTCCCCTAATACAAGAAATGGTCTACACAGGGCCCTGATTGCCAGCAAAAACATTCTCTGCACTGTTTTGCTAGCAGGAGAAGAAAGAATCCACACATCATGGTTTATCTATATGGAGAAGAGGACTGGAATTAATGATAGTACAGTGGCTTCCTCAGTGGACACTTCTTCAGAGCCCACCAGTTAAAAAGTGACTATTCCTCCTGAATGGAGAAACCGCTCGTGGAGCTCTTGCAGCACAGTTACTTTGTCACAGGGTAAAGATCTCCGTGTTTGCCTAAGGGAAGCACATCCCTTCCAATGCTTCACATCCCCTCCATCACAGGGAACTGATGAAATCTTGGGGTGATGAGGAGGAGAAATTAGGATCAAGTAATGGACAAAGAAAGGGGCTGTGGCATGCATTTCTGGCAGAGGAGGAAGGAACTACTCATGGCAAGAATATGTAAACAGAAGAAAACAAACACAAACGTAACACAAGATTAACACAGAATGATTCTGTCCCCATGCAGTGATGGTTGTGTACTGAGCTGTGAGAGAGAGTTATGCCACTCGGCTTTCAACTCAGGCACCAAAAAACTCAGACTTTGTACGTGGCCCAAAATTCAGTCCTAGGCACATAATGTTTTACATCTGATGCAAGACATAAATGAGGAAGGCATGCCAAATGAGGAAGGTGAGCAACTGGAAAGAGATTTCCTTAAAGTAGCTGTATTTCTTCAGACTAGAAGTACGGCCCCACCGTACATGTTCAGAGTGAGGAATGACCTCCTCTCCTCCCAACTACATTGAACACTTTCAATGCATCTGCCTTTGGAGTATGCTGGCAGGCTCACTCTCACCCAAGCCTATGGCCACTAACCCTTCGCATTTAGCACTATGGCACTGCTACAAGCACTCCGTACTAAAGAGCAGCTGCAGAACAGCATGACTGTAGGGCACAGAGGGACTCTCCAGACAAACTTTTAGGGATGTAAACTCAGCAAAATTTGTCATGGAGGTAAGCACTATCACAGAGAACAGCTTTAATCACTCTGTATCAGAACAGGCTCCAAAACTCACTTTTATCAAGCTGCTGTGACAAACTCTATTCTTAATGATGTAATCAAAACATAGAGTACTCTCAAATCTCAGTTTACAAAATCTTCTGCTGTGAATGAGATGGACTAGACTCAAGAACTCAGGAGCCTGAAACTCAGGGAAACTTTAGAAATTATTTTCCCCATAAACAAGGCAGCTCTTCTTCAAAAGATTTAAGAACACTAGGATTTTATTTTAAGGAAACATTTGAAGTGTATTTCAAAGCACACATTCCATATGGCTTTTAAGCCTGAATGTGTCTCCTATTAATAATTTGGGATCCTCAGCAGCTTTGGGGAGTCTTCTGTTTTATTTTAAGAAGCCTTTGCTGTTCACCTTTAAACACAGTTCATGTGCCCGCATCAACACGTAAAAAGATACCCTCAGCCTTTTTGATTTACGTTTCTTCAATACATCAGCAAAAATTAAAGTGTGGCTAAGCCTCCCCTTTTATCTTGGCATAATTCATTTTTACACCATATCACCCTTCTCCAGGGCTGGATATTTACATATTAATAATGAAGGCTTCTTTTTAATTCCTCCCCCCGTCCCTTTAGCTTCATATATTAAAAAGTGTTGATAGATAAGACTTGGCTCTCAAATTAGTGGTGGTAGCAAAGCAGAGTTCAAATTATTCAATTAAAACACAGAGACAGCTATGTTTACTGTCCTCCCACATTTGAGCTAAGCTGGGATTTCACTCAGAGAAATTGCCCTGCTCTGATTCTGATGGAGGAGTAGGTTTGATCATTTCCCCAAACCGGTTAAAACCATTTGGAAACAACAGTTTGAACATCTTAACTATTTCCTAGCTATTGACATTCCTATGAATACTTTGTGAAGTACAAAGAGACTGAGGAAGCAGCTCCACGGTTTCTTTAAGCCACTTTATGTGTGGGTTGCAGTCAGAATGAACAAGCATGCCCTCTTCCACCCCATCATCTCTCCCCACTGCCCTCATTGTGTTGGAACTACTAGTCCTGCAGCTGTGTGGTTAGCAAGGCCAGGGAGCCAATCCACCTACAGAGGAATCCTCCCCGCTTTTTTTTCCTGCCAGGTCATTTCCTCCTGCACAGCTGCATAACCACTAGTATTAACAGAATGAAATGCAGTGGGAACACATGGCTGCAAGGTGGGAAAATACCGCTCCTGACAGCAGCTACCACTTCAGTCAACTCAGAGAAGCGATTAAACCATAGCATAAGAATCTGTTCATGCAGTTTGGACTACAAAGTAGACATAGCCAAACTAGCTTTAGACTGGTGCATTTAAATATTAGGTCAGAGAGCTCAGGCCAGGCTGACTGCCCAGGATGTACCCATGTTCTTGGGTAGTTTTTATCACAAAGAGCGCAAAACCATCAATACACAATTGCAATTCTTTCCAACTCTGCAAACGGCAGTGCTTCTCTTTTGCAGGGCTTAAGCCAGCTCTCACCAACAGCTGAAGCAGCCTTTACACTGACATTGATGGAACCAGATCAAATCTGCAGTATGTGAAAATAGCAACAAACAGCAGCTGCTGTATCCCCTCCACCATGCTACCCTGCTCCCACATTCTCATGATTTTATTCTATGTTTTTTGATAACTCATAAAGCCCCAGTCCCTGGAATCAAATGTAAGAGTATCTGCTTCATTTAAAGGAAGAACAAAATGTTATCCAATAGCTTTATAGAGAAGTTTAGAGGTACAGAAAAAGAGCAGATTAATTAGGACAATACTGACCCATAAAGAAACAACAACAACAAAAAAAAAAAGAGAAATCCATCCCTACCTTTATGCCACCCTCATATTTTTGTTTTTAAGATCTTAGGATTTTTAATTATTTATTATTTTAATAGTTTAAAAAAATATGCTTGCTCTGGAACTATTTCAAGAGACTGACGAAACACGAACACAAAAAAAAAGAAGCTAAATTTGCTCTGATACCAGCACTGCTGACAACATCATGCCCTAAAGAAGGAGGCTGTTGCTGGAACATGTACCATTCATCATGACTGAATGTCTCTTTTTTCCTCACAGTATTTATTTGATGCGCATAGCAAAGCTGTAAAATCCACACTATAAGGTCCACTGTAAATGGCCACAGAAATACCATGTCTGAGATTCTGAAACTTCTGATGGAGGAACTGCAGGGAGCTGCACTGAGCTCAGACTCTCAAAGACCCTTCACTGTGGACTGGACTTCAGAAGGAAAGTAAAACAAGCACATACTCATGCTTGAGGAGAAATTATGGTAGATCAGTTTCTACTAGTGAAAAGGGCTTGTTCTGCCCACAGCACAACAGCATCGCATGCAACATCTCAGAATCAAGTACAAGCTGCATTTTGTACACACACTCTTTTCTGCTAAGTGAGAAAAGGACCTAGGAAAAAATTAGATCATCAGTAGAGATTGTATCTCCTCCAGACAAACCAAATGGTGGTACAGAGAGACTCAAAATTGTAAAAGTCACTCAAAATAAAGGGGGGGGGGGGGCCAACAAAAAAACAAACAAAACAAAAAAAAACCAAGAGAAAAGTTACTAACAAACTCTGGGGCTTCTCACTGACCTTGTAGTATTTGAACCTCCCTCAACTGCATCAAGGTCACACCCCCCCACCCCAATCCAGGAAAGCTAGTAACTTCATTTCAGCAAAAGTAATTGTATTCCTAACCCTTATCTGGCACTTTTTTATCTGTACCTCTCAAAAGAGGTCGATATTACTATCTGCATACGATACCACTATTTGCATGAACTCCATCAGTGGCACACATGTCACTTCAAAGCATAGAGTGTCCTGTACCAAGCCAGTGAACCCAGAAGAAAACATCTGTGAATCCTTGTTCTATACCAAACCACAGAAACACCTCCTATCTAATCTACTGACTTGAGAATTTGAAGATAGTGGTGTGATATCAACAGTGAGAGGCTGGATTTTTGTTCCTTTTAACTACAGGAATTGTCAACAGCTGTATTATCTTACAGGTGTTCACTCAGCCTGACCCTGTTGTTATTCCTCAGGCTACACCCCCACTGAAGCCAGTGAAGGTTTGTCTTCTCAGCTGCGCCCTACATTAGCTAGATGAAAAGTTTTGCTGCCTCTGGCTGTATGGAGGTTAAAGGTGGGCATCTGCCCTTGTGGTGGAAAATTGAGATAACTGGACACACTCCTTTATGTCCATAAGGGTAAGAAAGGTCCACAGAATAGTTCATAATTAGCTGTAAAAAGACTGACAATAGTGATATGTTTATTATCACCATCCATTTCTGACTGAGAGTCAGTTATACAGTCTGGATAGCCCTCCCTTTCCATCCCCTGGCAGAATAAAATCACCCCAATCCCCTTGCTGCAAAACACTTCAGACAATCAAGAGCTTATCTAGGCATCTCAGTGATTTTACAGTGTTACACATATCCTAGTATCACAAGAATATGTTTTACCTTGAGGCAAATGTTTTAATTTATGTGCATGTGAGCTATTTGCAATACCTCCACCAAATGGAGCCCATATAACCCGTCGGATGGCTTTCACCCAATCTTCCATTTCATTCTGCGAATTAGCCATGAGTAGGAAAGCCTCATGATTGACAGGCATCTTTTCCCGGTCCCCCGCACCACCTGAAAGACAGAATATAAAACTCTTTTAGCATCTAGTTCAGAAGAGAGCAACCAATGGTTAAAACCAACAAAAGTCTGGGTCAAAATGATCAAATGATTGTTTCAATTAAGCAGTTTTACACACAATTCCTACTCATGTGCACCCAAAAAGTACAGGTTGGTAGAAGATCAAAGCAGAAGTGCAAAATGTGCATTTCCAGTGCGGGAACCTGGAGATGTTGTACCTGCTTTCCCAGCAATAAGCAAAGTGAAAGCACAGGCTATAAGACCCTACAGGAAGAGTATGAAATAAATTCCACAGACTTGTGCTGAGGTATTGAGAGATTATTACCCAAAAGGGGACCAAGTGAATCGTAAGACATTTTAGTGTTTGAGATGCAGAAGTTGCATCATCCACTTCCCCCAAGTCCCTGGGAATTTCTAGTCTAATATAGAAAGAGGCCCATTCTGATTCTGGATTTAACTGAGAAGGAATGTTTTGAAGTGGAGTTAAGATTTGGGGATATGAATCTGACTCTCCCACTTCAAATAAGAACTTGAGGAACTATTAACATTGGCACACAATATCTCAGGAAAGTACTGACCAGAGTATCAAATGCATTTTAAGCTGTCATATACATCTATCACTTCTGGATACTCCAAGACTTATATCATTTCACTCTTCTTTTCCCATTTTCTTTTTAGGTCAGCACCCACTTCAGGCAGTTTAAATCTTCCCCTCCCCCCTCGTTTTATGTTCCAGAGCTGGATATAACCTAATGAGGGCCACAAAAACACATACAAGCTTTATTGGAGCAGCCTCTGTATAAAAAGGCTACTGATCCTGTCCAACGCAGCAGCTGCATCACTAGCGGCCTGGAGCTTCTCCATCACCATGGAAACTGCCTTTGGCTTTGCTATGGAGATAACACCTTAGCTGTTGTGTCACTGTCATTTCCATGCTTACATGGCTTTCGGTACCTACTGGCGAGCTAAAGCTGCCAGCCTGCACTGAGCAGCTGAGATTGCCTATCCATGGAATTCAGAGATAAGAGCAGGCCGATGGTATGTGGTCGTTTCTGCAGAGCTGATTTAGCATACGCAGAACGTGCGCCTCCTAAATCCTCGGTAATCTGGGGAAAGGAGCAAGCTGGGAGCTGCATGCAAAACAAGGAAGTACTTCTTGCTATTAATTGTTTCCTGGCCTAGACACACTCATGGATCATATGCTGATTTGCAAAGCAAAAGGTGTAAAATAAGATGTGTTGGGAAGGATTTTGTTGCTCTCTGAGAAGCAACTCACTGAACTGGGAAACTGAAGAAGTCTTTCAGCAAAGAAGAGAGACACCAGCCACCTGGGACTAGGCATACAGTTTAAGAAACAAAAGCCATGATGCTTTTTCCCCACAAGTATCCAAATTCTGCTTCTCTCCTCATAGCATCCTTTCGGACAGTCTCCCATTTTGAACTTACTGAATGATTCGCATTCCTTAAGATATAAGTAGAACAGTTCTCTAGCTCAAGGCTGGGATGCAGGCAGCTGAATAGATCAATGCTCCACCATACTCCACTGCAAGGAGGACATGCTTCATCGTTTGCATACAGAACTGTCAGAGCAGGAAATTACAGTCAGTGAAACTCCTGTCACAGCCTAATTGTTTTACCAACATACTCAGCCTCATGGTGAAAGCAGAGGCCACGAGGTCTAATTCTTGTATGCTACCTGGCAGACCTATTGCCATACCCTTTCATAACCAAATATCTTACAGGAGATACAACAGCAAGAAAGAGGCCTTTCACAGCCCTCAGCACACATCAGAAACAAGGGTTCAGGATCTGGCAGATAGATGGTCTGAGCTCGAGCTAGCTCTTCAAAAGAACGAAAGTGTCTTAAGTAAACATGTACAGTATGGGTCACACCACCGGCAAACAACTGAGCTTCATGAAGGTAAAATACAGATCCTGTTCTTAAATTTAAAGAGACCCAGCTGAGATCCATGAAGGACAAGAAAAGACCAGAATCTTAGCCTAGAATTAATTACAGGCTGCAACTTTAGTCAGAACAGCTGAATTAACCCATACAACGATTGCCATATGAAGCATAATAAGCAGAGAAGGATAAAGACAACTTCTTACTGGACTTCTGCAGAAGTCGTGTCTCAGCATCTTCCCACTGAATCACTGTATCACAGGGACCAGACTACAAATCTCTTTCTGCTAAGATGTTACTTTGGCCTAGCCAGCTGCCTTCTAAACCTTTGTGGGCCCTTTTCACGCAAGTATTTAGGGAAAACACATTTATACTTCTATTTGAGTCTGTAAAAAGTAAAAACAGGATGGGAAGAAAAGATTCCTGTACATGCTAGACCTGAGAGACTGCCAAAAACTACATACAGCTCCCTCCATGGTTGGCTTTCCCCACTGAAACAAGGTCATGACCCTAAAAGCTGCCTGTGGGAGAGTCAGTAGTGAATAGTCACGTAAATACAAGCAAATGAAGACAACTCCACACATGGAGGCTAGCTTAGAAACATGAATGCACTTCAGAATTACTTCTTAGAGAAAGCCTCATATGTTAGCATGGTATGAATAAGCAGTGGCAGAGCATGAAGACCCACCTATAAACTTTTTTTTTTTAAATTACATTTTAATCATGTTCCTTTCCACACAATGCTGGCTCCTTTCACTACATCCTTGAGGCAACAATCAGAACTGGAGTTCCCTAAAGGGCAGAGTTCAGACATGTCTCTCTATGTTGTTGTAACATTCAACAGGTTTTGAGTCTTAGTAGTCACAAGAATGAGAAACAGATAAATTCAAACACTTAGATCTTCTTAAAAAAAGAACCAAGGAAACAATGCCACATACACCTTCTTCAGAAGTCCAGAATTTTACCTGATATTTACAGATGCTTTCTTTGCTGGGCTCACACCCAAAACAGGATCTTGTTGTGGGTTTTGGATTTGACTTGGTAACACTAACACTGTATCAATTCAAACACACCAGTCTTTAGGAATTGTTTCAGGAAAACAATTTTAAACCTTCCTGCCTAGAAATACTTGGATATGGAATTTTAGTTTTTCCTCTCACAGCAATATGAAGTTCATATTCAGATACTGCATTCAAACCTGTTCTCTGCCACTAACAGAGCTCCAGCCCTTGCTATGGTTGCCATTAGTCTCTAACCCTGAAGCATGCAAGTGCTACTTCTACTGTGTGAATCAGACAGGACTCTGGCTACTCAGCACCATCATAGGGAGGAACATTGCTAATGATTTTAAACACAGACAAGGGCTTTTCATTCCCTTGAACAGAACTTCTCACTCATCTTTAATCAAGCTCACATACAAACAAGACTAGCCCTCAGAGACCAACTCTGCATAGCTCAGGATTGCCACGGGCAGACATTCCAGTCCTTCTACTCAAAGCTACTTTCATCTCCAGACCAGAAGAAAAATAAAACTGTCTGCAAAAACAAACAGAGTGCAAGCACCTCAATAGATGTGGCAGAAGCAGGGGGCTTAACTTTGGGGATGAATAGTCCATCTGCTTCAGCATTAACCTATGACCAGGGGATCCTGCATTCAGTCGTCTGCTCTGCTGCAGATTTCCAGTGCACATTGGACAAGATGCACTGGATTCCATCCCGATCCATAAAGCAAGTTGGCAGCACTACTTGCCTCCTTTCCAGGTGTACAGAAACCGAACAGCTTCAAGACTGGGAAAGGTGATGGCAACCATACAAGTACGTAGAGTAAACGAAATAGCCTAGAAAGATTAAGGGACTTGTTTGTTACTGCTTACCATCAAAAGCGCTGCAGGTCCCAGCTGACTTCAATGCTTTGCCACCCCTGTCTCAAGGTACCTTTGTCAAGTTGCTTTATGTACACTGGTAGGTATCTTTGCCCTGAGGGAACAGCATAGCTCCAGGCTCCTAGCTGCATTGCACAAATGCTCTCTCTTCCAGGCCCAGACTAGGTAAAGCTGGCAGAATTGCTCTCACATGCCCGTCTGCTCCTGTGGTTTGTGCAACTGCATTTCATGTGGCCTCAGAGCCATCTGCTGCTGATGTCAGCTGTATAGCAATCACCTCAGAGTAACATGCCACCTCCTAATCCTTCATAACAGTCCTTCTTTCAGCTCTCCCCCATGCCCCACAACAGGGGAGATTAAATACTGAAAGACTGGGGCTAAGTGACTTGCTGAAGGTCAGATGGAGTGCTGCAACAGCAGCAGGAATCACAATCCACACTTCAAAGCCCTATTTACTGAAAATTCTTCCTTTTTTGAATGCCTTTAGTCTGGTATGTGTTTGCTGGAAAGTGCAAAGCGTAAGGCTGCCATTATGCTATATTTACCTGTCCTTGCCCTGTGTTCCTGTTTAAAGAACCTATAACAGACATTGGGTTTTCCTTCTGCCTTTATACAGCTCTTTCCAGTGAGGAAACATTAGAAGTTTTTGTTCGCCTTAAACTTCGTTCACACAAGCTTAACCTTCTTAAGATCAACATTTGTGGGGCCAAGCCTTAGATTCCCTTTTTCTGTATGGAAACAGAAGTTCAGGGGGAACAGGACTGGACTTCCTAGTAAGAGATGTTCCTGCCCTATGGCATGTAAAAGGAGGAACTTTCCTGTTCTCAAGTAAAGCTGCTGTCAGGTTCTGCTGAAGTTGGCAGCTTTTTTTTTTCTTGTTCAGACCACTTCACTTCCTCCCACCCCCCATCTGTTTTGCCTTTCACCCATTTCTTACATCATTCTGCTTACTGATGCGCTTGTGAATTCTCATTATATCAACTCTACTGAAAATTTACACAATTACAAATGCTTACGTATGTGTATATATTTACATGTTTGTATTGCTTTGGTGTGGACAGTAGAGTGGTATTTTCAGTAAGAGTGAAATTTAGTTGGCCATGTGCATGCTGCTGCAGCATGTGGGGAGGCAAATGGCAGTTCAAGGCTGAATTATGAAAGGGGTGGCTGGTGGGTAACGCAAGGGGCCCAGCTGACATGTTTGCCCCCAGTACTAAAGCAAGTAGTGACAGGAAGCCTTTGATTGCAGACAAGCAGCAACAAAGATCTTGACAAATGGACAAAAACTAGGATCCACAGCTGAAAAGAACAATTGCAATGATTCATCTTCCCTAACCTGCTCTTTATGATTGTCTTAAAAGTGAGTATCAGATTCAGGGCTGTAAGATCTCCCCAATAATGAAAGAAGGTGAAAAATGAAGTCGATAGAATTTTATCAAGATTAAGGGCAGCTCTGTTAGGGGGAATCCTTTTTTGCACAACAGGAAAAAATCCCAAAAACCCCAGTCTTGATCTTTGGATTATGAAAAGAGACAAAGAAATATTAGTAAATAAGCAAAAGGTCATTAAGAGTGCTTGGAATAGTCACTTGATACCTAATTCCTTTTCTTTAATCATTGCCTTTGATTCTGGCTAATACTGAACCTCCACCCTGAGGACTCTCCCCCCAACGAAACTTAGAGTTAGACCACCTCTATCATACCTGAATCTTGGGTTAACCTGCCATCAGCATGCAGTTTAAACTTTGCTACAACCAATAACAACTCTACTGCTTTTCTGCTGTTTTTCTGGATGATCCTTTAACAGAAGGGAAAACTTGCTGCAAATACAAAACTGATCTTGAAATGTTCCATTTCGGCTACTTGAGAACAGAAAAGCAGTAAGAAAAATCTGAAATAGTCAAGGAATGACAGACAAAAAAAAGGAAAATTGACAGGCTCTACAAGGGTATAATCTGTGAAGAACTGAGCAGTACAGTAAACACTGATGTGTGGTTGCCGTGATTTTTGTATTTATATCTATCCATCCACCTATACCCACCCACCCATCTATTTATAAATAGGATATCCAAGTTGGAATTTGATTTGGAAGCTGAGAGTAAACTCATGATTACATTTTAAAAAGCTTATAAAAATAAGAAAAAATAAGGTTTGGGGATTTAGTATCATATGGAGTACAAATAAAAGAAACAAACTTTGAATCAAAATAAATTTATTGTGTCTCAGTTCCAATGGACAACATAATGGCAATTTTTCCTAAAGAAACATACACCTTTGTAGGTGAAAGATGTTTTATTTCCACAGTTTGGAATGAGTATGAGGGGGTTCTAACATTCAGCTTTCATTTGTTTGTGTCAATGAGGCAAGTGAAATCTTAAATAACTTCTATTGTACAGAGTAAGTTCAGCTTTCTTAGGGCAAGATTTACAAGCATGCACTAAAATCTCATTGACTTTTCAGTCAAATATAAATGCCTAATTTCCTTAAACTCTTTTCAATCCTCCAGGATAATGATAGTTACAAGTAGAAATCATAAATTTTCACCGAAGAGTCCTTGCAGAGGATTTTCATGAGCCCCTAAATGATTTTTAGACCCCAGATCTTAGACCTTACCCCAGAGAATACAGCAAAGGCGGGCAAACACTCTAAAGCCACTGCCACCTATAAAACTAATCCAAAGGCCTTGTGATCTCTTCTCCCCTCCCATGGCTTCTGTGGTTTCAGATGCCATTAAACTGCTTTAAAAAAGCACCAACAAAGAGATTAGACCTCAGAACTGTGGTTTCTTATGCAAAAATTCTGACAAGACTTAACATGAACAGAGGCACTCCAGCTTCTCTGTACTGGTACACGGACTACAGAAAACCCTTAAAAACCTAAGCCTAGTGCTCTATTTCAGTTGTCAGGATCAAGTGTATGATTACTAAAACTATATGCAAGAAATAAAGATTTGGTTTAATCTTTGGCCTTTTAGACATAAAATTTATATGAGTTCAAGATAACTTGGTGTTTTTTAACTCCTACCTGGAGATGCCTTTCTTGATATGTGTGCGATCTGTATTACTCCAGTCTCTTATCTATTAAGCTGGTTAATGTTACTGGTCACTTCAAATAAATCAAAACTTGAAAATAAACAAGCCCATATTCCAGGCAGGCCACACACTAGTAATTGATGTCACACTCCAGGAACCACGGCAAACAGAACAAAGATGTAAGAAAAGAGGAAGGGAGAAAGAATCTGAAGTACTCTTAAAGGAAGAACAAAGCATTGTGCACAAATGCCGCCTTGAACCCATGCATATAAAACCTGCTTACATTTGCTCAGTGCTTTGTAATATTTAAGTCTACTTCAGCTGATTTTTTTTTTTAAGGCTTCATCTGCCTTAGGCTGCCTCCCTCACTAGAGAGTTTCAGGGGCTTGTGAAATGTGCCACCAGCTATGTATAGCATCCCTGTAAGCAAGCTGTACTGTTATGGCTTTGGGGTTTGTATCAGCTGCTACTAGCTAGTGGCAAGAGATGAAATGTCTCCAACAAGGTCACAGCTAGTTTAGGAAGCCAGCAGAATCATACCAAAGAGGAATCAATCAACAATAATTAACATGAGGAGCACTACTACTCCAGCAATTGCTAGGAGCTGCACGACACCACTTCGCCTCTGCTGCGACTTGTGCGTTTCATCCTGAGTGTGAATTCTAGAGTACCAATATTCTAATTATGTCCAACGACACCTTAGGGGTTAGACTGTCAAATAAGTGACAGTTTGCTCAATTAAACCCTTGTGGCTCATCTCAAAGAATGTTTCCTGATAGGGGATTACTGTGCAGACTGAACATGTTCACTTCAAAACCTAGACTGTACCAGACACAGCAGCAGCTTCTTAGCTGGAGCTCACAATGTGCAAAAGCACGGTCACTGCCTCTTATGGCAATATCTGCTGACAAAGCAGACAAATTTAGGATATAGTGTTGCCTCTGCTGATACCCACACTGTTTTGCCTGCCAGACAACAGGTATCTGCCACCTTGGCACCAACTTCTCATTTGAAAAGGAAAGTTCCTATTAGGAAAGAATCTGAAGGTGTTGGGAGCCCAGGCATAGTTGTGGTTCAGCTTCTTCCATTTGCAAAAAAATGAGCTCAACAGCTCACAAACCCCTTCTTCAAAATCTGTCCGACGTGTCACCAGCTCTTAGGGAGCTGTTCACCTCATGAAGTGTCTGTCTTAGAATGACAATAAGACAACTTCTGTCCCTCTCTACAGGTGCTCTGAAAGGGGAAGGAAGAAAAAAAAAAAGGAAAAAAGGAAAAGCCATTTCTTCCCCTCACAAAAGAAGATTCTAACCGTGCAAAAAAAATCAAGTCTGTGGTGGTGATGGCAAGTGGGGATGACAAGGGGGAGAAAGAAAAGATTGCATGGCTTTTTCCCCAGCATGTTCCACAGACTGCCTTGTACCAACAGCAGGCTGCTTTCCCTTACCCTCCTTTCTCCCACTCCAGAAAACTAACCCTGGCAGTCAATGTATTGCAAATCTAGAAAGTTACAATAAGCCTAGTCCTTAACAGTGATGAAGCATGGAACTGCTTGGGCTGCGCAGAGCTCCTGATCATTTCACTGTCCTCTGGTCTGGATGGAAAAGAAATTGATTTTTTTTCAGGCCAGCAGAAGCCACACACTCACAGGGAGGTCAGCCCGCTGGCAGAAGCTATGTGCCTGCCCCTGGAAGGCACGTTGCAGGAGACACATCTAAAATAAGGCAATTATGAATCTGAGGGTACAAAAAAGTATGTACAAAAGACTCAAAAAGTAGTGACACATCTATGCAAAGCAAGCCACACAGTTCCATGTGGTTCTCCAAAGCAGCAAGTGCTCAACGCTTCTGAGGAATGTATCAAATTATATATTTCAACTGTGGTTATGTTTACATGCTATTATAAGGGAGGAAATTCCTTCCTGACCAAAGATGATGATACTTCATGCTTTGAAATATCTGAATGAAAATGACTGGATAATTTTTATGCATTACCATGCAACCACAAGCAATTTTCTAATTCTCATAAATTTCTTCAAATCTTTAACACTGAAGAGAAGAGTTGAGGGAAATTTTAAATCCTGATGAAAATTGACTTACCACAACATCAGAATGGCAAAGTCCGATCTATTTTTCTTTGACAATTTCACCCTGGAGGGATAATATCCAGCTTCTGCATTCTTCTGGGGCTCTTGTGCTCACATTTTCCAGGCCTGCTCAGCAATAGGAATGAAGTGGTTCTCATGACTTCTAAAAAAGTCTCTCTACAACTATCTTCTCCTCCTCCTTGCCCCTCATAAGCCTATTTTTTCTTTCCCCTGCAGCAAGTCCACAATGAAACCAAAGACATCCCCACTGTATATTTAAAGGACTATGTGGCTCCCATCTCAGCCAGCGCTCTCAACTTCAAACTAAGGAGAATTGAGGTGAAGCCATCAGCTGCTACAGCTTAGGCTATACACACCAGAGCTTTTAGCTGAGCCTATAGAGACTGATTCTCTGTAGACTGAATACAGAGTTCTGCAGAAATTCAAGCCAACCAATTACAAACATTATTATTTTCTTCCGTGAAGAGACTGAAGCTTTACAAGCACAGTTTTGGCAGCAGCAAATAAATTGACTATCATTAAGAACTCAACAGTTGCAGACTTTGTTTTTACAATAACGAGGCTATTTGTCACATTAATGCAGAAAAGGGATTGAAATGCAGAAGAATATATACTGTAGGCCTTTGGCAAAATGTTGCCAAATTTGGAAAAAACCCTTGCCAATATTAATGACGAGACAATGGAGGTGGAAGTATTACTGATCTAAATCCAAACTTAAGAGCTCAGGGATATTTCGGATCCAAGTCCATAACCTTGTAACAGTTTTCACAGAATAACAGTTTTATAGCAGTCTCCTCCCATATCTGACTATACATTGGGTAACCAGTGAATCTTCTAAACATGACTGTGTAACACATAGCACTCTTCACTGCGGCAACAGTGCTCTTTGGCAAAAAGGAAGGTTCATATTTGTCACTCGGGCTCAGCACTGCAGCCACTTAGAACACAACCATGGATGGCTAACGGACTTGAGGTTGTGCCAATGCAAAAAGTAGGGTCCTCAATTCTTTGTGTTTTAGGACAATTGTCAGTGAACCGCTAGCAGAATAATGCTTAGAAAAATCAATTCTAATTCTGTCCACCCATTGGCAATGGGCAAATTCCTCTCAGTTAATAGCATTATCAAAAAGTCCATAAAAGTTCCTTTGAAGTGGTTAATCATTAGCAGACGTAACCTCACTTTTCAAAAACATCCTGATTTAGATCTAATTTAAACAAGAAATGAAAAGAGCCTGTTAGGTAAACAACAACTCACCCTGAGAGACATCTTCAGTTGGTAGACTTGTTCGCACTGAAATTCAAGGGACTGTTGAACGGAATGCTCTGCTCTGAGTCTCAAGGGATTTCGCAGTGGAAATCCTGCCTAGATGCAGCATTCACTACCACTATAGCATACTGAAATACTACAGACATACCCTTCCGTTGCATCCCGTATTGATGCTGGTATGTCTCCTCCACGATAGGCCAAAGGCCTGCACCTAGGTAGCATCTCTTCTGACAAGCTAAGATAGTCACCTTTACATTGTAGAGGCAGACAATAAAGCTCAGGTGCATATCATTAAAGGCCACAGCACAGTTCAGGGTGACTGCTTGTAAAAGCACATTTATAGTTTGGGACCATTGACAATTTTCATCACACGCAGCAGAACTGCCGCAAGCACTGCCTTGCAAGCTTCCACTCCCACAGAGCAGAAAGCCCACCAGCACCAAAGCAATCACCCACTGAACTGTTGCTGTCCAGCTCCTCCAGACAACAGCAACTTGCTTCTGGGCTGCTATGACCTTTCCTATCTGTACATCTCAGTACTCATGGACTGAGACAAACTCCAATAATGGGGACCTCCTTCCTGCAGAAATCCTTGAACTTCTGCTGGTCTTCCTAGATTTGCATGGTACTGTAATCTTCCTCCAGAATGGTTAGCTAGCAGAAGGGAGGACCTTGTATTTGAAAACCTGGATCAGCAGCTATTTCTCCACTATGCCAGCATGCGCAGTCTCTTAGCAAAGCACATTGTCACCTTAAGGGCTATGCTACACTGCCAGAAGGTCCTCCAAACCATCTTATGCTCTTTGACAGTTTTAAAGGTCTTTGTCATGCTTCAGGCAAAGGCTGCTGCCCAAAGCTGGATCACAGTCACAGCAAGATAGAGTGTCTTTACTAACAAGGTAAACTTCCACAAAGGAGCACAGAAAGGAGATGAGTGCTCAAGAGGCATTAGGACTCACAGGAATGTGCCCCAAAATTCCTGAAGTCTCACACAGGTACGTACAGCAACCAAGTGTGATACTGCAACTTTCTCCTGGTATGAGAGTGTATTTGCAGCATGGATACTCACACTGGCTAGGTAAACTCTGTAACTACACTCCAGTTATCTCTAGAACTAGAAATGTTGCCTTATGAAAAATCTCCACTTCCCCTAAGCCTAAATCAAGTACCAGGTAAAGGGACAGAGCAGGTTTACCACATCCAGTTTACACATGCCAGTTTAGGATCCACACATTCTGGGGAAATCCAGCCATCAACATATTTTATGATGTTCAAATACAGAAGATGAAGCTCTTATCCCAAGGATCAAAAAATCCTTGTTCAATGCACGTTGTGATATACTACTCAAACAGAAATGCCAGAGATGCCATTTTAGCTGCTTTTGTCAGAATAACATTAACTGTACAAATTAGATCTAATTACACAGATTCAGGCCATTGAGAACTAGCACTTGGGCGAGACTGGTGGAATATCAGCCTCATTGCTTGGAATGCTCTCTATAGGCAACATATTTGGGTATTTTTATGCTTACAGAAGCAGAAGGCCATTCTGGCAACGCTGACATCAGTGGGCCTGCTCCACAGATACATTTAGCCCAGTGGGTCCACTAAGAAAAATAAGAGCAGGAAATAGGGCACATGTCTGCCTTGTGAGCCGCCTCCCTCTCCTCACCCGGCTCCTTTCCTGAGAGTGCAGAACTGTATGCAGCCATTGCAGGCAGCATGTGTTATAAGAATTTTTGTCTTTGCAGTCAAAGGCAGGATAACAGCCAGAAACCAGGATCTGCTCAGCCAATGACATGCTATATTAAAAAGCCTTTCAGCTTCTGTTTCAAAACAAAGAAATCTTGATAAGCCTGGAGCCAGCAGCTGCTGCCAGCAGCATGCTGCCTTCCTTACCTTGGGGACACCTGCTGAGCTGCTGCCTGTTTAATATTACATTAAAACAGCAGCTTTCCAGGTAATGAATTATGTATCTGCAGTGAAGCCATGGTATGCAGAGAGCCAGGGAAGACAAGGTTTGGAAATGGAAAAACCATTTGTTTAATGGTCTGCAAGGCTGGGAGAGAGAGAGAAAAAAAAAAAAAAAAGGACATCATTGATGGCTTTATGATTTGTCTGAGCCCCAGTAATTGGGGGAGCACGGGCATGTGCTTTCTTTTGCTCCCTTCCCCATTTTTTATTGAGAGTAATCAGGTGAGTTTGAAAGTCCCTAAAAGGGCATACAAATCTAAAATGAGGGGAAAAAATAACAGAGCTGTAAGCTTGCATGGCTTGTGACTGCAGCCAGTTTTACTGCCCTAGTATTAAAGACACAGAAGGTTACCTTTTACCATTATTTTTATTTAAAAGGTTCACAGTGTGAAAGCAAGAACCCAAGAGAGCAGTAAACTATTGCTTTGCCAGTCTGATCTCTGCCAGTTACCTCTCTTTAAGAGAGAGCTCAATCTATAGTCTCTGAAGCCAATCTGCAAGCACTTGCCAAACAGACAGAGCTCCCTCCAGCCTTCTGGAGAGGAAGCTTAATTCTCTTGCCTTGTTTAACTTAAGTGATCTGGGTACCTAGGCATGAAAGTGTTACATAAAAATGATCACGAGCATATATACAAATGCATATTCAAACATCTGTAAGACTTAAATGCTCCTGTTTACAGATGTTCTAGTCCTGTCTATGATAGAGTCTACATGTGAGTGAAGGCCGATTCTCAGAAGGAGGCAGACAGTAAAAAAAGAGCTCTTCATACCATACACCTTATCCTAACACACCTTATCCTAAGATCAGCTTCATTCAGTCCAGTTCTGTTACTTCTCTCTCCAGTTAAAAATATCCAACACAGCTCAGACTGCCTTTTTCAGATAAGGAATAGTCACACCACCGTAACTGGAAAGCAATCTTGTGACAAGTATATGCAAGTGGAAGTGATTTCAGTGTATGCTTTAGCTATTAACAAATAAATTAAAAAAAAAAAAATCAAAAAAGTTGTTCCATTGCTGGAATATGCTTGTCACATGGAACTAAACATTAACGTTTCAGGGGAACAGGCACAGAGGGGTTAAAATTACTTTCCAAGGTTACACTGTGCATCAGTGGGAAAATGCCTTCTCTGTATTATTATCAAAAAAAAAAAAAAAAAAAAAAGCACCTCCAAATTCCACAGTGAGAAAATCCTACATACCGGTGGAGAACTGAGATACGGAGACACTAAATGATTTCCAGTAAGATGTTAGCTAGCAACTAGCAGAGCCAAGAATGAAAAACAGAACTACTACATCCAGGCACCCTGGATTAGTCGAACATTGATTCTCATAAAGCAAGGAATACCGTTTGGAAGGTCAGTTGTGTGCAAGTGCAAAGGCAGTACCAGCCCTAGAAAGCAGAAAGCAAAGAAGGAGAAAGAACAAGCTGAACAGCATGAAGGCTGTTTCCCCAGCACAGGATGGAAAGCAGGTCACTTTCTTACCAAAGCAGTGCTCTCAAAATGGAAAAGCCACATTAGAAATTAGGAGTGTATTGTGTCTCAAAAATCTGTTCCTTCTCTCGGCAGCCTCAGTGGTTGCCTGGCACACCCTCTATTTGGAGAGCTTTAACTGGTGAGCTGAAGTCACCACACTGAGCAGCATACGCATGGCTCATTGAAAGCACAGCGGTGTATTGGCCAACTCTGCCTCTCGAGCACTATGCTTCTTGGCAGCAATGTCCTCTCTGGCTGCTGAATCCCAGAGGCTTGTGCAGAGAGTGGCCTGGATCCCACAAAAGCCTAGATACTGGCTGGATAAAGCCCCAGTTCCATTCAGATTTTAATACTGATAAGGGACATTTGCACCAGAGCCACATGGTTCTGGAAGTCATTTGCTGAATGACAGACGTGTCTCTGTGGTGCCCTGCCAGCTCCTCTCATGTCTCCAGGCCTGTGGAGTCCAGCACACCGTTTTCTGGAGTCTCCGACTGCTCAAAGTGGCAGAGTGTGCAGCCAGGATCCAGACTGCCTGTGGGCTCATCCTCTACTCAGAAGCCTTGCTTTGATCCCAGACACCTCACTGTAACATGTTTACACCTTGCTACCTCCCAAAGCTATGGAATGAATTTATTTGTAGGGGTTTTTAAGACTAATTTCTAGTCAAGGAACTAGTCCTAGAAAATAATAGTTTCACTGGTTCAAGAGGTAACACAGTTATCCAGTCCCCTGTTCTGTCTCATCGTGAGGCTCTTGTTCTGTTTTCTGTACTGGAACATCCACCAGCTAAGTGGATAAGGAGTTAAATAAAATACAAAGGGTCAGATCACACTGCCTGGGCTTCAGAGTTGGAAGTAAAGCCACACACCACCTCAAATCCTAGGTCCATCTAATCATGGAGCTATCCAGCTCCTCTTCCCTCCTGCTAGCCCTGCTAGATTGAACTGGTGATGTATGGCTGACTGGATAAAGTATTAACGTATGAGCAAAATCACAATGGCCCCTTTTCAATATGACTAGATGCAGAGCATCCTCATCTCCAGTCCTGGCTGCTATTCCCCTGAAACACACAATGCTGTATGTATTGAACACTTCCTTTCACTGAGATAGCCTCTCTCAACTTCCCTAAAGCATATAAAACCACCCACCCTCCAAGCACGTCAGAGGAGGAAAACAATCAGGCACAGAGAGAAGGCAGCAGGAGAGGCCAGAGTGCTCAGGCCCAAATCCTGCCTTTAGCATGGCTACCCCTGGGAGTCCACACAGGCAGAAGCTCTGAGCACACTAAAAGCAGACACTGAAAGTCTTGTAGGTCGATATCGTGCAAAATGACCTAATCGGTAGCCTTCAGATATCCTGAGATTGCTGGGTGTGGGCTGCTCTTCTCAGGCAGCAGCTAGCAGACTCCCTCCTAGGAGTGGCAGCCACATCACTTGTCTGCTGCACATGGCATTTTCCCCAGTAGCATCGTTTGCTGAACTCAAAAAGCGAGCCTGCAACATTAAAGAACACCCCCCTCCTTTGAAGCTGAGATTGTTTGGCTTGTCTGGCTACAAAATAAAACTGCACCTTAATCATCCAGCTTTGAAGTCCTGTAAATCTACAGCTGCAGCAAAGTAAGGACCACTTGGCAATAAAACATTCATTATTATTATTATTTTTTGTAATTAAAGAGGAAAAGGCTTTGCTGGAGCTGAAACTTTCTTTTTCCCTCACTAGAAATCAAGGGACAGGTGAACAATCAACGATGACTTGCCAGGTCAGAGACAATCCTGACTGTATGACATTTTATAGCCCAGATTTGAGTAGTGTTGAGCCAGTGCTCAATGAATGGCCAAAGGGAAACAAATTTTATTGTAGGAGGGCATATGAGAAAACAGTGGGTTTTAACAACAAGCTGCAGAGGTTGATAAATGTTTTTCATGGTTTTGATGCCTTATTTAAGGGGGGGGATGTAATTGTTAGGAGTTTGATGGTGCTTAAAACTGGTAACAGGAGAAATAAAGGAGCCCTTACTTGTATCTCTCCAGAATTTGTCATTGCTGTAGGTTTTACCAGAGGGTCAGAGTAGGCTAAAGATACATGGACAAATGAGACCTGAGGGAAATCGCCATAGGCACAATAGTGTGCAAAGCAAAGGATGTACAGCAAGAGAGAACATTGTACTTCAGGCTTGGCTGTTTCATTTCAGGGGTGTCTGGAAACTCCCTCAACCCCCACAAAACCAAATAGATAATTAATCCAAAACACATTGTGGCCTGGCCTGGAATACTAGTGAAAAGATAAAATGGAGCACGGTGAAAATAAAGCTCACTTGGGAAGAAATGGACTTCAGCTACAACTTGGTACAAACATTGCTCAAAGAGCTGAGAGGCAAAATCCTTCACTGCCTGGGGTTTCAGGCTACAAGACTCTGGAGAATCAGGTCCCAGTTCCCAGCTCTGCTGGCCACTTCCTATATTAATCTGGGCATATTCCCTCCCAAGGCTGAATCAGGAGTGTTTGTCTAGGACTTCTCTTTCCCATGTGACCAACATTTCTGGCCATGAATTTGTCCAGAGCCCAGCTCCTGTTCCTAGGCCATCTGAAGCTGTGGGGAAAGATCATATACAAACCTCACTGCTCCTGCTGGCTTGCTCCTTCCCAGTTCAGAGACACAGAGAACAGAAAGGACAGACCCATTGGAGCCTGTGGCCACTATAGCTTTTATGCAACTGCACTTTTGATGCTAAGCCTAGGGCACTCTGTAATCATTTAATACCTTTTAACAACCACATTTACTTACTGGGAAAGATCTCCTTACTCAGATCACAGTAAAATTCTCTGCAAATGAAGTTCTTTCTGGAAGGGAGCTACAAGGGATTGCCTCAAGTAACCAGATGGAAAGTGGCAGGAGTCCAGCCTCTTCAAAGCAGCATTAGTGACAGACTGATGTTAAACAGCTCATGGAGACACCCAGCTACCTCAGCATTCCCTACCCAGACACATAGGTTTCTCCCATCATGCTTTGGTACTTCCCTTCCCAGACTGTCCTGGAAGCAAGACGAGAAAGGTTAGCACAGTGCAGAATGGGCATCAGAAGGAAGTAGGATCCCTACCCTGCCAGCGTGCCTGGACCAGGAGGTATTCTGGACAGCTAGGTGGATTTCACAGATCAGAAAGATTTTGGCAGAAGCAGGCTCAGGGAGGCAACACCCTCTACCCTCTTGGGCACACTAAGATGTCTTTAAGGAAAAGCTATTTGGGATGTTCAGTTAGCTGAAAATTTTCATGCTGGCAGTGACTCACCAAGAATACGACTGGTTGCTGTTGGCTGAGCTTCCCTTTCTCACAAGACTGAGCTCTAGGGCTAGGCAAATCACAGCCACTGCACTGTGGCAGCTCCCAACAGATGCAGCACCACCAAGTCTAGACTTAGATCCACAACTCCTACCCCCACCTGCTGCTTCTGAAGGCTTAGTCCCACACCAGGCTTAGTCCTCTCCCACGCCAGCACAGCATCTGCCCCCGGATGGGTGGGAATACCAAATATAGCAAGGTAGCAACAAGAATCAGCTGACGAGGCAAAGGATTGAGCAGTGAGTGACTGCTCCCTGGCTTCAAACTGTAACCTTTACAGGGTCACACTGACTTGTGCTGAATCTCTAAAGCTGGGCTCCAAGCCTAAGGGGACTGCTGTGTGTCTAATGAATCACAGCTTCTTACCACAGAGAGGCAGGGAACATTGCACAGCTAACAGGCAGGCATTCAGCAGGATGCACACACCCTGCTCTCATAGCAGGCATCAGGGCTGGGCAAGGTTATCTACAGGTGCACCCGCCAGAATAACCTTATGTTTCCTGGCTGTACCATCAGCCCTTTCCTGCAACACCTGCTGCAGGCACAGGTAAGGCAGGCACCTTTCCCCAGTGTCAGTCTAGAGAGACATTCTTACTGTGGCACATGCTATAAGGGAAAGAAGCACTGGTCAGCTGAGTGCCCCCAGCAGATGAGCAAAAAGAGGGAGCAAAAATTGTCCTATGCCCCCTTGTAAAGCGGCATATATATGTACACACATACAACAAAACTCTAAAAAAGAACTTAGCAAAAGCAAATTAAGAATTCAATTATAATCTTTTCTCCTTCTTTCTAATAAAAACTTTGCCAACTTGATTCTATCCTTAAGAATTCCAGAACGATTGTGTAAATTTTAGTACACGCACACACATTTTGCTCAACAAAATACCAAAAAGTTGGTACCAGTAGCTACAGGTCAGCTTAACTCAATTCTCACATCCCAACAGCTAGTTCTTGTTGTGCAATCCCATTTTAAAATAGGAACCCAGTAGGAAACACAAAGGTAGGTTAAAGAAAACAAATTTACATTTCTTCAAAACCTTTTCTTCAACTCTAAACCTGTGATGAAAAGCTATATTCCACCTTCTAGCCATTCCTTAGAAACAATTTATATTCAAACAAATAATTAGGGAAATGCGTATAGTAAATAAATACATATATACACAAGTATTTTTTTTAAAAAAATGCTTAGCCAGGTAAGTAAGTCAGATTCCTTAGATCCCCTGGAATTGATACATGTCCTAGCAACAAGAAATCACTGCTGTTTGCCTTTATGCAAAACCCATATCTGGACTGCTGGCTAGATAACAAACGTCACAACAAAGACACATGCAATGGAACAAGAGAAATACAAGCAATGTGTTTCCCTATTAGGAGTTTATTACGTTGTCAGTTTTGATAATGCTAGAGGCAAAATGGTCTATGAAGAGATTTATATCTACCTGGAGGTAGAATGATCACATTTCCTGGAAAAGCCCACACAGCCATTCTCAAAGCAAACCTCACAACAGCGAGCTGAAAATCTATGTAGAATCATGCACTCACGTAGCCCTACACAGGAAAGATGCTAAAAGGAAACATGCTTTCCCTTCACTTGGTATTAAAGTTATTATTTCAGTGCAGATTTTTTTTAAAAAATGCTCTTTCTGGACAATAGAAACAAACATACTAGAACATTACTCAGCTGCCTACCTAAACTTATCTGGAAAAACAAATATACACAGACATTCTGTTGCTGTTTTGTTCTGCATTAGGGATTCCATCCCTGTGCAAAACATATGCTCCGTGTTTACAGGGTTAAACATTCTCTCGCTTAGTCGGATTTACTGAATGTAAAATGCAAGATAATAACATACACTGTATCTTGAACCAAAAATGCACACAGCATAATAAAACCCCCTGTGCTAACCAACTGGCAGTATGAATAGATCCATTCCCCCTGCTTGTTAATTCAAAATAAATCCTTTACTGTGATTTAAAGCAAAACAGACAACACTAAACACACCAAAAATATCATGACTTACCCTTTCGGAGACACTTGCTTTTCTTAAGATATTTGGCAGTAAAAAATGGCATGGCTGCAACACTAAGGTTTCAGCCAAAGCTGACCTTTTATTACCAAGTGCTAAGAGCAAAATGACTGGACCAAAGAGAGAAAGCAAATTACTATACCAGATCTTTAAAATGCTCAATGATGAGCAAAGGGAATTCAGAGTGGGATAAAGTATGTCAAGTTGCACGGTGGGGATTGCAGATATCTTTCTGCTCATTAGCACTGCTGTTCGAGTTATTTAAAGTGTGCTCGGGGGAAATGAGGACAATTTCCATGACAATATGTACAGTATCATATAAGGAGGAAGCATTTTTTTTTCAGGCAGAACTTCTGCATTACTCAGCTGCTACAGCAACCAGCAATACAGCAATACGTTGAGAGGAAAGAAAAAACCCATATCAGGTTTGGATAAAGTAAAAAACCTGGTTCTGTTAACCGCTTCGTGCCTAGAGTAGAAAATGTATCACTATAAACATCCCATGTCATGTCACTGGGCTATTCCCTCATTTTCTTCTCAGGCACCTCTGGAAAAAAGGAAGCCTTGCTAAGCAGTTAAAGAAATCATCAGGAGGTTTTGATTCCAGACAATCACCCCGCTACCCTATGCCTCAGTTTCCCTGTCTTTCAAATGGGGTGACAATACAGTCATGTTTGTATTTGTAAAAATCTTTGAGGCTTTTGGGCAGTAGATACTAAGAGAAGAACAAGGGCTTAACCCCCTCGCTTTCCCCTCCATGATTACAGCTGTTTATTTTCCCTCATTCTACCATGCTGCTTTTAGGACCAAAGGCCACCTAAAAATCTCTTGCTTTTATTCAGCCAAGATGATCTGATCTGTAAACTCAGTCTTATTCTTGTTGCTTCTGCTGCCTCTCTGGAGAACTTAAGGCAGTTTGTACTGACTTATCATCCTTTCTAATTCCATAAATTTGGGACAGTACTTTTAATGGCAATGACATTTATCCATGTCTGTCTCCTACTAGTCATCTACCTCTAATTCACTCAACCGCAGTGTATCGCTTGGGCAGGCAACACCTCTACCCTCACTCCTTGGAATATAAAAGACAATGCCAGAAATTTGAGTATGCAGTCTCAGGCACATCGGTTTCTTTATGCCTCAAGTCTTCCTATGTGTAATGACTAGAAGATGGGCCTGACTCAATAGCTCACGGACTTGTCATGGAAAACATGTAAAAGCAAAAGATCCATACTTCCACGAGTGCTTCAGCTCTTGGCCTTTACTGCTTCCAGCCTTTGGGACTGCCAAGTCATCACTGCATTGAGATGCAAGCAAGCAGTTACCTGAAAGGGAGAACGTTTATAACCTATAACCAATCACCTATTCACTGCCTGGATTTGAAATCAGCTTTCTAGACTAAAAAAGTAAGTGATCCGAATGAACTAGTAATATTCTTATAGAGTAAAAGAATACATAATAGAATTATAGTAACGAAGACTGTATAAACTGTGCACTCCACAAGGCAGAGAGCTAATAGCAGGGCCTTTTCTTGAACCATTTGTTGTCAGCACACAAATATACTCTTTTTTTTAGGAAAGCCAAGTTTCACGCTTGAGGAAAATCCATTCAGTGTGCAATCTGATAAACTTTGCTATAGTTTAGTATTCATAAATCCTGTGATGATCAATAGGGTGTTAGATCTGTACCACCACACCAAAAAAACAAAGTCTCTGCTCTTTTCATTAGACAGTTTGGAAATCAGCTGACAAGCTTTGAGACACACAAAGGGTTCTTCCATAGCAAAATTCAAGCTAAGCTCAGGTTAACTTAATTATGTTAACCTATTTGAGCAAAAGGGTACTTAACACATATGAAGAGGAACAGTAGAAAGGAAAGAGGTGAGGAAAAAAGTCCCTATGAGTCGGTGACACAGGCAATTGCCACCTGTGAACCCCTGCAGGCTGTGGGTTGGACTTGGGGAATTCACATGATCTTGGAATGGGGAAGCCAAGCTAGTTACTGTCCTGCCCTTGGAGATGGCCCAATACCATCTGCTTCTGAAGCTTCAAAAATCTTGTGCACATTAATCTGCATGTACCTACTACATCTGTTCCATCCATGATCAGACTGGCACACATCACTCCCCCGAAGACTGGGGGACACCACTATGTGTGTGTATGGAAGGAACTGGTCTAGTAAAGCTTATCTACACCTTATTTAATCTGGAAACAATGCGTGATCCCAATCTCATGTCATCAAAGACAACTCAGACTTTCTCCCAGATCTAACAGAATTTATGGCCTCAAATCTTTCCACGGATATCTGGAAATGTTGTAGGGGGTCAGCTTTCCATCACTGCTAATTCCTTCCAGAAGACCCCAAACAAAGACTTACACTAGAATCTGGTTCTTTTGAAGAAGAAACTCGGCAGTCAGGATGAACTCTAAGTTCATCCCTGAACCTCATGACACTTCCTCCTGCTGTCATTGTGTGGTACATGGGAAAAGATGTCATGCCCAAACAGCCCTTGGAACACCCCATTTATCCTTTAGGTTCCTCTTTGCCAGCAGGCATGCCCTCCCCACATTGACACAACAGGCTAGAGTTTCTGCTGAAGTTTCTCTGCCTTGTTGCTCACAGTAAATTAAAAAACAAACAAACAAACAAAAAAAAAAACAAACAGAAAAACCCCCAACCCCCCCCCCCCAGAAACATCCCCTCCCTAAAAAAGAAGAAGAAGAACACACAAAAAAGAAATACCCACTAAAACCACAGTACCACAAGGGAATTCCTTTCTCTGCCAGTTTAACACAGGGTCAAATTTAGACTAACGGAGTAATCCCTCCCAGCTGCTTAAGAATCTGGCCCTTTAATGACCTTGCACAAAACCCTTCTGCTTTTAACTCCAGTACCCCTATATTCTGCCTCATTTCCAACTCACTCTGCCCTTGGAGCTAAAAGCAGAGGTTGCCCTCCTGTTAGACTTGCAATTTCCATGGAGAACTTTGAACTTAGGCAAACAAACATTTGTGTCTCTCATCCAGGGCAATGAAACACTGGCTCTTTCTCTTCCACTCCCCCCTCCTACTGCCACAACCTACTTTGTGAAACCCTAAGATGTTGTACCTTTATGATGGGGGAACTGTTTATTCTTTATCCTCTAGTATTTCTTTTTGTTGTTGCTCAGGCACAGCTTTCCTTAATCAGCTCTCCAAACAGACAGATCAGGTGAAAATTTCTATCCTGACAGAACTTTGCGGACACCAAGAATAGACTGAACTGGATCCAAACCCTTAAATGCTATCATTCACCCATGAAGCAGCTTTCAGTCTGCTTCCTTTAGTAATGCTTTTAGAAAGGACAGATACAACCAGGTCTACAAGAAATCTAAATATTTTTCTGATGTGTACCATCATTCCAAAAACCCATTAATATATAGTTATTGTGTCCTTCCTCTTTTGATCCTCCTCCTTCCCCCGACTTCAGATCCCAATTCACAAACAGAGACTGACTGCAGAGTACACAGAGCACAATCTTTGCTGTTAGCAGTAGCCTGGCTAGGGCAGAGAAATGCATCTATGACTCTTACTACTGCATTTTCTGTAACAAGTTTCAGTATCAGGTTTCAAGATGCTTTACTAAGAAAGTCAGCATCATCCTCCCCATCTTACAGATGGGAACTGAAGAAAGGGATCATGACTTCTGTACAGTCACCATAAGATTAAAAAAGGGAATAAGAGGGAGATTCTTCTGAATGTACGTAAGTAATCAGCATATAGTTTTTTGGTTCCCCTTCTTTCTCCTGTGGCCCAAGAGGATTTCACCGCCTTAGAGGAACAGTGGAGTGACTGACAACAGGCATGAAAAATGCTGCTTTCTATTAAGGGCCATTAGTTGTGGCCACATGTTGGAATTTTCCACTGAATTACAGCCTTGGGGTATTTCTGCTGTTATTTCCCACCTGGGGGAAGTTAGCATGAAACTCAGAGAGAAATGGGGAAGGGGTGGGAGCAGAGGTGGAGCAGTTGCCCTACATCACCCAATAACATGATGCTCTGGAGCGGCAGGAAATGGAGGAGCAGGTGCTCCCTCCCTGACTCTGCTACCATGGCCAGGGCTGGAAACGGACCAAGGCTCTATAACCCAACGTGGTAAAATGAGCAGGCAGGTGGCCATCAGAGGATGGCATGGCCACATGCCGGGCAAAAGCTGCTGTTCTATGCAAGCCCTGACCCAGAAGGGATACCAGATGACTGCAGTAATACTCAACTCAGCCTGCTACCATACCCCAGACTTCTATTTTATCAGATAGAAAGATCATGCACTCAAGGTACTAATTTAAAAATATTTTTCTGCCCCCCTGCAAAGTGACCAGAAGAGATTTCTATCTGTTGCTGATTGGGCTGATAAAAGCAGCCTTTCTTCCTTTCAGCAGTTTAGAACTCAGCCTGCCCTAAAACAAGTAGGGTCATTTTAGTCTGTGACCACATACATAAATTGTATCTGCAGAACAAAGGAATCTCAGGTCAATTAAAAAGATCCTGTGGCTACAATACTTTCCTGGGAAGATGCCATCTACATATGCTTATTGCAGCCACATAAATCCCACCCCTTCACTTGCCTCGAGCAAGTAATTGTCTTTAAAAGCAAGCAAAATTATTTTTTCAACATACTTGTAATCATTAATTATAGAATAGCCAAGTAGGAGCTCATGCTCAGGCTTTTAAATGCTTGTAGCAAGTTAGCAATGCTACTTTACAGCTTTTTTTGCAGTGTTAACATTAACATACTATGGTTTTATTAAATCAAGACACTCACTGATGAGCTAAGTGTGATTCATCTGCAGAACACTAAGACCCTTCATGCTTATCTGTCCCATAGCAAGATTGGGGTTTAATTTATGCCTACGCTATGGGTATTATTTGAGCACTGCTGGCCGTATTCCTAATGTCATGTTCAAGCAAACATGTTCCAGTAAAGAAAAGATTTTCTAAATATGAAGACTGGAGTTTGCAGAAAATAAATGCCAAAAGTCCACTGAGTTAGAGGCATTTCACTGCTCCACTGGCCACCTTTGCAAAGCTCTGTGGCAGTAGTATGTGAATATATATTAACTTCCTAAAAATCAGAATGCAGACTTTGGCCTGGCTCCTGTACTTCTCCCTGAGCCAAGTCTTCCACCAAAGTTGATGGGACTTTCCCTGCATACAGGCTACAAAGTTTGCCCTACTTTTTTTTTTTTTTTTTTTCTAATTTAACAGGGCTGGGGGTGGGAGGGGAAGAAATGCTATTTCCCTAGTACATCTCAGTATTTCTTTATTCAGTTTACTAGGACTTCCTAAACTCCCTAAGCTGAAGATGGTGATATGTTCAAAAACCACTTGATAGAGAAGATTACAATGTAGCGTGAAGTCCACTGATAGCTTCCAGAAGGCATTTTTATCTTAATTGACTGTTAAATTACATGTTTCTACAGTAACAGCAACTTTTGTTTGTCAACCAGCCTGCACACAATCTGACTTCTGAATCATTGCCACTCCAGGCATTCACAAATTTCAGGTCAGTCCACCAAATTCAGGAGATTGGCTTCCAACTGACAGGAATTTTTCATTATTATTACTCTTCTGGTTTCTGAGCCTTTACAGATCCTATTTGGTAGCTTTATTTTAAATTCACAAGCATTAACACACTTGCTTTTTATTAATGAAAACTGCAAGTTTTACATAATCATAGTATTCAGAATTAGGGCTTTTAGGGAAAACACATACATAATGAGACACAGCATACAAATTCAGGCCTATGTATTTCTGAATGGGAAACCCCACAGCCTTGTTACATTTTTCTTAATTCACTTTGGAAATTAAATAAATGAAATTATGTAGGTACCTAAACCAAAATGAGGACAGAAATATATCTATAGCACTAACAAAGCAGAACAGGACAAAGTGGTAAGTCTACAGTGCTTAGTTAAAATATGCTGATACAGCAAATTTATTCAGTAACATTTTTACTGCTGGAACTGAGTACAAAGCACGGCCTTTAGTGACACAGTAGGTAAAACTGGACAGAATAAATCACTGTAAACCTGCAAGCATTATAAGAGTGGGGAAAGAGCCTTTGCATATATTGTCAGCACAAGAAATAGGTGCAATTTTGATCCTAGTCCTACTAAGCAAGAAAGTTTAGCACAGACACCTGTACTCTCCACCCCAAACAGGATAATGAAAATGAAGTCAAGGACAGAGAGTTGGGAGCTGACCAGAAAGACTGCACTTGCAACATAAACTAGCAACACAGCTTTTGTGGGTTATCCTTATCCTGCAGCTCCAGAGCCACTGGGTACCATCCCCTGACAATCCCCTCCAGCACCCTGCAGCCTCTCACTGCATCCTCCAGCGCTGCTAGTAACAGAGAGTCACAATCCTGCCCCACATGTGCCATCAAGAGGGTGAAAGCCCCCTGGCACCAGTTAAGGGAAACCTTTTTTTTTTTTCCTCCCCAGAGTAAGCTCTGATTTTCATCCTCATTACACAATTGCCATTCCACAGTCCCTGAAGCATACATAATGCAAAACAGTGATGCCAGCCTCACCGTGCAAACCTCCCCATGCTTTTATAGGGGCAAGGGGAAAGAGGAATAGAATGGTAAAATGCAAATCAGCCACATACTGAATTACAAAGCCACTTTTAATTACAATTTCTTCCTGTTACATTGGGTGTTGAAAGCACTGCTTTGAGCAAGCCATACTGGTAAAAAGAGTCCTGATCATCTTGTCAAGCTCATTCAAGCACATTACATCTGCCTTGGCAATTCATCAGCTTTGAACAGAATCTGAATTCTAGGCTACATGACATGATGTGCCTCCTTCCAGGGTTACACTGCTGCTTGCCTGTCACCTGCATCCCTTCAGTCCTGCACTCAGGCCAGGATCCCTTCTGTTCGGATGAGGCCAGGATCCCTTCTGTTCGGATGATGCCTCCTCAGAGCAGCAACTTGACAGTTAACTTTCTGTTTTCCCTTTCTCTCTACCAGAGCTGACAGCAGGTAAACACCTTCTCTTCAGAATTGGCAATTACAACAGTAATTGTCCCAGCTAGAATACAGACCCATTCAATCAAACAAGCTGTCTCTATTTCAAGGTGCAGCAGGGGAAATAAATACAGTCATGATACTGGGCCAAATTCTCAGCAGGTAGAAGTCAATCAGCTCTAATGATGTCAGCAAAACCTAATTTATCCTTAGCTGAGGATCTGACCCTATTTCTTTCCTGTGCACAACCAGAGCTGAGAGCTTTAGGCCTATGAACTGAGCTCCAGGGCTAGATTTATACTAGGAGCTTTTCCAGGGATGCCAGCAGGATATCAGTACACAGACTGAAGCATCATTCTAGTACACCTTCAGCTTCAATTAACAAAGCTACAGATCTGCCACCATAACATATTCTGTAGTTCACACTGAACAAAAACCTCATGTGAAGACAGCTGATACCTAACTGCATTGGCAAAGTGTCTGCTAAGGCAGCTATGTTGATCAGAGACCACATCTGTTTTCACCCTTGACCAGTAAAGAATGTATAAAGTACATTCAGCTTGAGACTGATGCAACTAAAGTAATTTAACTACACTGCTACCCACAGAATCATTTCTGCAACGGAAGACAGCCAGAAGTGGAAGCTGTATTTCAAGGAGATTGGAACAGGGATTTTTTTAATTGAGCGCAAATGGGTTTGGCCTAAATTAAAACATCTCAAAATGTTACATTTTGCATAAAGTATTTCAACATTTTTCCTGATAAATAGGTTTCTCATCTAAAAGCTAATCTACATCAAAAGCTTAGGCAAAAGCAATAAGTGTAAAAATAAACTAAAAACATTTGGTTTGAAAGTTATCAAACTGTCTTGGGATGACCCAAAATTAATTTTTTTTTGTTGCTTTGCTGAGAAATAATTTTAACTTCTCTGATTTTCCCCAGGAAGCCTAAGCCACTATCTTTCCCCAGATTTCCTCCCCTGAGATCACTACTTTCCTAAGAAAAATAATGCAGGCAAGTCATAAAAAAATAAAAATAAAAATCCCCCAAACAACAAAAAAAACCTTTTACTTTTTTTCAGCCATATCTAGATTAAGCCCTAATAGTTCTTCTTTGTTCAGAAAAGGCCCTGCAGCTGCAGCTGACAGTATTACATGGGCTCAGACAGCTCCTTTCCCAGTGGAGTATGAGATGGAGAGCAGGAGACATTTGCACACTCTGTGGTCCAAACTGCATTGATCCATCAACACCCACCAGCTAAACCTTTCACACCACCAGGCTCAACAACAAGGACTGTCAGCACCTTCATCACTCCTCTACTGTACACAGGTCCATAGCCCATACATGTGACTGCTCTGAGTTTGCATTACTTTGCTTTACTCATCGGTCCCTAGGGAGTGAGACATAGTCTCTTCACCTTTCATATTGAATATGGTAGATGTGACATTTGATGTACTATGCAAATTCACCACCATTTTGATTTAAACTGCACCCTGACTCCTCCAAGTTTCTCTCTCGTATTGCATGGCAGAAAATCATCCCAACATACCTGAAGCCAATCCAGTGATATGCACTCAAAACAATTTGAAGAGCCAGGAACTGAGTTATTAACTCTGAAACCCAGTCATGGCAATGCAGATATCCTCACCTAATGGATTAAGATGATTTGTTGCTAATCACTTGCATACAAACATCCAGGTAACACGCTTACTGCCCTGTCACCGCAAATCACTAGCTGTACCACGACAAATGTCAATCTCCATTTTACAGAGGGGACAACTGCTCCCTACAGCTGCCATAAATGATGGTTTTCTACCGCAGTACTCCTTCAAAGACAGAGAATTAAATATTTAGACAGGGAAATCATTATTGATTAGATTTGAGAACACAGCATCAATGGATTATGTCAAGCACATAATGCAGCCACAGGGCAGGGAGGGAGGGGGGTGCAGTCTCAGGATGGAGGAAGGACGAGAGCAGGGTTTACTCAAAGCCTCACACATTTTAGGCTATACAGCACTTGCTCAAAGGGGTTGGAACCCATGGGTTTATCTAACATACGGGAAAACTGGACCCAGCTTGATTCACAAGTCCAACCCCCAGTACCAGCGGTAAACAAATTGTTTAGTTCAGGGTATATCATACACCCTGCAATGCTGCAAGCCAAAAAAAGTTTCAGAATTATATACAAAGTTGAGACTTTAGTTAAAAAACCAAAACTACAAAACAGAAGCATAGCCATATTCAGTCAGATCAGAGTTGGATGTATAGGAAGAAGGCACAGAAAAAGTACAAGTAGAGACTAGGGGTTTTTTGCTGTTATATATAGTATACACACATCTGTATGTAACAGCTGTATGTAATAGCTACCAACAGACTTGTTATCCCATGAGTGCCTAATCCCATTCTGAAGCCATTTAAGTTTTAGCTCTCATAATAAACTATGGTAATGAGAGCTGCAATTTAATTGTGAACTGTCAAGAAAAAAATTCCTTTTGTTATTTTTAAAACCAGAGTTCTGATCATTTAAGTGATCCTAGCTACTGTGTTACGAAAAGTCCTGATTAATTAATTATTCCCTTTTAGTTTGCCCATACTGTTTAGAGTTATATCCAGTTCTATTGTACCCACCTCAATCATCTCTTCTCATGATCTAGGCAGTTTCCTCCTGCATGGAAGCCATCCATACACCTGAAACTATTCCTGTTGCTCTTAATTTTGGTACATCCCTTTTGGGGATTGTTACAGTAGAGGAGGGGAGATCAAGAACATGATCAAAGTCCTAAATCTATTTAACAGGAGGGCATATCTCTGTTGAGTAAAAATGGACAGATGACCCTGGGAAATGGGTTATTGAAGTCATTGTCAGAAAGAAAGCATTTCTAATTGCATAACTGAAGGTATTTTCCCTAATTTTTAAATGGATGCAAAGCTGTCAATAAATCTCCAGGCATGTCCTGTTGTAACCCAGAATAGACATGTTGCTATGGGACTCAGGTAAGGCTTGGGGCACAAAACCCAGAACTGATTGCAAATTTGCAGATGAAAGAGGCAGCCCCCTACAATCTCAGCTTTCCAGATAGCATTTCTCTATTCAGGTCAGCAGTGTCATACTGACTTTTGTCTGTTGAGCACCATATCTGTGAAAAAAGCATGCAGGGCAGCACAGGGAATTTGGGTAACTGTTTCTTTTACAGTGTGCTCTCCTAAATGCCAGGCTTTGCTTTATGTTTTTATAAACTACTTCAAGATTTTCCATTTTCTTATTTAGGAGTTGTATGCACAGGACAGGAAGTAAGTGGAAGTGGAACGAAAATGGTCCCCAACATGCACAATAAATGTACGAAAAGCTTCTGATATTCAATACCAACATTACAGCGATGATGACTAATGCACTCTCACTGGACAAGCTAGACCCTCAATAAAAGTGGGCAAAAACAGGAATAAGATTTATAACATCTTATTCTTGCATTTCAGACTCTGGAAGTGCCTAGCAGAGTTTGATGATCTTCACCAGGATACCAGCATCTTGCTGGCGTTGAGGTGGAGAAGGGAAACAAAACATTTCCTCTTCATCTAGAATTTTTGCTTTGCTCTTTCTTCCCCATTCCTGCAGTGTATGTGTACAGCGTGGTTTCAGAGTACAGCACTGGTATGTCTGTATTTTCAGTCCTAGCACTCATGGCTTTGATCCATAGGTGGCTATTTTTAGGAGCTCTGAACAGGCTGCTGCAGCCAAACAGTGTGAGAACACTTTCTCGAGTCATCTTGTTTCCTTAGATTTTTTTTTTTTATATGTTAATTAGAGCAACAGTGAGCAGTGCATTAGCTGAGAATACTTCACACTTTTCCTATTTTGATGCACATTGAGCAGGAAGCCTCAGTGTACAGCAGCTGACAGTGGACAACAGACAGGCTGTCATGCACCACCTATCCACTACACATGGTCAAGGAGCCATCACAGAAGCCACCTTTCCTGAAACCGTGTCCACAGCACTGCCACAAAAGGAGCAGGCAACAATATTGCTCAGGATCAGACCAGCAAGCCTAAGGAGCCATATCACGGTAATCCACTGAGCAAGACAAGTGGGGTTAAAAACTGACATTGCCCAACTTGCCTGTGTTCAACTCTTGTTTAAACATAGCATTTGGCATTATTGCCAGGCTGGGAACATTGCTTCCTCCTATGGGTGCCCAGCATTATCCATTGTAAGACTCCTTTCTGTTGCCTGTAACTTTGCCAAAACACAGCTCTCTTACATAGGGTTGCCTTTGTCTCACAGGCTGGCCAACTCACCCTGGGCAGTAAGGACTGCCTTGTCTGGGATGGATCCTCCACTCCAACCTGGTCCTGATGGATGCCCAAGTTTTTCTGTCCTGGTGGAGTCAAGTAAATTCTGCTAAAAGTCTAACTAGGTCACCTAGGGAGGGGAGCTGGGGAAGGGAGAGCATCTCTGCAACTGATCCTTCTGAGATGGTAACATCAGCAGGAGATAGAGCCTTCTCACGTGCCACTCCTTCTGAATTAGCTTTCAGGTCTTTCTTGCTGTCCTCTAAAGCCATCCCCTAAAAAAGTCCCCTTTCTCCTCAGCACCTTCCTCTTCAGTCTTTGACCCAGACTGACTCCTTAAGGCCAGCAGCTAATTCCCAGCCTGGGAACTCTGGGAGATCTATCTCACGTTTGGCTCACTCCATCCAGGACTTGACAAAACAGAGCCAAGATTGCTGGTTGGACCTGCAGGACCTCACACAATACTTCTAATAATTCGGCTTCCTAATTTTGCTGTAATGACCTTGCACTCATGACAGTGGGTTTGTTATGTTGACACTAAACTGTGTTCTATACCTGGCACTAACTCTACCTTAAAGGAGAATCAGGGGTTGACAGTCTCTTTGAACACTAGGATCATGCTTACGTTACTATTAAGTGCAAAATTTCCAGCTAACTATAAAGCTTTATATTATCATAATATATATTTTGCAAGCAGGTATAAAAAGAAAGAGGAATGATCGATGTAATTACTGGCCTGAGCCACACCCCTGCTCCAAGCAAGAATGTAATTAATAAGAAGAGAACTAATCACTAATCAACAGGAAGATGGTAAACGACAGATTTCAGAAACAGTGTTGGTTTATAAAGGGCAAGTATTCCAGACAGAACGGACTGGGTTGCTGAAATGAAACTGTAAAACAACCAAAGAAGTGCAGTAGGGACAACATGCTTGGATTTTGTTACAGTACCATATCCCATGGCTCCTGAATTCCTTACCGCAGTAACTCAAGTTGTCTGGAACACAAACACTGCCAGAGGGACTCAAAACTCTGAAGGGCTTCTCAAAAACGCTTTATCATAGTGCACAGTGTGTTAAACTTGAGAAGGGATATGCAGTAGCCAGCAGCAGAGTAGGAAGCTCAGAGAGAGGAGGCCAGTTGTGCTCTGAACCATAACATGATTTTGTTCCCTTTGCTGTAGCTTCCCATATGTGAAATGTTGAAGATGACAACTTCTTATTTCTGTCTGGCCTAACATGGCAGAGGTTCCACAACAATTAATGCCGGCTCTAAGCTACCAAATCACTTACTAAGGCATGACTGAGCTAGATCAGGCACGGACACAATCACATTTCTGTCAAGTTAGCGAAAGCACACAATAGAGAGTTTACATCAGCTTTATGCCAGCTGCAGGAGAAAAGATACCTAATCCAACAGAAAATTGAATGATATAAGCAGACCATATCTGAGCTAAAATAAAGCTTGCTGTTTTACAGACGGGGGTGTGTGTGTGTGTGTGGGGGGGGGGGGGTTGGTTTTTTTTTTTTTTTTTTTTGTTTTTTGTGTTTTTTTTAATAAATTTGAAACGTCAAACTGAATTTATATCAACACAGTGCTTTGTATCACATGGCTACATCTTTGGTACTAACAGCACTAAAGTCATGTTAAATTCCTGAAACAGCCTCAGACTGTCAACTCTTCAGTACACGTTAAATCTCTCATCACAATACACACAGTAGGAGGCTCTAGTCTCAGCTGTGCTTCAGGTCTTGTATCTAGATTTTTGTTTGCATTAAGATCTACTCCATTTAGAGGCATCCAACATGTCTTCCTCCCTAGAGAACACATCTTGTAATGTTTTATTTCGTGTTCAGATAATATATTCATAAAGATCTGTGGGTAGAAAAGTGTGAGAGCATGTAAAGATAGTGAAAGTGTTGCAAACTGCAGTGACAGAAATAGAACAAGGAATCCTAGATAGGTTACAAATACAGAAATAACCACAGGAGATTAAAAACAATGTATTATGTGAAAACAATGTGTACGTTGTGGAAAAATGAATCCTGGCAACAATGAGAGATGACAGGGAATGGCTAATTACAAAGGAATTTGTATGCGATAAAAGCAGCAAAGAAAGCATGGTTTGGGCTGCAAAATAAGAGACCTGACATCATCAATGCTCTTGCAACACATTACATGGCTCTGTGAACTAACATGTCCTACAGTTACCTGCTGTGTGCCCAGCTGCACACCTTCCCAGCCTCACGGCCAGGACTCTCCCTGCCACTTTTGTCTGAATTACATGATTTTATTAAAACTGTAAAAAGCCTAATTTCTGTGAAAAGCAGATTCCTGTAAAAGTTTTAGAGTTCAACAAAATCACTAGGTGACTAGGATTGGAAATCTACCTATGAAAAAGCAAGGTTACAGTAAAATTTTTACTGGCTGTTCTGTTACTACACAGCCTATATGCAGGCTAACATAAAGAGTTTGTCAAGGGTATAACAACTACATATGTGACTCAGAACCAGTTCTACCCCTTTTTCCTGCACATATACCATATAGGGTTTTGTTTGTTGTTTTGGTTTTTTGATTTGTTTATTTTAAAAAAAAAAAAAAAAACAACACCAAAAAAAAAACTACTGCTTTCGAGCATGCTGAGTTGCTATCCAACCAGACAGGCAGTTCTGGAACTGTCACCACTAGGTATAAACCTCACTGTCCTGCACTGATACATATTTCTTAAAGCTATTTCACATTTCTCTGAGGTTTTTTATAAATCTATCCATTTCTATTGTAAGACAGCACCTTCTGCAACGGGATCTGGTAACTGAACCTCAGCATTAATGTCAACAACACCATCCAGAAATAACCCAGAGAACATTATGCAAACCTCGAACGATGAGGAATATACAATAGGAACAATTCAGGTTGACCCTCATCCTGAACGGTGTCTGAAGCATTTTCCCTAGAGTATTCCATTGCTTCAGGACAAGAAAGTGAGCAGAAAACAACCCAGGTGATGCAGAACTTATTAGAAGGGATGTGAAAACATCACAGGGCCATGCTGCTAACACTAAGTCAGAAAAAAAATCCGAAGCAGTCTGAAATCCAACAACCTGGAGCACCAAAGGCCAAAGCTGTAAGGAGAGGCGCCCAGCCGGCCCTTTCACGAGTCTGCTAGGACCTTTAGTTCCTGCAAGATCTCTCCTGTGGCATTTTGGGCTCATGTGGGAAATCAACAGAACAGAACAATAATGATTCGATATGGAATCCATCTTTTCCCCCAACTCCCTGCTTCCTTTTCCCATTTTCAAATGCCTCCCCCACCTCCCATCTGCTCCCTGCCTGCAGGGAACCCTTCCTAGAAGCCACAACAACAGTTGCTTGTTTCTGTAGCCTCTCCAGTTGGATTGGTGTTATTAGCAGTGAGGCACACACACTTCCTAATCAACTTTATTAAAACCATTCATTACAACATATATGCACCACTTACATGTTTATGACAAAAATGAACCTCAAAGGTTCAATTCCTACAATATTAACAAATCAATGTGGTGCAACAAACAAATCTGTTTTTCCTAGTAAAAGCAAGATTGTCTCTTGAGTCACAGTTAAAGAGACTGGCTTACCTTTTCACTGCTGGTTTAAGATTAAATCTACTCTGGTCTCATATTCTAGCAGCCATACTCCATCTACACACCTCATTGCTTGTGGGTGGATTCTGTTTTCCCAATATTCCTCTATGGTAGGGAACAGTGTGAATCAAATAATTGGCTACTGATGTCTATGAGGGTTTTTTTAACTCCTCCGTCGCACAAGACTTTCTTTAATAGTGTTTTCCCACAAACTTATTTGGTTGCCATTATGTCTAATCTCAGTCAAATACCCTTACAGTTGATTCCTTTCAACCCTCTCACTTATGTGTTTATATAAAATATAGATGTGTATTTTTACCTCTATAGAGAAATATATTTCAGTTTTAAGAGCTGTGTTGAAGGCTGTACTCCACTGAGCCAGGAAGGAGTGGTCCTTCTAATAGATGCGAATTATTATGTTTATAGGTAAGTGGTAAACACATGCTATCTACTGTTTGGATGGGCAATGGCCCACAGGCCATCACTATCACAGAAGCTAATGAGGCAGTTAGCATTTCTGCCCAAATAGCACTAAAACTGAATTCCTTATTAAGTAACAAGTAGCAGGAAGTCTCTGGATCTTCTTAGAAACTATTTAAAACATAGGTAGATGAATGCTAGTATTTCTTGAGAAGCAAATACATTCCTTTACCCTATGTCTCTTTAGAGCTCAGATACTTCTCCAGGTATCTGGCAAACCTAACAAAACTTTCCATTCCCATAGGTGTGGCAGTCCTAAATTGGCACAGAGGATCTCGCAATTTGAGCAGCCCAGCACAGGAATGTGTGGATAGCCAAGAAGCAGCAAGGCTGCCTCTGCTAAGCTGTATGGTCTGCTTTAGGAGCTTGCAACTCAGGGTGTCAAGATACCTCTCAGCAGGAAGCATGACCATGCAGCAAGTCATGGATAGTCCCCAATGGATCCACACCTTGGGTCTCAGGCCATTCCATTCTCCTTGGGCTAGTCTTTTAATGCTATTTATAGAGCATCACCAGCAGCAGTCTTCGGATAACAATAACAGCCATTCTGAATGATGCAGGCAACCGCATTCATAGATGTCATTCATCAGTGTACTCAAGCCAGTGGTTTTCAAGGATTTGCAGGTAGACAGAGTCACAATAACATTTCCAGGGCATACCAAAAGACAGAGTTCCATATTATTCATCAGAACAATCCTCTCCAATCCCATAACCAATTCTGGCTCAACAAAAAAGCCTCTCCATTAATCCAAACTTTGTCCCTTCTGAGTGAAAAAACACCCATATAATTCCCACCCATTCAAAGATATATGGAAAATAGCATTTCAAAATAAAGTTAAAATTGTCTCCTCCATTCTTTTAGCACAAACAATTCTCTGAACTTGCAGAAATCCACTGAGTAATATCAGTCTTTACAATTCTTTCCCTTAATCGAACTCTGATGATAACATTCTTTTCGATGACAAGCTAAACCTAGACATCCTTTGGACGCACAGAGGGAAATCCTAGCAATGAGACTTTGCATGCCTTGGATACCCCCTGCTTCCAACTCCAACACGCAGAGATACCTGCACTGAAAAGAACAGCAGTCACATGGGCTGAGCATTTCAAATTGATACCTAAGGAAGGCCAGCCTAAGTCATGTCATTCACTAACCACGGCTGTTGCAAGCAAGTCCCTAAAAGCTCCCTGATGACATGGGGGCAGTAATAGGATTAGAACCTGGCAGGTAAACATCTCTTGGAGACAGCAACCTAACCCCTCTATTCACCCCAGCTTCCTTGCTTCCATCTCAGCTGTCTCAAGTTCCTCAAGCACCAAAAGTGGAGTGGGAATAGCTGAAAGAAAGAGAATGAAAAATAAACTAAGAGTTCTCTATTAATAACAGCTGAGAGGAATGAATGAGACAGACCAGGTCAAGGCCAGGAGAGTGAAAAAGGGCAGGCTGGGCCTCAGCATGCCAACAAGAGCCTCACATTCTGAGAAAGAAACTTGGAATTAAGTACACTTTAAAAATAAACCCCAGTCATTTCTGAATCTCTCTCTCATGGTTGCAGTTGCAATGCTGACTCTCTGCCCGCAGCGACGTATCTGGCTTTCAGCCAAAGATTTGAAAGTCACTGTGATCTTTTTTCCCCTCCTCCCTAGCCATCCATAATTTTTAAGCATTCCCACAGCTGTGAAAGAAACAACAGCTGGGAGGGGGCAGTTCTTGGGTACCCAGAGGCTGCTCTCTCACATTTGCTCACAGCTGGAATTCTTCATGGTCTTTGGCACAATCCCTTGCTATTGCCTCGGCTGCCAGGCTGCCTTTCGGATGGGCACAGCTATCTGAACAGTTTCAGAATTATTTCTAATTGGAAAAATACTGGATTTTCCCATAAGCTCACATAAAAATGGGTAGCTGTTTCCATGTGGGGGAAAAAAAAAAGTAGCAAGTCTATTTGGAGTCGAGGTTTGTAACTGAAACAGATGAATAGTCTGTTACGGACTTCAGCTTATGAAGCATAGGCTGTATGTCAACCATCTCAAGGTCATGACACCATTTTCCTTATTCACATGCCCCTTACCTCACAAAACTAACTCCACCCTGAAGTTCAGTGTGTGGCACTAGAGCTGCTGAGCATGTGGTGATCTCTTGGAGAGGCAAGGGCAGGCCAGGAGTCACAGTGGTCTCCTATCTGCCCAGCTGTTTAACATGGGAACTACCTAAGGTTCAGTCTCCCTTTGCCTGATATAAAACCAAACCACAAACACAGTAACCTAGTGGTGCTCAACTCTTCACCTGCTATGGGACAAATCACCTCCTCTAGAGGCCCTTAAGCAGTGTAACCCCCCAACAAGTCATTAGAGATCTGTCACGTGACAGGTAGGTGTCACACAACAGGGACAGGTGACATCTCATGATGGGATGTGCATGAGTAGAGTCAAATGCAGGTGTTCCCTGCACTTTCCAGCACATCACCAGATGTGTCCTTATTGCATGCATAGGAACTGTTCTAATTTTATCCACGTAAAAGATTTACTTCATTCACATGCTGAGGAAAAAAAGAAAAAAAATAATCTATGGAGCCTCTGGGTAGGAGCACAGCAGGGACAGGACTACCAGAATAATCCCTCCAGTCCTCTGCCCACTTCCTGCCCACATCTGAAGAATCACCAAACAGGACGGGAGGGGAATGTTCTGGCCTGTGTGGTGTATGCTTACCATCCCCGAATTCATCTTTTTGAAACCTCAGGCTGTCCTGACAGTTTTAAAAAGCTGTAAATACAGGATGAAATGTCCTAAATTAATATGCCTGCCTAAACTGTGAAGATATTACCTTGGCTAAAGAAAGCAGATTTTCCCCCCCCCCCTCCATTTTCAGCAAACAACTGATTTGAACTTGCTCATTTACATAGCACTGCTACTGTGCAATCTGCCCCCTCAGATTATGCCTCAAACATTGCCTCTCTCAATTTCTGAACTCAATGCCTGAGGTGCCCAGAGGTATGGCTGATAATACCACCACTGAAACAGCTGACACAGATGCCACAGTTAAAATTTTGGCCATATCAGAACTCCATTGTGTCATACCACTCTAAAATATAGAGCTGTAGTAGAAATAGAGTCACAGTAGTGACTAAAAACTTTCACTGAGTTTGGGCTGCAAAGTGCTAGGTGCTGCCTAAACATGCAGCTGGCAGTCTCCACTGTCTACAAGATAGAAGTAACAACTGGTTGAGACAAACAACTAAAAATAGTCTAAGGAGGAAGAGGTAGCTAATAAGGATGTGCGTGGCTTTTTTAGACCACAACAAGAAAGAGTCCATGCCCTGCAGAGTTTATCATCATAACAGACTAGAGAACAGGCAGGCAGGGAATTGCAGGCACACAAGGGAGCAGTGTGTTCACAGTCGCATAGTAGGCATCAATAGAGCTGGAAGGAGGAACTCGTATTGCTCCATTCTGTGTCATGCACCATACTGTATCCACAATGTGAAACCTGCCACACACAAATATACACATGCCCAGCGGAGCTACTTGCTGCTTTGTACTCCACCCACCTCAGATGAGCTGAGCAGTGTGTGCAATTAACTTTGCAGATGCCTTTCATGGACTCTGCAAGTTAATCACAATACTAGGGGACTGGAAAATATCTCTGTTAAACTTATTATCAAAGGAAAAAGAAAAAAAGAATGTTATGAGACAGAATAACTGGTTGAGACATCTATTATAACAGCACATCTGCAGCTAGAAGCAAGCAAAACAAAAGACAGCTTTAGGCTAGCTATTTCTTGACTTGGAAGTGCTGATTTTTATAGTGTTAATATTCAATCACTCTCGTGGTAGATTTTATAAAATAAAAAATAAACCTAGAATATGTTATCACTGAAGACCGGATGAAAAGCTGGAGATGGGGTAAAACCTGAACTGATAGGAGAAAAGCTTACAACGCAAAATCCCATTATGAAACACTTAGACCTTGTCAATACTCACTTTTACACAGATTTAACTAAATTGACATAAAAAACAGTGCAGTTAAATAGATATAGCCCTTCAGCATAACTAAAGTCAGAGTACATTAAAAGCATATCAGCATGACTTGGCTGGATAGTGAATTAACTAAAAATCAATATCCATTTAGTTAAATGGGTTTAGTAATAGAGTGCCAACCAGACACAAGCAATGATGAATTCCAACCATTGACGTTATTTCTTCCCTGGGCTCCAAGCCCCAGCTCCAGCACTATGACTGACTCAATGAATAAATTAGTCTGCAACTTTGATTGATAAAATCTTAGTGATGTACATCTTAAGCTGAGATATAATCACAACTCATGCAAGAAGCACTAGGCAACGCTGATTAGGAAAGGCTTAGCTAGACCTTAACCATCTCTAGCATCTGTGCTTTCCAATAAGTATGGGCATAATGATAGGAGAAGTTCAGCTCAAAAAATGTCCTCATCCCTTTGTGGGGCCTGAAACAACAGGAGCAGAACTATCATGGTGCAGTTTCCTCTCTGGTGTTCCTCATGCCCTCCCTCTTGTGGCAAGAGATACTCATTTTTTTTCCTTCAATAAACAAAAGCAAAACCTTCAATACATTCAATAAACAACTTTTAGCATGAGCCAGCACACATTGCTGAGCCAACACAGAGGAAAAAACCAAAAGCTGTTATGAAACAAAACAGAGCCTCTCTACTACCTCTTCTTTTAATTTGTAATAGTGACACTTGCATCAGTTGAAGTGCTGATACCAGAAATCTGAGATCCCACCACATCACCTCCTTTCTTTATAGCTATGGTTTTAAACCACCTCCTTTGAAGTCATATTTGCTCCATCATGACTGTGTTGTAAACAGCCCTCACTATCATGTAAAGCTCATCCTCTTGTAAGCTTTCATCTCTTTAGCAGGAGTGAAATTTACCTATATGGAAAAAAAGGAGCAGCCGAGTAAAGATGTTAGGAAGGTGGGAAACAGAGGGACCAAAGGCCATTCTCTGCAGGCAGCTGCAGAGAACAGTGCAGAGTACAACCATCAGTCCTGCTCACTCTGTTGCCAGGCAATTAAAAATGAGGATCCATGAACCGAATCCAGCCTCAACATCCATGAAGTCTCAGGGAATGGGATTTTAAGAACCATGGCATGTCAACACCTGTAATAACGGTCTTTCATGACAAGCATTTCAAAAGAAAAATTGGTATGTCCTCTCAAAGGTTACATTACACCCTCTGTTTCCAACACTATTTTGTATTAGCTATGTCCAATGTCAACTCCCCTCAATTAGACACATTCATTATTCAGACTAATCCAACATGCCCTTGAGAACTGAGATTAGGAAACAAGGGCATCACTGCAGGGACAGACATATCTTTAAATGACTGCAGATGGTTGAGTCAGGCTAAAAGACTGAAAATTAAATTTATCCCCCAGATCCCAGATATAGTCTAGTCTTAGTGTATCACATTTTTATACTCAAGAATAAATTAAAAACATGTTACTTATAATTACAACAATTTTATTCTACTGTCCATAGTTTACAGGCTTCATGCTATGTGTGAACTTTTTCTTCTAAAAAACTATAATATAACATTCAATTTCCTTAAAATGTTTTTCAAATGCGTATCAAAGCAAAAGCAAGCAGTCCAGTGTAAATAACCCAATGAGGACCATCGGCTGAATACAGAGTTTTGATTTAACCATAAAGGTTCACTGAAAGAATTAAATAACGCAGACAAGAATAGAATACCACAGGTGTAACTACTTCATGTTTTCCTTACCTTATTTAATGTTTAGGTTCTAAATATTCAGATTGTTAATCTAGAGGTCTCCCCATAAAACTGGAACATCATTACAGCAGTAGACCTTATAGTCTCACACAGTGTGCAGGAAAGCTTCAGTACAAGCAAACAGCATGAGAATCATGCACATATTACACACTTTGATGCTACCCTACTTTAAGGTCATAAATTGCAAGCCCAGGCATTCATGGGAGATATCTAGGAAGATCTAGGTCCTACAGAAAGATGAGAACTGTCCTTAAGGATGCAGAAAACAAGTGCAGCGCAATGCTAGGAAGAGCTGTACTGCTGCAGCTCCTGACTCCCAACATAGTGAGCAAGCAACACCCGAACGTTTGCATGTGTCCTGCCTAACACACATATAAACTAAGAGGTGATCAATCTGTTAGAAATAACAACTGAAGCCTAAGATGATTTTAAACCAGTGCAGGAGGGAACCTCAGCAGAAACAAAAAATTAACTCCACAGGAAGATTACATCAGGGCAGAACACTTCTTTCATTGTCATATAAAGAGTTTCTAATTTGTGACTCTGGACTTACTAGATCCAGCCTCTAGCATGATTTTTATATTCTATGAGCTTAACCAGTTTGATCTAGAGCTGGTAGTCAGTTTTGGATACTGAGGTGAAAAGTTCACCGCTATATACAACATATTTACTCAGTCATTTCCTATTTTCTTTATAAACTGCATGTTTCCTTAGCATCTGTGCTAAGCATAATGGGGCTGTAGGCAATGACTAAAGGTCCTTAAGTAATGCTACATCTATGTGCTCAGAGATTCCTTCTGATGAAGGCTGATTGGATTTAGAGCAAACCTGGAAAGCCATCCATTTCAAATGGTGCATGCTTTACTGGTCCTATCTCCCCTCAAACCCTCTATCAACTACACAGCAGCAGGAGGATGCATACCCATTGACAAGTATTGCTAAGAAAGTTTGCCTCCTAAAATGGCTACAGATAGAGCTTCAACTTGTAGTTTAACAATTAATACTTTAAATAAATTCTATTCAATCCGTCTTGATCATAACACTACAATAGACTCCAATTGTTTGAACTTTTTCAAGGCTAAAAACTAGGGTTTCAACATGAAAGTTTCACCTCCTCACCATGGATGCTGAAAGGAGAAAAAAAAAAAAAATCACTGCCAGAAATCAGCAGTCTTGTCCCTCTGATCATGACAGCAGCTATTTGCAGATACACAACTCAGCCAGTCCGTTAGGATAACATCAATAAAATGACAGTTAGTTAGCACTCACATGGCACTTTAAATTACCCAGATGCAATAACTTCTTAAGAAGTTAGAGAAGCTATAAAGTGAGAGCAGTTCGTACATTTTAGGTGGCCAGAATTTTTTTAGGAACTGAGAATTTGTTGGGTTTTTTTTTCTCCCTCCACAAATCCAACTGTGAAGACAAAGTGAAGTAGCAGTTAGCAGCAGAAGGGAACACACCTTTTCCCTAATGGGACAGCGTAAGATCTACCTGTGTTAGCACACTGTGAGCAGGCTGACACACATCACCTCACAGCACCAGTCTGACTGCTCTCGAAGTCTTTTACACACTGTCAGTATTGCCAAGGGCCAAAGTTGCTCTGTGTGCAAAACAACTTGCGCTGCCCCTTCAACTATCCCCATCCTAGACAGACACTTTGGATGAACAGAATTTATGTACTCTTCTTAAACAGTGCCTTTAGAAATAAACATCAGTTCTAGAGGAGCGCCATGGTTATTGGCCTTGGCTTCCCTGGAAACAAAGCATTAAAAGGATTAAAAAAACCAAACCCAAACAGGCTATCCCTAGTCAAAGCAATCCAAACAGGCTCTCTGCTTGAAAGTGACTTTCAAACCAACCAGTATAAAACAGATTAGCACTAAGTATAATGAGCCCATTCAAAAGCACCGTCTGTCTACTTTTTTGGAACACCTCCTGCACATTTAGATGAGTCTGGAAAGATGGACAAGATTACTTTCATCTGCATTGGGTAACATCTCTATGCCCTCATATCACCGAGCAATTAGCATAAAACAAAAACGAAGGTCTTTGCCTTAAAGAAACAGATAAGAACAGAGGCAGCTCTTGCAGTGCATACACAACTAAGTGAAACCACTGAAGTTATGGTCAGACCATCTACTCAGCACACCTTCGGGAGTTAACAGCCCTTACCTAGAAGTCCCAACTTTTAAGGGAGATGCATTAACACACCATTGCATACCCTTCAGCTAACACATTTTACTTTGCATTTCCACCAGATAGAGGTACATCCATAAGTTATCATACCTTTGTACAGGATGGAAGTTTAACATGCATTAACTTGATAGCCAGTGATTGCAGAGGCCTATCCTAATACAAAGAACAGAACAAAAAGTTTACCTGAAAAGACAATACATTTGGTGATGATGACAACAGAAGAGCACTGAGGAGCACTGAATATATTCAGTCACCTCTTTCCTCTTATTTTTAAGAGAGCTCATCATGTCAAGATGAGAAACAGAGGTGCTGAAAGCTTTGACAAAAGAGCCTGAATTACACATAAGGAGCAAAGAAACAGAAAGTTGTATTTGATGCACTGGAGAAAGAATGCAAAGGGGAGAATGGAAGTAACCAAGCAGCAGAAGACAGAGGTCCCTTGAGCAGCTGCTGCTTTCTGACACTAACTCTAACCATTCTTCCAATCCACGAAAGACAATAAAGATTTTTTTGCTCTAAAGCCAATCAGATCTGACCTTCTGCCAAGAGCAAGGACCTGTGGGGCAAGATTTGGATTCCACCCTCCCAACAAACACACCTTCTTCCTCACTATACTGTCCTTCAGAGAAGACCCTCCTCCACATGAGGAGAGCATCAGAGACTTCATATATGCTTTTATACATCCTCTGTTTGTGCTTGCAGAGGTTACATGAGGAAGCTCTTTCCTTTGTTTTGGACAAACCAAAGGATAAAAATAGAGATGCTCTCTAGCTTTAAGCAGGCACATCAATTTGTAGAAACAGAATGGCTGCTTTGAAGTTGCCACCCATGTACTGCAGTAGGTAGAGAAATTCCAGTAGCAGTGAGAGGAAAAGACATTTGCATGGCTTATTTAGGATATGAACTGGTTCTATGCCATTCTTGATACACTACGCAAAAATGAACCAGAATATTTGACTTGCAAATATAAACCTGACACTGAGGATGATGTGGTGTTAATGTCTCTAATGGTCAGTGTAGACTAAATAGCTATGAGTATCTCAGGGGAATTTCATAGGTATGGTTATATTTGAGGGTTGCAATGGGCAAAGTTACAATATAAACTTGCATATTCTCCCTGTAACGTATTTTAAGCTGGACCTCAACTGCTGTGTGTCTCAGGCTTTCCAGTTCATTTGCATGGATTCAAATTCCATTCCAGTTCAAACCTGTACAAACAGCCTTCTCTAGACCCACAAGCAGAAGTTGCCTGCCCTGCTTTTTCTGAGGATATCCTCCCCTGCATTTTCTGAGGCTCATCCTCTTCTAGTGATGCAGAAAGCACCAAAAAGCACACAAAGTAAAATAATATTTTAATGAATTATTTAGCCATTTCTGAAAGTTCTCATGGCTGCTGAATTCTGTACAGCAACCAGGACTAGCTCTGCACCCACCTCACAAAACATCAAGTCCACTCATGTGGTAATAATTATGAAACTCCCTGAGGAGTAGACCTTGATGGATGCTTCAGCTGAAAGCTATTATCTAGTTCATATTGATTCCAATTAGCAATTAGGTTTTGCAACAGAACAACAGGTCTGCCAGAGCAGAAAACTACTGTAACTATTACTCTTAGAGATCTGACAGGACACAACATACTGACACCAGATGAGGATGTCAGAACTGACTGACTCCCCCTCAGGAGAAACCTATACAAGAAAATCATAGAATCATTTAGATTAGAAAAGACCTTTAAGATCATCAAGTCCAACCACTATCCTAGTACTACCAAGTCTGCTACTAAACCATGTCCCTAAGCACCACATCTACATGTCTTTTAAATCCCTCCAGGGATGGTGACTCAACCACTTCCCTGAGCTGCCTATTCCAACACTTGACAACCTTTTCAGTGAAGAAATTTTTCCTAAAATCCGATCTAAACCTCTCTGGCACAACTTGAGGCTGTTTCCTCTCATCCTATTGCTTGTTACTTGGGAGAAGAGACCGACACCCACCTTGCTACAACCTCCTTTCAGGTAGTTGTAGATCATCCTTCCCCTCATCCCCCACCCAACCACACATTAAGGGAGATTCTCCTTTCTATGATTATTTTTAATCCAGATTACCAGGCCTCATAACCCAGGCTTTGATGATGACCATGACATTTATTCACGTGAGAGTATTCACTATAGAATCAGTATTGAACACTAGCGACACCACAGCTGAATGGGCATTATCTTTCAGGAAATCACCACTAAAATATCAACTTCTCCCCTGTGGATCACACATTGGCTGCTGAGACTGGCATGCCCTCCCAACCCATCATCAAGCCACACTGCCTCACTGGGAAGCAAGCAGTAATACCTGGCAACTGCTGTCTTAATGATGGCTTTCACTTAAGACAGACAGAGGACAGATCTCGTCTATTGTGCTACTAAATGACACAGGTTTGGACCAGTAAACTCTACCTCCTGGGATTATAAATATGGCATCCCAATGTCCTATGGCTTACCTGGATGGCTAACAGCAGCAGAGGTTTTGTCAAGAAGCCACATGCACAGATGATTTCATGCCCTGCACACCAGTTCTGCCCAGTTCCAAACCTGGACTGATTCAATTAGATTGAAAGAAGCTAAAAGGAAAGAGGGAGTAAAAACCACTGTGCTACAATCCTCTGGATCTGTTCTTCAGCTATACTTAAATGCCTTATTGAGCTCACTCAGTGGCATTACCTTCAGAGACTGCCACCTACCCTGATGGTATTAAACACTCCTCAAAGCCATGTTACACGTTAACCCAGAAAGGATTTTTATGCACAGTATGAAGAAAATTAAAAACCAGACAAAAACAGATTATTTCAGGAGGTTTTCACTTCAATGCAAAACTTTCCCAGTGTTCCAGGACAAAAGGACAACAAGACCCCTGGAGCATTGCTGCTACTTAACGAGAATTGCCTCAGTATATTTCATTTAATCAAAACTTATCCCACACATCCACTCTGTGAATGAACAGTCTGTGCACATTTTGATTCTCAAAGACAGCAAAAAGACTTGTTTAGGTTAGTCTGCATAAGTCTTCATTGATTCCTGTCTCCTCTGGGGGCTCTGCATTCCTTCCACAACTGAACAGACAGAAACAAACCTGCATTGTCACCCAGCAAACCATAAGGTTAAGGCATCTATCAGCATTGCACTTGAGAATATATTTTTCTAGACAGACTACTGAATATTGATCTGTGCTGGGAGACAGGAATCCCAAGTCTTCTCCCACAGTCTGCCAAGGGCATGTCACACAAGTTTGAGTGTGTCGCTTAAGTCTTGCTTTTCAGAGCTGCCATATCCTCCTATCTCCCACTGACTTCAGTGGGTGCTCTAAACAGGATTTCTGAAGGTCAGTCCCTTAACTGCCCAGTGTCTCAGCAACCTCACCTGTAAAATAAGAGTAGATTGGACCTGTACTCCGAGTTATTCCTGAACACTGTAGTAATGTGCAGCTTCATTTATTTTCTACCTTTATATTGCTCTGAATCAATGGAGCACTCAACAACTGCAGATTTACAGCTGCTTCAGGAGGTCTCTTCAAGCAATGCAGCTCTGGAAATCCAAGTTAGTGTTCTAGCTGCCTGTGCCAGCAAATCCACGGGCAGTTGTAGGGTAATCACCCAGTTAAAGGTGATGACATTTGGGTGGTGCTCAGTGTTAGTGAGGCTACTCCATTCTTAGACTTAGTGATTCTCAGATCATCCAACATTTTGTATTTAGTTGAACTAACAGATCAACATCTCAAAACCAGACTTTTCTCTGAAAAAGTAGTGCTCATTAGTGGATCTGAGATACCAAACTTTCTAGCTCAAATCGCAGCTGAAGAAATTACATTTGTTCAAAAACTGCTTTTTCAAAAAAAAAAAAAGTTAACAACTTCCCTGAGGAGCTAGGAAGGGCCAGTGGAAGAACTGGCAATTCAGTAAACAGGAGCAGTGCTCCCCTTGTGCCACCACAGAAGGGCAACAGATCTTTTGAAGCACCAAACTAAAAAGAAAAGGAAAAAACAAAACTCATAAAGAAAAATCCACAAAATTTATGATTCAGAGGTATTTTACATTCCTAGTGCTAGCAAGACTATCCAGATGATCACATCACTATAACAGACATGTAGCAGAAATATTGAAACATCTTTTCCAGAGCTTAAGTTATCTCTCGGTGTTAAAGATATGATAAAACCTAGTGTAGGGGTAGATTTGCTCCCACCTGCTGCTGCAGAGCCCAGTCACTTCAGGGACATCTGGTGCTAGCCACTGTCAGAGACAGAATACCAGACCTTGGGTCAGATCCAGTCTAGCAACTGCTGCATTCTCAGAAAAAGAAAACAACAGACTTGGATAATTTGATAATTAATGGCTCAGCAAGGGTTCTGTCCAGGGAAACTGAACTGTCAGTGAAAACAGGCCTTGATCATGCTGTTTTAGTCATTGTCAGAGAAAAGCTACAAAGAAATGTTACAGGAACTGCTACGGAGTTTTCTTCAAGTATAGTATTTCTCCTGTTTTAGATAATTCAGAAAAGAGTGTTGAGAGCAGGAGATAAGAGGTGCATAAATCAGCTTCAAAGTCATGCAGAGTACACTTTACTTTTGTTTAGCAGAAACCACAAATTTCAAAGGATTACTTGTTTTCCTCTATTCACATGTTTGTCGCTCAATTCTACACTACCAGCCACTCACCTACAGCATCAGAGAAACAAAAGAGAATGATTCTTAAGCCCTCCCTGGACTATTCAAGTCTGCCAGTAACACCAGCTTGGGTCTTTGACAGGTTGAACAACTCAGGACAAATTACTGAGATGCTGTGCATGAGGGGAATGACCTGATTAAGATGATCATGAATTCACATGTGTGGCTTGGTAGTGTATAGTCAAGAGGATGCAGAGTTGTGGGGGACTGGAGTGGGCGATGCCAACAGACTCATAAGGCTACTGTTCTGTGAGGCAATAAGCAAGTTTTTGGGCATTTTCCATTATATCAGAAAACACCCCAGCTGCACAGTGCAAAACAAGGGTGCCAATTCTGTCTGCCATGTTCAGATGTACTAAGATGTTATGAAAGGGTAAACTTCTCTTGAAGATTTTATGTCGGATCAGGCACAGTCTGCTCCCACAGGCAATACAAGGCATAAAGTGTCAGCAAAAAAATCCTACTATGTGCTCTACCTAATCTGATACAAACACTGTTGAACTGGTCCTATGGATCAGGACCACATTTATACTGCCAGGTGATCTAGCAACACGTATCTGGTATTAATAAGCATGGAACCAGGATGCTTAAAAAGCAGTAATTCACAAAGCACCTCACCACCAGTGTGCTCAGGGATCCTTTCCAGGCCCCTAAAGAGCTGCCTAAGAAGCCTCTCAACTAGTCTGGTCTCCTTGCTTCAAGAAGAGAATTGAAGTCCCACTCTCCCTTGTCCATTTCTCCTATACTAAAGTCTCTCTCTACCATACATATGCCAATACTGGATATCCAGAATCGAAACGGAAGCAGATTACAACATAAAATAAAATGTACAGTAAGGCTCTAAGTCAGTGCCACTGTCAGCAGGCACAAAACTGCCCAAGTCTGTCTCAGACTGGTAAACTACCGACAGTAACATCTAAGAGCCCCTTCACATTGCTGCTGTTTTCAAGCAGATTCCCCTCACTTCCTTGGAATCTTATTCTATTCCCTACAGTGAGGGTTCAACTATTTTTTGCCTCCCAAGGGAGAGCTGGATGCCTGTCACTTGAATTGCTTACAGCCAGGCTGGACAAAGCACATGAGAATATGCTGGGGGGAACAATGCTGCATATGATTTCTCAGCATTCCTAAGAGCTGCAGACAGAAAGGGATTGATGGAGCCAAAGCTCTCCCTCCCACCATCCTTTGGTCCAACTCTTGACTCCAGAGGGGTGTCTGACCCCGTGGGCTAATCAGCAAGGCACACACATTGGCACACAGAGTTTTTTCCCACACAGAAAGCCAAAACACTGATTTTTTCAAAGCTTTACTTCAAGAGCTAGATGCAAAAGGCCTACGTGCTTTGGGCGATGAGAAAGAAGCCCCTGATCCCACCTTTTTAAAGGTGCTTGAGTGGTTTAACTTCAGGAAGATGCCGCCCTCTGTATGGGAAGGAAACCAGTTGTCACAGAGCATAAGCAGACAGTAACGAAGTGGAATGTTCAGCCAGGGTTTTCTGTCTCTCATCCTAGCACCTCCCTTTGTACCAAGAGCAGCTCTAGGTGAAAGCACCTTAGGCAGCAGGCTGTGTGGGAAGCAAACTGGATATACCTCTGCTCCCTACCTTAGTTCCTACCGGAGCCCTGGAGCACCTTGCTGAATGTCACTGGGAGCAGTCTGAGCTATGTGGGACAGCAACTGCCACAGGACAAGGAAGGCTCCATCCCAAAAGCAAGTGCAGTTAGTGCTGACAGTACAGCTGACAGTGATAAGGGTCCAAGACTCAAAACAAGACCACTGTCCTGAAAGTGAGGTGACAAGCATTAGCGAGTCCAATGGGAAAACTTAAATAACCCCACCCTAAAAAAAAGATACAGCTAGAAAGCGTGAGGACGTAACATCAAGCTAAATAGACAGACCTATATTTAGCAATATGGCATAAGGTTTTTCACCAATTACACAGGCAGGGTGCTGGTTGTTGGCTGTAGGCTGCATAAACTGGATGCAGAGATTCAGCAAAAAGAACGGGGATTACGAGCATGAGAACAGAGACAGCTTCCTGAGCACATAACACCCTAGAGCATGAGATGCAGAACACTTCAGGGGAGAAGACAGCCCTACTGTTGTCCATTTTCACTATATTTAAAGAAATTACTGCAGGAGTTTGGGGTTTTTGTTTGTTTGTTTTAAAGCACACAAACACGATTACTTAACACACACAATTCACATAATCAGAACCACCCCCTTAAGTCTTGGATTTTGGCAGATCACTCAAAACAGTGAGGAAATAAACATCCTCACATTATTTTATTTCCTAAGCTTCACATCCTTTTCCTGTAACTTAGAAAGGGGTTTGTAGCCCCTTGTAATTTTTGTTCAATTTCCAACTACCTACATTAAAACCATTGTCTCAAACACATCTGAAATACTCTCTAAGGACCTGGTACTGAGTCTGCTATAACCAACGCATCATGTCTCCAACAGTATTTTCAAATGTTTAACATACCTAAGAAAGAAATTCCAAGAAATTTTATATGGGTAGATCTCTGAACCTGACTATTTTTACCTGTGTTCTCAGTACTTGCTACATATAAACATGCATAGATAGTGTCTTCCCAAAAGTGAACAGAGTCATTTATTATGTTGGCACTCGGGAGAGGAGGGGCAGGAGGCAGGGAAGGACTGACTTTATGAACCATTTTCACAAGTCATAACTATAAAATCTTACCAATGCTTAACCTGAAAAGTCAAAGAAACTTCTCTAAAATAAGGGATAATTTCTTGCCATCATCAGACATTATAAAAAGTTCATGAGAATATTGGTAACAAAAAAGCTTTTATTCTTATTCTGCTCTCCAGTGTCGAGTCTGATTTTTTTCAAAACCTTTCAATTTTTAGTACAAATTTCCCTTGAATAAGGTATAAGCATAGAAAGCTTCCATCTCCGCAGTGAACTTCAGAATAATTATAAATTTTTGAAGACAGCGAGCAAACAGGCATGACTGCATTTACAACCACAATACTTTGCAGCAAATGAATAAAAAAAGAATTATAGATTGCCTACCATTGCCAAAATGAGCAGTTACTGGTATGTTATATTTCTTCATCTGTTATTTGACTGTCATAACACATTTATTCATACAACATATAATGTCAGAGACTTATGACAATAATGTACTTGCCATTATGACAGTATCTGAGCATATCACAATCTAGTGTTCAATCTCAACCCCAGGCATTATTAGCTGTGTTTCACAAATAAAGAACTGAGGCCTTACAGGACTAAGCAACTGGCTTGGAGTCAGAATGATGACTGAGGCAGGGTACTAAACTCCGATCTCCCAAAGCAGTGCTCTAACCATTCTCTTACCCTCTACATTCTAGTCTTTATCCACAGCATCTCAATGGCAAGAACATAGGAGAAAAGGCCGTGGTGGTACATGATCTTTTTCTTTTCTCATTCTGATGGCAGCAGTTCACTAAGGAGTCACTGCATATCCCAGCAACCTTATAAAAACACGATACTCAGTAGAAAAGACTTTAGAGTCTATGGAGATAACTTAATGACTTCCCCTACCGGCTGCACTTCTGATTTATGTTTTGATAAACAAAGGTGCTGGGAGACAAGCCTAACCCATCATAGGTACTGCTAGGATACTCTCTTAGCCACTCAAACTGGAGAAATATGTCTGCTGCCCATCCAACAACAAAACGTTAAACAAGGTTTGAGGGTGGGAGGGGGAAATTCTTCTTACATGCATTTTTTTTCTCTCATCCTCATGACACCAGTAGCAGAGCCCAATCCACTTGGTTGGTAATGGCCAAGTTACAGTAAGTGACCAACTCAGTTGGTCCTGCTACAGGGACAAATGGCCAAGAGAAGCCATATCTGAAATTATTGGGAAGCAACGGTTGTACCTCATTCTCCTGGGTACTGCAGGTCCTCACTTACTAGCTCAGTGTCACAGGTTATTAATGAACTGGCATATACATTACACTTACCAGCTGAAGTGTAATGGCCTTTTCATAGATTTGTTAGAACTGACTTAATTTAAAAGGAGAATTTCAAGTAGCTCGTCTCATTCATTTCCCAACTCCCCGCCAGATTCACTTGCTCAGTTCATTAAGCCTGCCAACATAGCATGACTGAATATCCATTTCTACTCGGAGATGATACCACGCTCGGAAAGTTCAGAAAGAACATTTTTTTCTGCAAAGGCTGTGGGAGGGCACAGAGCCTCTCCTGTCACCCCAACTGCTCCCAAAGCAGTACTGAAATTCATCAGCTTTGCTCTTACAGGACCCAGTCCTCCCAAAAGCTTACTCAAATCACTTACAGTCAAAGCCTCTGCCAGAGAAAGCACACTGTGAACTCTCTCTCCTTACTAGCAACTTTGAAGACAAGAAATTCCTATAAGAACAAGAGGATGGTCCTGTCTATGGGGTCAAGCTATGGCAAACTCAGCATATTTTATCATGTGGCATCTACTAACTGTAGAACAGAAAATAGAGCCATGGGGTCACCCAAACGGTACACACCTGCTGTAATGTTTCATATGGCGTGTCCCCTTTTTGGTTAAAAACAAGTTTATTGACTTGTTCATTTCAGAAGCACACTGATTACATAAGAGCTGCAAAACTTACCTTTCAGACTGCTGTTTCACCACCTAGACTGAGGCAACTCCTGAAATTAAAATCACTAGTAAAACAGTAAAACAGGTAACTGTTATAGTAAAACGGAGAGCCTATTTGCTACTACAAAGTATCCCAAACAAAGATCATAACAGTTCCTGAACTTTTTTCTCATGATACCTAATGAAAGGCAGAATAATTACTAGACTTATAGTATAACACTGCCTATTTTCCTCCCATTCTCCCCTTGCGCTCCCTTTAATAGTGTGTTTTATGGTTTAAAATGTAGATTTGTTGGAACACAAACCATCATCTTGGATAACCCACATATTAATGATGGAAAAAAAGCACTGGCTTAAGTCCTGTTCTACTCAAATGCTGGAAAAACCTGCCTTATAGAAATGGTTTGGGGAGGTTTGGGAATGTCCCCATTTTAAAGCAACATTCGTTCTTATATGGAATGGATTGGCATATAACCACCTAGATTATACCACGAGACAACTTTCTGAAAGACAAATTAAGATGCTCAAAGCCATATTATCATACCTTAAAAATGGTGCTGTCTGCTTTTGTTGCTATATTTATACTTGCTAATAACGCTAATATTACACTTCCTGAGAATAAATAAAAATCAACAGAAGTGTTGTTTATTATTCCAGTAAACATTCAGAGGGCTTGTTTCTGTTTTGTTAAATTAGTCACATCCCTAAACGCTGTCTGTAGCTGACCTGAAAGACCCTTTTTCTTACAGCAGCTGCTCACAGCAATGTGATCACCTACAACAGATGCAATGCATCCCATGCTAACGTTTGTTCAAAGTATCAAATATTAATTACAGTAAAACCAGTTGATAACAACAAGCACAGCTGTTTTCAACATATATAACTGAAGCATTTACCCCTTCAAGTCAGCAAGCACGTCCAAGAAGTTTCAACAACTGTCATTCACTGGCTGCAACACAAGCAAGGCTGTTTTGTACAGTCCCCTCTGTTGACTGATACCTGCAGGAGTCAGCACACCGCAGCAAGCCTGGAGGCCATTTCCCAGGATGTCTTGAGAGAAGCAGCAGGCCAGACGCCGCCAACATACCCTCAGCAACATTTTGACTCGCATAGGGATCTCGTCCCTCTTCCAGAGTCACTCATGGCTTGCTTGTTTGGGGAAGAAAGATCAGGATTTTCACCACGCCCCAAAAGGCAGCAGGGGGTCCCAGCAGTGCTGAACCTTGCTCAGCACAACCTACAGCTGCTCCACCAGTGGGTTCAGGTACCCAAACACTGGTTCCATTATTATCATTTCTGTCTGAGAATTATGCCTGGCATAGAGATTATAGTTTGTGGTTTTATTATTCAATCGTTTTTTGGAAAAAATAAAGAACAAAAGTAAAAAGAAAGCCTGCTATGCCAGCTTCTAAGCACTATGTTTCTCCAAACACCACCCCTTTGCTCACTTCTCTCATACTGCTGTAGAGGGTTCTTCTCCATATCATACACTGGTTAAAAAACCCAGACACCTCATTTGCTTCATGTATATGAACTGAACAAGTTTTGCACCATCCCAATCAGCAATAGCTGATTATTTACCTGTATTTGCTTTCGAGAATAATATTACTTATCAAGATAGCAACATAAATGCTCCAGACCAAACTGGATGTGTGGGCTAGAGAAGAGAATGGCCATGAAAAATATTTACCTTGCTTTGCTCTCCAATTGCTCAGTTATTTATAAGAGACCGTGCAGGGTACTGAGCATTTCTGCAGCAGGAAAGATAGTGGAATTGCCTGCCACACAACATAAGCCGCCACCCTTTGTTTAAAATGACACTTTAGGCATCAAAAGTACTTTCTGGTGGATCTTTCTTCTAGCAAAAAACCCAGATGCTGCACGACAAATATTTTCTCAGTTTTACTGTTTCACTGACTTTTTCAGATCCAGAACAAAATTACAAGTGACAGAACTAAATATCAAATTTCAGCAGTTTTTTAATTAAGTGCTTTGTGTTAAGGGAGATTAGGACAGGATACTTGAACACTGATTTTTCAAATCCAAACAAAATAACTGAGTTTTTAAGAAAAGTTTAGACTAGGTAACACTTTTGAATTTTTATTTAAAAAAGTTAACTCTAATCTGAAGTAAACTGTTTCTATGTAGATTAAATAATTCATTCCATATCTCCAATGAAAATGTGCATTTTTGGGCCACTAAAATTTTACCACACTCATATCAGGCTGACTCAAAACAGCTTTCAAAAAGAAAACAGGAATGTAACCGTGCAAACAACAAGTTGTTCCCAATACTTTCATCAGACAACAAGAATTCATTTTCTCATTCTCCTGAGTATTTGCTGGGCAGCATTTCCCAAGTCACTTTCCTTCCCTGTATCATAAAATGAAGATAATGGGAAAAAAAAAAAAACGTAAGGCTTGCCTTGTTTAGCTTTTCAGTAGAGTGAACCACAAAAAAAAAAAAAAAAAAAAAAAAAAAAAAAGATGTAACTTGCAAGAAAGGCAACTCATTTTGAAATTTTTTCAGAGAACCAGCAGATTTTCTGCCCTCTTCTCTGTCCTGCTGAGGTTTCATCCAGCTCGGCAAGCCAGTTTGGGACATCAGGCAGAGGTGGACACACAAACCACAGAGGATCAGTGAAGAACACTAAAAATGACAGATTTAGAATAAGTCTCATAGAAAAGCTGGAAAACAGTGGGTTTGCTTAGTCTAAAGAGACTGAAGTAGTGATTTCTGATAGTCTCATAGCGTGTTAACAGCTGTCACTGAGAAATAAACCTTAACAAAAGATTCATGTAGGCTTTAGGAGAGAGTTTCTGCTATTAGCGCTGACTGAAGAAGCTGAATAGAAAACTTATTTGTGTTGTGGAATCTTTCATTAGAAGTTTAAGACCCTCGCACATGTCATCTGTCTGAGATGGTCTACATGCATGTAATTTGGTCTGAGCCCAGCAGTTGGTTAAGATGACCTCTTGAAGCAATTCTTACTGCCCCATATTTCCATACCAACAATTAGTCTTTTTTTTTTTTTTTTTTTTTTTTTAAATATTCACATCAACCACTACCTTTCACTTGGGCTCTGGCCTCTGCTGTTGCTTGTTGGCCCTAAAGAAATATAAAATATAAAGAAGTGTATTACCACACAAGATGCAGCTACTAACACAGCCAGTGCTCTAAGAATTTATTTCAAATATTTCAGCCAGCAAGCCCAGAAAAACATGTCCAAATCTAGCACACTGTACATCTCTCTAGATATAATAACCCAACATCCCAAATTCAAAACAAAGAACCCTTGAAAATGATTTTCACACATATAGCATGGGTGACAACTGCTTGCATATGACTAGGTGCTCCTGAACTTTTGTGGATGTTTAGGTAAAGGCCATGATTAGGAAAAAAGTCAGTACTCCATGAAACCTCAATTTCTGCCATAGCTGTGACATGCTGTAAGTATAAGCTCTCAAAATAGTATGGCTCAGACTGTCAAACAAAACCCAAATAACTCAAAAGGCTGCTTCTACACATGGAAACTATATCAGTGGACCTGATTAGCCAGAGTGGGATCTGAAGAATAGGAACGCTTTCTACCAGTGCTTCATACACCTAATTGTATCTCCAGGCCAAAACTTCATGGAGAAGGTTGAGCAAATTAATAGTAGATAAATCTGCATCAGCCAGAGAACCTCTAAGCTCAGTATACTACTGGGCATTAAATACAGTATCTAAACAGTATCTAAAGAGCATCGAGGCAGTTGGTATTTCTATAATAACCATTAACAGAATGGCTTGCAGGAAAAGATAATTGTCTAGCAGTCTGAAACCTGCATGAACCAAGTCTTCAGCTGGCTTCTTGAACAAGTTACCTTATTTCTCTGTGCCTCAGTTTGCCTACTGCAACTTTTTTGTGTTATGTTTTTTGTGGGGTTTTTTTGTTTGTTTGTTTGGGTTTTTTTGTTTGTTTTTTTTAAATATATGTGAATTCAACTCTTTTGCAAAGCCACTCATGGAGACCTCTGTATGAGATATTCTAGGTAAAAGCCAGAAGAGGTCAGAAAGGCTCATAAATCCTTGGTCAAGCATGGAGAGTACCTAAGTATTCTCTAGGTACAGACCTCTATGATGTCTTCTTATTTTATAGAGTCAGCCTTTTTATAAAATTAACCCCTTGGAAAAGAATTACCAATGTTAGCTTCAAGAAGCCTTTCCCACAGCACATTTAATTAAACAAAATTTAACTAAATGGCAGCTGGTTTGTGCACTTCGTCAAGTTCCAAGAACAATGAGCACAAGTTCTACTTGTAGTAGGGATGACAGGCTGAAAGCCCTTATGTGTAGATGAACACTGTATTTAGGAAAGAAGGGAACAGAGGATATAAA
>WEKW01009511.1:96980-155257 GCA_013389905.1 Sula dactylatra
TACTGAGCACTTAGGCTGATCTTTCGAAAACACCAAGTACTTAACAGGTCCCTGTGAAATGAACTGGTGCAGACTGGGTGCCCTAATTTTTTCTGAATAACCAATATACTTTGCACATTTTTTTCTCCAGTCATACTCTCAGCTTCATCATCTGAAATTCTTGATTTAAATTTTACACTCCCTCCCATTTCTTAAGAAATATGACAGTGTATTGGCTGCCACTGAAAAGGAAACCTGGCTGCTAAACACTGTTGTGTGAATAATGAACTTTCCTATTTAAGGACCAGGTTGAAGATCTGGAAACCAGAAGTAAAGATTTCAGTTTTAGTTAAGCCAACCACTTATAGTCGGGGGGGGGGGGGCGGGGGGNGGGGTGGGGGTAATTGCAAGAGAGTAGAGGAATATGCTATTCTATTTCAATGATTCTTTCCAGATGTGACAGCTCACTGATGGCTGAAGGTATTTATTTTTCATTCCTTTACTAGGAAACAAATGGTTTTTGTGATTCCCAAAGGTGTCAGAGTTGTATCTCTAGAGCTGGGCAAATGTTGCTTTTCAAACATTTAGACACAAGGCAAGGATTACAAAGTTTTGGATTTTTGCTCAAACGCCCCTAAAACTGGTCTGAAGAACACAAATGTTGGTAACACCTTGAATCAGTGATATGAAAATAGGTGAACTGTGCTTCATACAGAATGGATCTGAGCCAGCCAGTACAGAGTAGATGCACTTGTGAAAAGCTGACAATTTGTACTAACACTCGTGATCAAAATCCAGGAGAATGTGTTAAAATTTTCAAGTTTGACCAAAAAAGCTTGTTTTGTCTGATCTGCAAAATTATGTATACTATGAGCTTCCCCATATTGTTCAAATATCTACAAATCAAGGAGCTGGTAAACTATAGACTTACTCTTCAAAAGTTAGAGTCTTTCTAAAAAGGGAAGTTTGCTTTTTATGAGAAGTCAGATTCAACCCAGACCATTCCTTTACTTGATTACCAAAATAAATGATGAAGCTCAAGTGGAAGTAACTTGCCAGGCCACAGTGGGAACACCCTATGACTCTCCACAGAATTCCTAATAGACATTGGATCTCAGGAAGGAAAGAGAATATTCTGGCAATATAATAACACAGGTAGAAGAGTACATTACAGTCAGTCTTATTTCATATATCTGTAAATACTGTGCCTCCCTTAAAGATCTACTTCATCTCTTATAAGAGCCTAAAACTAGAAAGAGCAAGTTTTCTGGGCTACTATTTAGTAATAAAGTGACATACTACCTCCCCTAAGGCTTCTTTTCTGTGAGATTAGAGAAGTCTAAACCATCCTCCCCTTCCAAGCCCCTGTCTCCATCATCCCCTGCCCCCAAAAGCCCAACCCTCCAAATACACACTTCTAATGTCTTTAATATAAACTGTGAAGGAAATGTTTTTGCAAACTCCGGTTCTCCAGGCTGGTAAGACTCTGAAAAATAACCTGCTGAGAGAAGAATCAGACCTTCATGGTTTAAAGAAACAATTTATAGTTTATCTATTCCTCATGGAAGACACTGGCACAGAACAACATGAGCTGGATGAGAGCTGTATGAGAGGTAGGTACTGCATGGAAGTACACATATTGTATTCACATGGCCTGTTCCCAAGTGATATAACAACACATTCCTGTTAGTCAGGCTAGTCTAGGCTTATAATAGGCCACAGTTCTGCTAAGAAAGGGCTTAAGGGCTTCAAAAAAAAAAAAAAAAAGCAGGAACATTTTAAAACATGAGATCAAAAGTCACCTAACTGTTCAGTCAGGAGCAATATTTCAGAACATACAGCCTTGTCCTATTAAAGAGTTTCTAGTCCAGAAACAGTCACATGATACTGAATTTAGGAAAGGTTACTCTGATTTGACTAGTTCTATTCCCTCCTCTTTTCCCTCCAATCACTGTAATTCCAAAAGAATTTCACCATCTGAAGTCATACCATCCAACACTCATCTGACAATAATTTGCACTGGCATTTTGACATTTTTTCCATAGCACTAACCATATTTTAAAAGAAATTCCCAGGTGTCCACCTTCTTTATTCCTTCTATTCAAATGAGACTTTCCAACCTAAAGTACTGCGGAAATGAAAAAGGAATGCCACGAATCCTGATGGACCACCTGTTATACGCAAAAAGCTCATGGCTTCCTAAGCAAATACATTTCAGAAGAATTTTAGGTGCAAGCATCAAACAAATGAAGAAAGCGTGGTTGTAAATTCCAATATACCTTTAGCCACAGCATGCTAGAGAGTAAATCCCCAGGTCTTTGCTTTGGGGGCATTAACAGAATCTTAGGGTTCTGGCACTGAAGTACTGAGGAAGCATGAAAAATCCCTGAATAGTCAGCCTTACCCATGGGCAAAGTCCCTTTATAATGAATCTTTTGCCTCTGATCCTGGCAAAGCTGATGTCCCGACTGTTCCATTTTTGTCAGTGGAAAGGCAATGTGTGCCCTGATTAAAGGGAGAATGCTAGGACAGCTCTTACTGCTGTGCTTTCATTTCTTTCAGCAGCAAGTGAGCACACTGGCTGACATAAGCAACTCTTACCTGGCACCACACACTATTTCTCATCAGTGGCCGTGCATCCATAGCTGCTCTTGCACAGTTCACATCGAATTCTAGGCCGAAGGGGAAGATCAGCTAAGCACATAGATTTTTAAGAAGCACAATTTTACTGCAAATATCTGAAAGCATCTTACTCCCTAACAGAACTTTAAAGTGCTGTAAAAACAAGAATCCTTTCCTAACAGATCTCAGTGTAGAGAGAGCTAACAGCCTATTAACATATGCAAGTTTCTACACTTACTAACTTCAGAGAACCCGTTGCTTCTAGAATAGAAAGGAGGATTGCTTTGGCTCACAGAGAGACACGACTCTTCACTGATTGCAGAATCTTAATGTAATGGCAAGAAGTTCTGAGATGGCTAGAAAATACTTGGGCTCATACAGCCTGGGATGCCTTGCCAGAGGTGGTTAAGAAACAACTCCTTATGTGTCACTTAATCATATTTTCATCAAAGTTACTGAGACCAAAGCAGAACCCTGGGATGTTGTTAGCATTACAACTGAAGGCAGAACTGTGCTTTCCAAGAGGAAATAGCTAACAGCTGTGACCTCAAAGCAAGACTAAGGAAGGAAACTGAACTCCTTTCACTGCTCCTCCCCAATCCTTACATATTCCCTTCAGTAAGACAGTCACTCTACAGATCCACAGCCATATTTAGGACACCTTCCACAGAACCCCACCAGCTTCAGGACAGGGGCTCAGGAGGGAATATTTCTCTTACCAAGCATGATCACAGGCACAGTATTTCAATTTGGCTAACATTCTCTATTCTCTGCTGTGATGTGTTTGGGTCACAGAGCTAACTAAAGGTAGGATGTGTCCTTGCACGGTCTGCAGTGTCAGCAACACATGATACTGATGATCCATATTCAAGACCTATAAGGACATAGGGACAGAAAAAAGTTGCTGAACCCTGGTCTGTCCACTCAGAACAGACCATAGGAAATTTAGTCTGGAAAAGATCTTCTGCTGAACCCTCCCAGAAGGCATCATTTTGACACTATGCTTCACATACAAACCACGTGGTCTCAAAGCAGAGCCTTTATGGCCTCTGTGGAGTGGGAGGATTCTCACACCAGCATAACAGGAGGCTGCTAATCTTTGTAGACGCTTATATTTTTGTTAAGAAAAGTAATCTTTCTCTGTATGCCAGTATGTATGCCAGTGCAGACTTTCTTTTGACATAATTATACCATCACACATCCCTAATACAGACAAGGCTCTTCATCTCTCAAGTTAGCAGCTGCCAGTGTGCTGATAAATCCTCATGTTAAAACCCACAACTCCAAATCCAGGGAAGCAACACAGTTTGTACAATTATCCTTCAATGCCAAAAATATATGGTTGGTTATAACAGTCTTTCCTCATTCCCTCACAGACACTCCCTTTTAACACTGTATACGTTTGATTTCATAGCTCTTTTCTTTGTTAATTCAAATCCCTCTTCCCCCTTCCCCCAACTTTCATGGGTGTCAGACAGCTGGTGATAAAAAGCAAACCCCAGAACTAACATCACTGCTTCATGAGTTCAGCATGATATATAGCATCTTTGGTACCGCACAGAGGCATGGATATCACCATCTTCTTAAGTAGACTGCAATTAGATGAACAATGCTTTATGGATGTAGAATACACTGCCTAATCCTACAGTTACAAATACATTTATCTCCTCTGCCTGAGATTCAAAGCCAGACTTTGAAAGAACATGTATGTACTGGGCTGTGCATCTGCCAGGACAGACAGAGAAGACACAAACTTGGAAAAGAAAGAACAAACTGTTAAAAGGAAGAGTTCTATAATTACAAGTGACCTAAATTTTGTCTTCCTAATGGAAGAAATCACATCCATTTCAATTAGAGTGCTTGAAGAAAATTAGGAAGCTTATCAGAACATGCTACACTAAACAGAACATAGTCCTGATCCCAGCTGCCTCATTGCTTTTATGCAACAGTACCTTGAGCAGAGCCTCTGTGATGGGTACTGCAGAGGCGCTGTGAAGCTTATATTAAACTTATGAGAATAAAGTTGTTGTAATGCCACTAAATTCAGCACAGATTAGCCACACTTCAGTAAGTGTTCTCAGCACTCACTAGGTTGATCTCCTCCTAAAATCTTCTTGGAAATAAGATGGAAAACAGTGCAAAACACAGCTTTTTCAGGTGCTTGTAGTCATAAGGAGGAGTACTTTTGAAGATCTGGTATTTTACACCTGTACAGAAACAGACTGCTAAAAAAAAAAAAACAAACAAAAAAAACCCCCAAATCCACACCAAAAAACAAAACGTAACAATGTAGTTCCTGGTGTCATTAACAAACACAGAACTTGAGTTCTTTACTGGCATAGCTTAGGTCTATTAATGCAGAGCAAAGTAAAATCCAGAATGGTATGATGTCCTCTACATAACAGAGGACACATCTAGGCATACTTATGCATGCCCTATGGGGAACCTATACCTAGGTAACTAGCACAGGGAGTAAAAACTATTCCAATAAAAAAAAAAAAAGGCAAAAGAAAAGTGAAACACAGCCATGCTGGTTAATAACTAGGTCTCAATCGAAACTGTCATGATACCTCCCCTTTAATCCAAAAAAGTTTAACCATATCAAAAGGGTTTGATCAAGTCTCTTGAGTTCAGTGGAATTAACTTTCTCTAAGGAGCATAAAGCTATTAAGAAGGAAGAATTGCTCCCAGTGTCCTGAAATGCATGTAAATCCAATATCCAAGCATCTACAGGATCCTATCTGTTAGCAGAGCTTTTATCACAAAAAATCCCACACATTCTGGGCATGCCAAAGATTCCACATCTATCCCTTGCTTAATAATTTTCTTTGAACAACAGGAACTGATGGAAAAAGACTGATATTCTTATAATTTATTAATTTTAACACACACAAAGTTAATCCCTTAGTTTGCCACTCTACTTTACAGGGACACTCTGAAGTAATAAAACGGCACATTTCATTTTTTGTGTGATTAATGTCAGTATTTATCTTGGCTGTACCAGGGAAACTAAACTGTTCATCTTGGTTTATGTTTTACCATTTTTCATGTTGCTCTAGTTCTTCAGAGCCTACATTTTCAACAATTCAGGTGTCAGACCAATTTGTTTCCCTGCGGTAACTTGCATCTTTTAAAGTTTATTCATAAACATCAAGCCCAAGAGGGACCCGCGTGATGACCTAGCCTAAGCTCCTGCATAACACAAGAGAATCTTATGAACAAGTTCACAGTCAGGCATATATTTTGTGAGCAACCAAGCTGATAGGACCCTACCGTGGGGTAAGGCTAAGTACAGGCATGTGCGTAGGGTAAGAATCCGAAAACCATTGAATAGAAGGCGGTAAGTCACTTCAACACCCCAGCCTTCCTCCCCTTCTCATCATATGTAATCAGTACTTTGGAAATACTTGAAGTAGCATACAAAGGCTAAAGAAAGCTTTTACAACGTAACATTAAGTCCCTGTTACTTTAGAGCATGACGACTTATTTAACAAAGTGTAAATCTTAAGTGTTATGCCCTAGGCAATACATCTTTGCCATATTTCCTCCTCCCCCCTACAAAGTTCAAAAAGCCCAGTGCAAGCTGGTTCTCACTGATAGCACACTCATTATCCCTAAAGTATTTCAGACAAACACAGGGTGGGTTTTGCCTGTGAACCCTCACAGCTGTTTGACAGCAGGCCAGCTGCCACTTCAAACTGGCATTAGGGTATCATTAAAAGACATGGTTTCATAAACACCCCAGATAGCAGCTTCACAATTATAATTCCTTTTGGATGCTGGAGCAGCACATTATCAACTCTACTGTCCCTTCCCCCCTACACTTTTGTGTGGGTTGTGTGAAAAGGAAATGTGGTTTATTTTTCTTACCTTTGCTCCCCAGAATGACTTCCAGCTGGTATTTTCAAGTCAGCATATTATACTGAACAGTTAAACTACCAGCACTAACAGGTACCTCAACAGCATCCGAGGTGCTGCCTTACAGGACTGTCAGTACATAGTGTGTTTTTGGATGATGATTTCCTCTCTCCCATTTAGATAAGGGGTTTTTTTGTTTGTTTGTTTTGTTTTGTTGTTGTTGTTGTTTTTGTTTTAAATCATGTCAGAATTCCCTTCTGGAGCAGTCCAGGGAACAAATATTTTGATTTCTTTCACTTATGTGCCATTCTGCATTGGTTTAGAGACTAATCCTGCTTCTTGCCCCATTTTTGGTGAATGCAATATGATTGATGCAGTTTCAGACTGTGTCTGTTTCTGTATTCTGCATAGCCTGCACCTGCTGCACACACCACAGAAATCAAATCCACAGCATCTCAAAGCAGATGGGAAGTCAGAGTAAAACCACAAGTAATTAAATGCAGCAGATATTACAGCAGTTCTGTAATGACAACAGCAGAAGCATAGCAAGTACACAAAAAATCCAGTTACTGCTCCCTGTCCCAAAATTTTGCATTTAGAAACAAAGAGTCGCTTTCTTTATTCTTGCTATTATAAAGCATGAACTCCACAGGCAGATGCATGCGTACACTGACAGGTTCAGGTTCCACAGAGTACTAAAAAAAAATTAACCACCTCAACAAACAAGGAATTATCATCTATCCATCCAAAATTCAGCAATTCATTTCTCCTAGTATCAGAGCTAAAGAAAATGCACTCAGCAGACATGCTGACCCTTAAAAAGCTCAAGTTCAGAAAAGAGAGGAAAGCAGACCCTGGGAACACTGAAGGAAAAGAGTGAGCAAACCTGACTGCATCTCCAGCTCACACAACCAATACAACCCTGTAAATTATTCTGAAATGCATTATATTTGTAATTTAACATGACTGTGCCAGATTAGCTAGGGAGAACCACTGAACTACATGAAGCAAATCAGATGAACTTCAAATAAAAGGCCCAGTCCTACAAGACTTGGAGATCAACTGACCTCAGTAAGACTAGTGAGCTGGTAAAACATATGTGGAGCAGGTGCCTAAGCAGTAAACTTCCTTTTAGCTTGATGTTTTCTTTTTTCATGCTGATGTTGACCTCACTTATTTTTACTACTTCTAGAATTTGTTGTGTGCTATAAACTACATTGCCATATATCATGTGTTTTATTTTATTTTACTTCATCATGCTAAACTACTAAACTAAGTACTTTTTTAGCCTCAGGGATCCCAAACATCGCATAAATCTTGTGGAGAATTCACCCATCCTTATTGCAAATGGGAACACAGCTGCTTCTGGGGCTGAACAAAGCTTAACCTGCAACAACAGCACCAGAGCACACAAGCTGCAAGACAGCACTGAAGACTTGATTTTTGACAAATTACCAAGAAATATAGGGAAGGTACTATATAACTGATCATGTTGACAGTTTGATAAGCATATCTTTATGGAACAAAGCTGTTCCTGTACAGAAATGCGAAAAAAAACCCCTTAAAATCTCTGCTAACCACACATGCCTTAGGGCTTAATATATTATCCTTAAGGCAGAATACTCAATAGCAGAACTTACTCTGGAATGTGTCAGGAGGAGGAGTTCAAAATCTTAGCTAATTTGCACTAAAAAGCCAACCCGATGGGATCAAATGATGCCTTGTACATTCCAGCAACAACATGCCATCATCTTACAGAGCCGTGTTTCTATACCCGAAGGGCAGCCTACACAAAATGCTACGCAGACACGTTTGACTTTGAGGAATACAACAGGTTAAGGAAAACTGCTCAAGAACAGTCAGAGATTATGTCTTAATGATCTGCACTAGCAAAAAAAGCTATTAATGAAACTCCTTAAGCCTCATGCTCCTTTACCAGCAGGCCTCACACTGTTGCAATTGAAGCTGTAAAAACCAGCATTCTTGTTGAAAGCCAGTGTGTGCATTAAAGACAGCTATGTGCTACTTGATCAGGGATCAGATGCATAGCTTCTCCTGGAGATGCAAGCTGCAAGATAGCAGAACACGGTATGCTGTCACAGCCCATTTCCAGGCCTACTTTCAACTGCCCAGTGCCCCAGAGCACTGAAGGATGTAGACAGTATAACTTGGAGTAGATCAAACACTTCTCATGAAACAAAGGCAGATCTTGTTTATTTCATGAAGCAGGATCTTTGCTTGCCAAATGCAAACATAAGCCTTGGGCATTGCATATGCTAGGGGAAAAAAAAAAAAAAAAACCAAAAAAAAACCCAAACCAAAACAAAACCACAAAAAACCAAAGCAAAAAAAGACAATTTACAGGCTGCAGGTACCTCCTGATGCCCTTCAGGATGTTTTAAGTTGATAACATATGGTGAGCCAAAACACTCAACTATCAGAGAGCCTCATAGCCCTCAGGGGGAAAGATGAGCCTAATAACCTTTCTGTATGGATGCAGTCTGATGACCTTCACCAGCAATGAGTCATCACCTTAAGTAGGTAATCATATACTGGCGAAGTTGTAGGGATACACCGCTGGACTGAGCACAATACCGTTGAAATCAGTATGGTTACATGAATTCAGAGGGCAAAGCTTAGCCCCTTTTTTCATGTTCTCTTCTCAGAAGTATTCAGTGACATGGTACAGTCAAGTATTCAGGGAAAGTACAGATCAAGAGATCAGTAAGCAGAGATGCCTTGCTTGCAGAAGATTTGAGTGGTTAGTGTCTAATTTCCATATGCGGGAAACCAGGGCATCCATTAACTTAAATAATAGTTCAACTCAAATTAATTTGTATAACAAGCCTAGAAATATTGGCAGCTGATTGATACTTCTGTTGATGCTGGCTAGATGAGGTTGTCAAGGTCTAGACAGGCCACAAAAACTACTTTTTCAAGTCAGACAAAAGAATTTCAGTAGAATTAGGAAAGGAGTTACCCTGAGGAAGACAATTATTATCTTTTGGTCCTTCCAGCAGATCCCTAAGCAGCAAAGCAGTGGGCGGTTTGATCAAACTCCTTCACCCCCACACCCAGATGGAAAAGGCAAATGTCAATTCATTAAAGCTGCCAAAGTCTGAAGATACGTATTTTGAAAAATAAGTTTACCAGGCTCAGAATGGGGGAGAGGGAAAACAGTCAGACAGATGCCACAAAGTAGCCAGTAACCCCTGGGTGTGTACCTTAACCTGAAACAGTGGAGGCCTAGGTTCAAGCAGCTTCCCTACACAGTCATTACTGTACATGTCTATATAGAATGTGCTTTGCTCTGCCATAACAAGTAAATCTTGTTTTCATCTTAAGATTAAATGGGCAAACAATTTGAACTTGAACATTTTCAAAGACTATTGTTTTTGGCATCTGTGACAGCAGCTGAAAGCATTCAGTTCCTTGTATCTTGTGGGTTCAGACTAAGATGCTCATGGCAGGGCAAATGTGCAGAAATGCATGCAATACTATATTACGTCTACAGAGCACAGTCTTAGCTTCACATGCTGGCAATAACATTCTTAGGGAACGCTTCCTTGCTGATTTGCTTTTGAGGAGACACCGATGAACAATAAAGAGTGGCTAATTGCCTCTTACAGGATGAACTCACACCCAAGTGATTCAGGACATATGCCACAACTGACAGCAAGTGTCCAAGCAGAAGGTAGAAGGAACGAGCACCATCTAGTGCTCAGGAGTAGACGGAGCAAGCAGAACGTATAGAAGAATATATCAACAATTTTGAGGCACAGAAGTGCAGGATACACACTTCCAAGGAGACTCAGGCTGCACATAAAAAGAGACACTGCAGCTGGGAAAAGCCAAGCAGAAGTACCTGTCACTATCTTAGGGCTAAGACTTTATTACCTAAAAGGTCTTCAACCCAAGCTATAAGGTAATAATAAATTACAGTTTCCAGACTCTGACTATGAAGGCAGCACGCAATTTTATCATTCTGGGCACTCCTTTGGAAAGACAGTTCAGAGAAGACGTTTTAGATTTCTCCCTCCTTAATAAATAGAAAGTCTATCTCATGTTCCAAAAGACAGTTATCACTTTTAGTGACATACAAATATTTGCATGACCTCAGCTGCACTCAAGACATCTAGAAGTGTTAAACACATATCAGACAGTGCCCTCCACTACAAAACCAAGACCATCAATCTTCTCCTGCAGGTCTGTGCAACGCCACGGACACTCCATGATGTCCATAGCTCTCACTTGTTAAGTGTTTCCACAGCGCTCTGCTGAAACTACATTGTCTCATTCTTTCTAGTAGGACCCAGAACTACATTATTTTTTTTCTGCCATTTCCCTAGTCAATATGCCAAGTGTCAAATCCCAGAAATCTGAATAAAACCCTCAAATATCAACATAATCATGTATTAGATATGCACAGTCAGTTATCAGCTGTAGACTTCAGGAGAAGATTTAATTACCAGGAAACTCAGTTTCCTGCTGTTAGTTAGAATTGCAATTTGCATTGAATAACAGAGAGCATGGAATAATTTTTAATGGCTGAATTTCTAATTTCCCCTCCAGGTGTTTTAATTACACACCATCTCAACAGGAACCGAGATAAAAAGGCCACAAAAATAACTTAATTAGCGTTGATCACCTGGGACACAGAAGCATACCACAGAGCAGACTGCTTTGTAGGCATCATTCACCGTACTGGGACAAGACAAACAAGCTGCCACTCCTACTGCTCTGTAAGACACTGCCAATGACACTGAGGGACTCCCCACAGAACAAGTAGACTACAGTAACTGTCCCTGTAAGAGTTAGGACTCCCATCTTCTGATTCTGCCTTTCTTGATTTCCTACTTGTTATATAACACAAAAAAGGCAGTGAAATAGCTTCTGCATAACCCCTGCACAAAAGTTCCTGGATGAGGCATTTTACTCTGCTCCAGTCTAACTTCTAGCAGAATGCAACCACTAGTCCAACTTTAAAAGCATCGCTATTGAATGAACATCCCTTTCGTAAGGGCAAGCTGCCTATATGGAGCTCAATGTTTCTAATTAATTGAAGAGCATGCCATGGAGCTCCGACTTCTAAAGTTTCGAAAAAACCTTCTACAGGTGAATCAAGCATAGGCAGATTTTTTGTCCTGTTGGAGTCTGCAAAAAGCCTGAGACAACAGTTCTGAAGAAGATTGAACGGCCTCACTGAAGAGAGGGCTGGTGGTGTTAGTCAACTGGAGCACAAAAAGCAACCTGGAGGTGCAGATTTCAAGCTTAGTTGGATCGACCTGAAGTGCAACTGGTCTGAAAGCTCTTTTTTCAGTCATAAGAGCTGAAGTGAGAGATGTGATTAGATATTGGGGAACTAGCCAAGAGGAAGGGGGAAAAGCAAGATCAACACCTTCAGCAGCAGTTTCCAGTGAAATCAAATTAAATTTATCACAAAACTGCACTCTTATTTTCACAGAAAGACCCAGCTAAGAGCTGTCACTGTTGACTTGGCAGAAAGCGCTGTGGCAAGAAACAGGAACTAGCTGTCATCAGTGATAAGGAGACACTGAGATGCGTACCATGGGTTTTGGTCGGGAATTTTTCAGCAGGGCTGTTTTCAACCGTAACATACCAGTTTGTTGAAATAGAAAAGGGCACATTTTCTTTGGACAAGAGCATTACTCTAGAATGACTTTATAGTAAGTAATGAAGGAAGAACATCTTTTCCCTGAAACCAAACCAGGAGTCACTGAGGATACTCGCCTACTATGCAGGTGACAGATTTAGGTTCCTGGTCTAAACCAAATGGAACAGAAACTTGGGTCTCCTGCATCACAGGAGAGTATGCTAGCCAAAGAGGTACCAGGTAATCCATGGAAAATTTATTGTTCATGTTTCTATCTTTCCTTTCTTACTGTCCATGAAAAGATCAGTTGAATCCATTCTGAAACAGAATAGAAGAATCTTTTTAAAAGTCACCAAGTTTTCTACAAAGAAAAGTTATTCTCCAATCAGTTGGTAATAACCCTTGCCATACCTATCAAAAGACAACACTTTTCACCTCCTAACTTCTGAACCTTTTTACCACTCCCTTCCTTGATTCTGAAAACCTTATTATGTCAGAGAATTATCTCTGACACTGCAGAGAAACTTGAGCGTCTCTTCTCATAGTGCTGCAAAGACCAGAGAATAAAACTAAGGAGATTATTTGCATTAAAGGCATCAGTTTCCTAAAAGGTGAAACGTCAGGAACATTTAAGCCATCAATACTCCTGAAGAGGCACAGGAATTGATCTCTGAGAATGTCTTATACACTGCATTACACCACTCTGAAATGCACTGTAACCCCAGGCTAATGCATGGTTGCTTTGTTGCCCATAGTAATCAGTCAGCTGCTGTTTCTGTTGCCAGATTTGGACTCCTCTCCCAAGCAACATGAAGTGGTTATTTCCATCCAGAAATACCAGCTGCTGTGTGATGATTGCCCCAAATGGTTAAAGCTTTGCACCTGACCTCATACGACCCGGATGATTTTATAAAAACATCCCCCCACACCACACCTGCTAATGTGCACTGGAACATGACAGCAACTTAGGCCCACAGCTTACCCTGCCATTCCACTTTGAACTTCATTAGCTGTGAGGGAGGAAATCATGAATGGGCTAAAAAGGGTCCAGAAATCTACAGTTTTCCCAAAAAAGAGGGCCGAGAACATCTCTGCCAAAGGAGGTATTTCAGGAAGTCCTGCCACCAGGTCTAACACTGGTTTGACTGTAGAACTGCTCTGCAGTCTCTCATGTCCCTAGTTAACCCTTCTCCCAGCTGCCCTTTACAGCTTAGAAATGAACTTGATGAAACATGAATAACACACAATGCCCATCATCAGTTCTTGTTACTCAGCAGAAAATCAATACATGCTCTGTTACAGCGCTGGACATGCCGTTACGCTAATCCCTGCACTCAGAGGAAGCAGCTCCCACAGCCAAGATTTACACAGCCTGCAGCAGTGGGAAGGTAGGAAGATCCCAGCCACAGTTCCAGCAACAAGGATACTGATACTGAAAGCCTTAGCTATTGATCACAAAATAGGTTTTTGGAGGTAACTGGTACCACAGACTTTAGAAAGCTGTGGACATTTCCTTGCTGGGCAATCTCCGCCTCTCTTCTTTGCCAGATAAGTTCATATCAGGACACTATGGGAACATTTTAGGAATGCTGCTCTGTTCTTAATTTGGTTAGTTAAAGCTCTGCTGCTTACAAGCACAGTAAAATCCCATATCTGTATTTACATCTATAGAATGTACTTGTATTCACAAGATCCCCAACTTAGTTAAGATGACTAAAAAAATCTCATCATCCCTATAGAAACTATATAGTCCTATTTTACAGTGGGAGAACTGAGGCACAATTAGGCAGAGATATGATCATGACCATACATCCAAAACAGGGCAAGACAGGAAGCGATGGAAAATAATGATTTGGGTCCTGCAAGATCATTCCTGCTCCCCTTCCTATCCGGCTATGTGGGTGTTCTGAAGGATGGCAACCATGCAGAACACGGTCATTTCAGAACACATGCAAAAAAGAAAAGGCATTTATGCCAAACCCAGCACAGAATAAATGTATTGTGAACAGAATGGGGAACTCTTCAGGCCACGCTCTCCAGTGACGTCTGTGCCGAGTCACATTATGTATTGACTGGCTATTTAAAGGATTTTTCAATAATTGCTATCCATGTAGCAACTAAGCTTGCTACAAAGGTGAATGGATTTAGCTCTGCAAGGTAGGGAAAACATCTCAGTTTTGCAGGCAGGACAGCGGTACACTAAGACTGAATCAATTTTTCGGGGAACACAGAGAAGGGCAATGTCAAAACCACAAGCTGAACACAGATGTCCTGGGATTCACAGCTATGCTGTGAATAGTGTTGCTTTTTTCCCCCCTTTCTGGACAGCCTCTTTCAAGTAGCCACATGGCATTGCTTTACCAACTCCACTGAAGCAACAACCATCTGCAATTCAGGATGATTCTTTTGCAGCCTACAGTAATACAACCTGACAGGTTGGGCAAGAAGTACAGAATGACTATTTTCCCGCCTGGAACCAAAGGCCAAACTCAAATCTGCAGGAAACTCAATGAAGCCAGTCCGTGGCTCAGTTAATTATTTCAGATCACATGGGATCATTCACAATCACAACCACCCAAGTGCTTTCACATCCCAGCGATCCACAGTCCTTCTGCAGCAGTATCGTGCATAAGTCTTTGGAAAACAGTGCAGATGACGTCTCACATTCAGACAGTGAATGCCACTTTCTAGGACATCTTCCATGTGAGCAACACCGCGAGCCCAATGCCCTGCTGTCGGTCGGGCCCTGTCTATGAGGACATGGTGCAGTATAAGAAAAAGGAGGCATTAACTGATAGCATGCAATGATAAGAAAACAAAAATAGATCTCTTCTGCCCAAGTACCTTCCTGTATGTCAAACAGAATGCTGTGACTGAGTTATTGCAACGCCCTGCCTGCTGGTGTAATTGAAAACCTTGCAGCACTGCCTGTTCTTCTTGCACTGCCTGATACTGTGTCAAAAGGGGTGTGCAACAGAGGCATTTTAAGCCAGCCTGATTAGGGGGTAAGGAAAAGACCCCAAAGACATAGGTAAAAGCACACCTGCCTCCACAACAGTAACATTAAACTAGAGGGACTACTGCTCCCTGTGTTGCCTATTCCATTTTAAAAAAAAAAAAAAAAAAAAAAGGCAGCCTAATGAGCCTAATGCAATTACTGTCATCTACCCTATCAAAAGCACCAATACTATGGGGAAACAGACAGCCCTAAGAAGCATGGACAGGTAGTCCATACAGGAGAAACTGGCTGTGAAGTAAAGCATGACTGAGCCTGTGCACTCACATAATTTTTACCATAGTTACATTTGTCTCCCTCCTTGTTTCCAGGAACTCAGTCCTCAGGTATTGGGACATAGCTGTGGAAGGACTAACCCGGTTCATCTTTCTCACTCCTTTGGTCTAATGCTGCTAGTGGTGCAACAGCTTTCTTCTCTGTAGATTCTGCCACCTGAAACTGCCTCCAAAATATACTGCTTTCAAATCTATGCACAGGGACGGTCATCTCCCAAGTGTTATCAGTTATCAGAACTGAATGAAGTGAATACAATTGCTTTTATGCTGCAACAGGGAACTTAACTCTAAATATACCCCAGACATACCAAGCCAGTCCACAGGAAGCATTTACATGGGAGCTAAAATGGTTTCAAAAGGTTAACATTGAGACTATGTTGACAGATCATTAGATTTTCTGCCTGACAAAATTTCAACCTCTCTTCCATGGCAGGTCATCTATTCTCTTAAACCTTTTATCCAAAAGTGAAACATTTTGAAACTCCCCCCCCTCCGTCCCAAACTGGGGGATCTTGTATACATGAAAGAAATTTTATCCAGATACTGCACGTCCCATTTCCATAAGTTCTGTGCTGTGCTCTGTGTCAGTTTCTCCCATAACAACCAGAAAACCACATCAGTGCTCCAGGCAAAAAGCCCCCTCCAAACAGAAAAATCAAGGAACATGATACATCTCAACTACTACATTCATGAGGTATCACGACAGCAGTTATATCCAAAACAAAGAACACCAAGTAGTCTGTTAAGTCCTGTTTCCCAGTCTCTCTAGATAATCTGGCTAGTGTGTCAGAATACTAAGTGAAGTGATCAGCACAGTTCATTTATCATTAATAACAACCGATGGGAATCACATGATGTTATGTTGAAAGTACAAGGAAATGTTGGCCTACCTGGGGCAATTTCAAAGAGGTGTTTCCCTGGTTCATCAGGATTAGGTGGCAGCTCATTCACCTGATTGCCTTGCAGTAGTATCAAACCCTGTAAGGGATACAAACACACACCAGTGAAAGGGGAAAGGCCACAAAGAGGGACAGGAAAAAGAAGATAAACATAACAGACAGCAAATTTAAGCCCCACTCATCCACTGAGCCCACCTCCTTTCCACCCTTCTGAGCAAGGAAAGATTGAGCCGGTCATGCACCTGCCTTACCTGTCCTTTCTCTCACACTGGACACTCCTGGTCAAACGAACTTTCCTCTGGAATAACGATACCCTGAGCATGCATAGGTGATTCTCCTTGGTTTCCATAACTAATTATCCCTTGCAAAACTTTCATCTCACATTACATCTATTCTTCCATCACCCTTCAATTTCTGGTTGCAGCCTGCAGCAATGTGATGGCTGAAGTACTATTTCTAAATATTTATTTCTGCAACTGAAGAAAATGGTCTGTTATCCAGAAATTCTAAGTACACAGAAGTTCCCAGGGAAATACTGGAGGAGAGCAGCTGATTAAGGTTTGCAAGGCAATGGGACTACCTTTTAATCCTAGAGACTATAGCTTCCCTAGCAAGAAATCTGAGCCCCATTACTTCCCAAGTTAAAATGTTGCCAGAATTCAGATTCATTTATCACCTTGAGCCCAAGCATAATTAACACAATGCATTCCAGTTTGGGAATTCTGCATAGCTGGTGGCATAGTTTCTTCAAAGTGAACAAAATCATCTTCATCTATGGAAAAGCAGAAAAAGAGATCACAGGAAGCTCCTGTCCAGTAACACAGGTGGAACAAGAATGAACACACTATTTGGACCTCATCGTTTCTCCACTTTTTTTAGTTTAATCTTTGACATTTTAAAGGGTTTCCAGCTAACATTCTTTAGGACATATCCATGATAAGACAAATAAAAGGCAGTAAGAACTGGGACTTTCAAGAGTTAAGCCATTAAGTGTAATCAGCAGTTACTGCTCCTGCAATGAACTGTCCTGGGAACAAACCATCTCTTTTTGCTGAGCAGAAAAAGAAGAAAGAAGTTGTTTCAGTCAGTTGTTTTCATGCATATTTCTAGTAAACATGCACAGTTACATCCTCTCCAACCCATGTGGCAACAGCCAAATCCAAGACACGTTGGAGGATCATAACATTGGTAATCAAAACAAATCCAAGTTATGCTCTTTGTCAGCTTCCAGATCCATATCACTGAGTAACACAATTAGTGTCTCATGAGACAGACAATCCAGGATTTCAACTGATAGAAGACAACCCATCATATGACCTTTGCAATCTTCTCCATAAAATGGAGAAACTAGTTGTGTTATTTCTCATTACATCTGTTATGGCATAACTTCCCTGGCTTTGCTCCTTGGTAACAGATTTTCCTACAGATGCCTTGTTTGGAGAAACCACTGCAGTAAAACAAGGAGTCAGCTTGTATTAAATGTAAATGAATTAAGTTTTACTCTTTTCTTTGAACACAGAACGTTCAAAAACTACCACAAAAAATTTATCAGAACAGTAATGCTTGGGATGGAAAATACTTCAGCTAGGAAATAAGCTCCAAGTCATGGCAGTTTACACGTTGGCATTCCAGTTCTGACAACTGACCCTATTAAAATGACTTGCTGCTTTTAAAGGATCTGTTCATTTCAGACTGAAAACGTCTCACAAATACTCAAATTTGTTCTTCACAAAACAGAACTCAACCTACTTCCATGTTTTGCCACCCCTCAGTGGCATCAGGCTATAGACTTTTATCTAGATCCTCTTGACAAGCCAGATCAACATTCTAGAGCAGGGAATCCCTATCATCCAGAATTCATGACACTCTACTCCAGTTAATCACATATCGCAGGCCAGTGCACAGTTAAATGCAGAAATGCAAGACACTGTGAATGCAAGTATTCATAGTCTATAGAACCACAAATACTACACTATATCCAACAGATCTGCATCACCACCTCAGTGTTGCTACATTTTAAAAAAAAAATAATCAGCAAATAATAGTCCCAGAAGCAAAATTACCCTGACCACATTTCATATATGCTAAATATTCAACAGTGTGGACTATTACTGCTCCTTCTACAGAATGCAAAGGCAAAAATGATCAGGAAAGAAAAAAAAGAAACACTCTTAAACAAATCAGATTTTTTTTGAGGTCTTCAGCTTAGATAGCCTTGGTTTTTCTTTGCAAAAATTCTGCATTTACATTTCTATCTCAATTTTGTTTCCTTGCATTTAAAAATAAAAATTCTGTGCTTAGTTGCCCTGGTTTTGGCTGGGATAGAGTTAATTTTCTTCCTAGTAGCTGGTATAGTGCTGTGTTTTAGATTTAATATGAGAATAATGTTGATAACACATTTATGTTTTAGTTGTTGCTAAGTAGTGCTTACACTAGTCAAGGACTTTTCAGCTTCTCATGCCCTGCCAGCAAGAAACTGGGAGGGAGCACAGCCAGTCCAACCGACCCAAACTGGCCAAAGAAATATTCCATACCATAGGACATCATATTCAGTATAGGAACTGGGGGGCGTTGGCCAGGGGGCTGGTGACCACTGCTCAGGAACTGGCTGAGCATCAGTCAGTGGGTGGTAAGCAGCAGCATTTTGTGTTACTTGTTTTACATATTCTTTTGTCATTATCATAATTATTATTTCCCCTTCATTTTTTGTCCTATTAAACTGTCTTTATCTCAACCTGCAAATTCTGCTTCCCCCTCCCGCCAATTCTCTCTCCCATCCCACTGCAGGTTGGGCAGCAAGCAAACAGCTGCCTGCCTGGTTAAATCACAACATTAGTGTACAGCAAAAGATGTGGTTGGATGTTTTGTAGCACATTGTAAAGTTCTTCATAACACATTTGACATATATTGGAGAAATCAAGATTTGAAAGGGGAAAAAACCCTGAACCTCTCAGAAGAGAGCCGGAGGAGTTCAGCCAAACTCTGCAAGGGGCCAAAGCCAGCACCTGCTGGCTCCACAAAGCATCGTAGAGGGGAAGAGCAAAGTGCTGAAGTGGACATTAAGTTTTTTATGTGGACAGAATGTACACAAAAATACAAACAGCTACCCAACACTGGTAGCTAGAATGAACTGTGAGCAGAGCATGCTGAAACCAGTAAAAGACTACTAAATACTCATGGTTCTAGGCTACTCAGCCCAGAAATCTATTATCTGCCAGGAGAGACAATAAGAAGGAAAAAGGTAGAAGACAGAACTTTTATTTAAAAAAAAAAAAAGGGAGGGTGGAATCAAAAGAGATATTAAACAGAAAGCTACATGTGCTGTACAGTAGTACCTTCCCCTGTGCCCCATTCTGCAATAGGCTGTGCAGCCCAAAGCAGCATCATGCAGCCCCACCAGGCAGCATGTCTCTTGTCCTGCTGCAGCCCCTGTAAAGTGTGGATGTTGCAACTTGCACAGCTGCTGTGCTCCAGGAGCAAGGAAGGAGAAGGGTTGGATGTGGATGACAGCAGACTTCCTCCCTTTCCTCTATTGAGGGAAACAAGGAGCATTGCCCACCAGAATGCCAGAGCAGATCAGCTGGGGAGTGGGTTAAGGGCTGAACTAACTAGAAGGGGAGGGGGTAGACAGGCAGAGAAGTACCTCTCTGCAGCGTAACCTCCACCATGAAATCCCAGCTTCTAAGTGAGATCAGATCACCTGTGGAACAGGAATTTCTAAAAGGATCAAGTCTCCCCATCCACATAACTCTGATGCCTTGTCTAAAAGGACAAAACACTTTTGATATAAGCATCCTGGAAAATTAAAGTGATACCATCAAGTATTACCATAGCTAAACTGTCTTCTCCCAGAAAGCGAAGAGCAAATTTCCCAGGCAAATCTCCCAAGCAAGTTAAAGCCCTGTGTGCACTGCAAATCATGAGGTTCATGCAAGGTAGAGGTAGCATCATGGAACATTATGTCAGTCAGGAAAAAGGACCAAACAGTGATTAACTGAACACAGCATGATTTTTGAAGACCAGACCCTGAATCTTGCTTTTACCCACAGCTTAAGACATTTCAACAAGGGGCAGTCTAAAATTTTGGCTTGAGCAGGAAGACTGCTTTTCTCAGTCTGGTTTCTATCAGGTAGTTCTCCAAAACAAAAATGGTTTAATGGTATGTACTGAGAGGTCCATGCTCCCTCCCTGTATTTTCTTCATACTGAATGCACAAGTTTTGAAGTAGTTTCATAGGATGCTCCTAGGGATGCCATATTCAAGATGTAAAATGAACAGAACTGTTAAATGCTTGCCTTACCACAGAACCAAGTCCCTGAAGAGAGGGGAGAAAAAGAAGTAGCTCCTATGTCAACCTGTGGCTGAAGCACATGGGTAAGGGCATGTGGATAGGTAGGAGAATCCTAATTCTCTCTTTTGTCTTTTAAAAAAGCTTCTCTATGAAGAATAGAACCTGAAGTTTTAATACTGCACACAGAAATTCAAACCCTTCCCACTTTTAGGAGTATATGAAACATCACTAGGGAAATGGTGAAATGGCAGCAGAAGCAGAAGAAAAATAAAATACTTAAGTTGCACAACTGAAACCAGAAAGGATATCAGAAAAGCCTAACACAAGAATGCCAAGAAGNAAAAAATCACAAGATTGCCTTAAAAAAAAAAAAGGCACTTAAGTTCATTTTTGGTGCTTATGCATTCTTAGCTGTAAATTTACATTTTCAGGTCATTATCTTATTAACACAAGCTAGAAATGTAAATATAATAATAAACCTAATACAATATCAGTTGATTCCAGCTGATCAGACTTCCAGAGCTTCAGGTACCATTTGAAAGCTGGCAATAGTTGTTTTCTGTTAGAAGATATAATCCTCTTAAATGTTAACAGCTGCTTTCCTTTGAGGACCAATTTACATTTTGTAGAAAGAAAATTGTTAAAGAGACAGTAACTCTCTTTCTTCCTTTAAGGTATAGTTCTCTCTTAAAAAGCCCTCTAAGCAAAACTAGCCAGTCTCAAAATGTATAGTGCCAACGAGACAGCACAAAATAAAAGTTAGGCCTTCCTTATACAACAGTATGAAGCAAGCATAAATCCCCGTTTGAAACAGTTACCTAAACCTCACATTGATAATGAGGCAGAACTCGGGACTTTGAATCAAGCCCTGTGCTACTTCAGAAAAAGGCACACTTTTGTGGAGGGTTCTTTCCTTCAGCTTGAATTAGTAAACTTGGCAAATACATAAGGCCAGGTCACACATTTCAGGCAAAACACAATGATACGCATGCCAGCTTTTTGCTGTTTTGGGCTTTATGAAGCTCTTTAGTTCTGAAGCCCATCTTTCTGCAGGAAACTGAAGTCAGTGATCAAGTCAAAGGGTTAAACCAAAAACTCCGCAGTACCTTCCAGAGGCTGTAATTTTCTTGCCTGGGGTCATCCTTCTCCTGCAACAAAACTAAGCAAATGGACTTTTGCCATGCTTGATGCACCATATGGTGTGTTGTCAGCTGCCCCACTTCAATGAGACACACCTTTGGTACATGAGGGTGATATTTACTCTGGAAGAGATGAGAGAGGCAAAAATTGCTTGAACTAACACCCTAAACCAAGGCATTTCCCATCAAAATGCACTTCCTTTTTGATCCTTTTCAGAACATATTTGATTGCATATATTCTGTAGAAAGTTCTCATTGAAGTGATTTGTTTCTTATTGTCATTTTAACCAGCTTTGATGAAGTGGAGGAGAAGATCACTATGTAGCAGAGCTCATTTAAAAACATAAAACCAACCACAGACACAGGACAGCAGAAGGAATGCAGGACTTGCTGCGGCCACAGTGGCAATGGTGACTGTACACCAGTATAGTTACTTTGTCCTTATCAGTGTGCACCTCATTCAGCTGTGCAGTGAAGTTGCAGCAAGTTGAGCTCGTAGCGTAACAACAGAAGAGGAGTAGGGAATTAAGAGAACTAGAATGTTTTCAGAAAGGAAATTTGAGGGATGATCACTCTATCTATGAAAAACAACAAAAGCCTGCAATCTAGGCCCATATCTGGAAAGTATTTTTAGGTCAGAGGCATACATATAGCAAAGATCTTCACCTTCTTGTGAATTTATCTCTGTACATGTCAGCAAACTGCGCTGAGCTCTTCTATCTTATGTAACCAGCCTTTTTAGGGGACGAAAGGCTTCTCCAGAGGGTAACAGAGTACCTAGTTCACAGCTGTCCAATCTGCCTGGCACACTATGGAGAAGTCTAAATAAACAGAGCTGAAAAGGTAGAAAAAAACCCCAATTCATCTTAGCAGGAAGGGTGTATCAGTTCTGACAGTTGCTGTCATTGGTAGAAAGACATTACTAAATTTAAACAGATTGATGTGTCCTTGTCCAGCAGCCACTCAGACTGCATTAGCAATCTTGCTTGGGAAGTAAATTAATGATGGATTAAATCAGTTTAAATTCCCCAAGGTCTAACTTGATATATGCCAAATCATGCCCCAGAAATAAACTTCAGTTCTTGACTAAGTTATTCCTCCCTCCCTTAGGCTTTGGGAGCCTGAGATGGCTGAACAGCTCAAGGGGCAGGCATTAGGTTACAGACTTTCCAGTAAGCTGGAGGGTCAAATCCAATTTTTGATGATAGCATCACCTTGCACCCTTTCAGGGCCTGGGTGCTTTGAGTGTGAATCTTAAGAGGACAAGCGTTCATACCTTAAAGGTATTACTGTAGTCCTCCCTAACAAGACCAATTGAGAAGCTCTGCACTGTGGAGCCAGGGTTTGGTAAAGAAAATCTGTGTTGGAGGAAACATGAGTAGAAAGCTTCCTTTTCTTGACTGAGTCCCTCAGCAAACACAGCTGGTGCCAGAACACCAATCATCCTAATTCTCATACCATTACCTTTAACACAGCACTTTAGTCACTGTTACAAATGCTTACAAGATAGGAGAGAGGGAACAGAGGGCTCAAAACTGCCTTCAGGTAAGGATTTCTGAATCCCAGGCCAAGGACAGTGAACTGACTGCACGAACACCTTGATTTTAGCTGAATGTGGAACAAAATTTCTACAACAGCTTTATACCGATGAATTATTTCCAACCCTGAATTCTAAGGATCAAATAGCCCAAGCTAACCCACAACCAGACTTAGCCTCAGTCTCAGTGAAAGAAATGGAAGTTAAATTGCCTCATATTTAAAGCAGGCTAAAGATAGACCCCACATTTCAACAGATAATTCAATTGTTGTCTCAGATCCTCACGTCTCAGGCCAGGAACAGAGAGCAAAATGACAAAGGAAGCTTTCCTAGGTGTTTGTGAAGAACTTTCCCAGAGCTACAAGAGGATGAACTTGTAGAACTCCTCCCTTACCTCTCTCTCCTTCATCATCTAGACACTCAATAATAGTTGCATCAATAATAGACTAAAAAGGTGACTTACTGGCTCAGGCTGCCAGCAGACATTTCTGCATCAGCCATATTCAAGATTTGTTTGCAACCTCAAAGGATAAAGCACCAACCCCGTCGCTCCAGCTTCAGCAAATGATCCTTTCCAGGAACTCATTCTCAAACTGGCACTTTGGATCACCAGGTGGATCTACACAGGACATAACCAACTAGAAGTTTGCAGCATTGTGCAAATCTAACAACTAAGTTGTCTGCATTGCAATTCTTCTGTCTATAAGGTACTGACAATGTCCCTGTAACTGCAGCTGCTTCCACAAAAGGAAACTGAGTCTATATCATTAAAGATCTTTGAAAAAGAGTTGTATAATTAAAAAGGTGTTATTTTTTTCTTCTTTTTCTCAAAGAGAATTTGCATCTTTAAGTTATATTTGAGAGGCAGAAGAATGAAGACTATTGCATCCAAAGCCACTGATGGAGACGCACTCTGCATATTTCAGGCTAGAAAAATGTTAGAACAGCTACACTGGTGTCAGTGGTTGAGAGGAACAACCACTGATTATTTCGAAGATGGAAACCAACTGGAGAAGTAGTGGAGAGAGAACACAATTTTCTTTTCCCCTCTCTCACTCCATAGGAACCTCAACACTAGCCTTTTTCCTGGAAGCATCATTTTAATTAATGCCACTGCACAATATGGAGGTGGAAAAAAAAAAATAGAAGACAGTATCAACAACATGTATTAGTTAACCATGGATGCACTGAGCCCACTCATTTTCAAGAAAAAGTTAAGTTACTTGACTTGCTGTCATTTAAGGTCACGCACATCAGTTACTATGATCAGTTAACATCCCGATACTTGTGAAGTTACTGCTATGCAATCACTTCTCCACCCCAAGTGATGGGAAAAGGGTCTGTTCTTAGACCATTGGAAAAAAGTTTAAGGGTCTGGCATGCCTGAGTTTCATCAACATCCGAGAACCCTATAAATAAAACAGCTGCTTTCTTGAGCTGTGTAAACTTCAGACTGTTTCACAGATTTTAAGGGCAGAAGACATTAGTAGGATATCTAGCCTGGGCTACCACCTGTGCACTAGCACCCCTGCTCTTTTTGCTGGTTTACATTCTTCCTAGGCTCAGAGCAATATTAACATTCTGCTTACTTTATACTTTTCCAAAAGAAAGGAAAAAGTGGATGCAGTTTCTGAGAGAAAAAATAACATACACCTTAATATTCATCTCTCCTATGTTCTTGACACTCAAATGTCCATCTGTCCAAACAAACAAAAAAAAACCAAACCCCAAACCAAACAAAAAACAAACCCACCTTATTTCCTTCTTGAGTAAGATTCCACCTGAATTTATCCAACAGTCCATTTCTGTCACAGTGCATTTTTTGGAAAAGAATGGAAAGTTTCTCACTAGCATTACTGGAGCTAGATTTCGTTTGGGGAAATATTTTGTGAATAGCAGCCCTTAAAAACTTCTGGAGTCAGTACTGGGAAATGAACAGAAGACTTCCAAAGCTGAATACATGTTAGAAACCTATAAACCAAGGCTATTTCTGCATTTCTGCATTTCTTCAGTCAAGCTATACCTACAAATCACACTGGACCAGGACGTTACGGAAGCACCTACAGGTATGAGTAACAGCAACAGTCCAGCCTGTATATTGCTGATGGATTAGATGGAGCAATGAAGTCTGGTTATTTCAAAAATTTTCCAGATGTTGGCTGTGTGTTTCTGCAAGGGAAAAAACCACAACAAAACAAAATCCTCTTCATTAGCAGCTGCTAATCTCCACAATGACTGGAAAGAGGATGAAATTCCAGTCTGTTTCATATATAAGTACGGCTTTGCTCCTTCACCTTGCAAGGTACATCCTAGATTGGTAAGGGAAAACAGACAGCCACTGGGTGGATTTTACTGGCAAGAAATGCTCAGAAAACTTGTGGGTAGTCTGAGAGGGCAGAGATGTGCAGGCTTATGCAGACCCCTTGGAGAAGAGGGAGAAATGTCAAAACATCCCACTATTACTAGGTATTACCTAACAACTAGTTAATTCCCATTACCAACCTCAACGAGTATTCTCCAGGTATCCAGTGTAATGAATAAAAGTGTTCACCAAGTTTGTGCATTATGACCCCCCCTTCATATTACACATGCAGCTGCCCTACTACTCTCACTTCCCCTTTTGGGTGCCCCATTATAAAGTCTGTTATGTGGAGATTGCATTGTTGCTATCTCTGTTCACCAACTAGAATAGAGTCAGCTCTAGTCTTCCAGTAAGCTCTCTAGGTAGTGCTGCAGACCAGAACGTCAGGGCTCAGTTTCTGTCCCCTACCTAGCGAAAATGTAAAACTGTGGAAGGACACAATGTAGGAGGGTACTTTGCAAAGTTCATACTGAGTAGTTTATCTAGAATGGCTGCGAATTTTATAATTAAGGAAAAACAAGAAGTCAGCAGAGCAAGATAAACTTTCCCTCCAAATCCTGTTGTCCTACATTTTGACTTCAAGGTTCACCGAAATCAGAAGACATGCTAAAGGCATTCCAAAGGTAACAGGAAAATACTGAAAAGGAAACATGACAAAATTGCAGGTGCATCACAAATTATTCCAAAATAGTATAGAAAAGTATCATATACAACATCATATTTAGAGTCCAGTGGCCAGAACACATTCTAGAAAATTCTGCTGATTTCTAGAGTGCAAAATTAAGCACACTGCAGATGCACTAAAGCCTTTTGTCATACCAAGTCAATACTGAAAGAAAGGTTAATGAATTAACTCCAAAGTGGCTTCTGTTCCACTGGACATTGGGGAGAGGCGCATGCTACCTCCCACCCTGGGAATAGAAAGAATCCCAAAGCTACTTTAAAAACCCACACATATATTGACAGAGTTCATAGGAGCATCAAAAGCTCTTTGCAGGTCAATCCTCCCTTCCCCCTTTCCTCATGGGGCATCTGAGAAATACTCAAGAGCAGCCATAGCTGTGAGTTCACCCTCTAACCTTTGGCACAGAAGTCAGTCTGATGAGTGGACTGTGTAACTGCAACTATGTCACATGGTGCGCAAACACACACACCTTCAACAGTACTCAATCCATTAAGACCACAGAATAACTCCTCTTCACTCCAGTAAGCCTATGCCATTCTGCTGTCCTTAGAATACAGCTCCATGTTTTCAGCATTATTTTCAAGGGAAGAAAATCTACAATTTCCTCTAAGGACCTGGAAGTACTGGTTTTCATCAAAATAGGCTATGCAACATCCATAAACAAAAAGATGATGTTTAAGGTTTCTGTTTTGAAACATTATGACATAAATCTCACTTGATTTTTTCAGATGAACAATAAGAATATGACCCTGTTCCAGGGTACTTATAAATAATCAAGCAGGCAGCAGATCAATGGGAATTTCAGTGAAGCTATTGATTTAGTTTTTGCACACAAGCTTGCAGGCCATAATTAATATTTAAAACAGAGAGATTTAAAAGAAGCACGAGCAACTTTAGAGATGAAGGAAATGAGAGATTAGTATTAGCTGATGAAAATATCTATATGGCCTGTAACAAAGACCTCCCAGGGTTACAGCTGTCTCCCTAAGCCATGTGGGCATGCCTGTACCATTGCCCCTTCATTCCAGAGAATGCCAAGTAATAGTTATCTACAGATTCCAAAAGTACATCTCACCTGTGGGATACATACAGTCCTGAAGTCAGATGTGAATCCTAGTTTGCAACTGTTACAAGAATAGTCAGTACATGGTCCTGTATAATCCTGTACAAAATGGCTTCCCCCAGCGGTAGGTGTACGGCAACCCTGTCCCCAAAAAGAGGGTTAAAGAAACCCTTTCCAACATGACTACCTGAGGCAGCTGCTTCTTCATCGTGTTCACTGATCCAGTTCAGAAGTGCCCGGCTCCCCCCATACATTGTATAGGAAGTTAAGGTGTTTGTCTTAAAAGTGCAAAATCCAGTTGTTGCTTGCATAGACCTGGGCAACAACAGGTTACAATTTCAAGTTCAAGCCTCTCTAGCCTTTACACAGCTGGCTACCCATAATGATGGGTCAAATCCCTAATTAGTTAAGTGCAAGACATAAGATGCAGCCAACAACCTCATGCATCTGCCATGCATGTGTCAGGCTCACGGGGAACAATTCATTTCCATTCTCACTAAACAATGAAATCTATGTGTAACAGTTAAGCACACAGCTGTATCAAGCAGTTTAATAATAGTCTATAATGAGTGTGTGGATAGTGATGACATTACACAGGCTGTCTGTCACTCTAATGCCTGTACTGACTCATCAGGAGGCAGCAGTACAGGGACATTGACTGGCTTATTCAATTATGTTCCCTCTGTTCAATAATTCTGGTTAGAGGCCTGACAGTCAAAACAATGACTCCATCAAATATGTTGCATAATATACTACAGCAACTAGGAAAGCTCTTAGCTCAAATGCTGCAAGAATATTTTGCAGGCATATTGAAGAACTTGAACAAGAAATTCTTCATCTCGGCTGTAAGCTTTATCCCATCCTGTAGCACAATGCACCCCCCCATGAAAGTGCTGTAGTTACAGAAGGGTCAGAGAAGCAGAAAATCATATGGAATTTAGTGCTGAGTCCAGACTGACAATCGCAATGTTCTCAGCTCTGCATTTACCCTAGGTGCAGGACCACTGTCCTCTCATTATAACTTTTTTTAGACACCCACATTCAATTGTAAGAAATTGGTGCTAGACCAACAATGCACTCACAAAAGCCATGTGAAGCAGCAACAAGTTAGACAAAAATTCCATTAATTAATACGTGGCTTGAGAGACATATCTGTGCAACGCTCACTTTACTAAACACTGTTTAAAATATTCACTACCAAAAGGTCACAAGTTAAACATGTTGCATGCCCATGGGAATGTTGCATGGTGACTGTCGACTCCCCTTCATCACCAGCACACTGCCCTACAGCTACTTGGGACTTAGTTGATTAGAACCTCCTAAGTCTTTTGCAAGAAATGTGCTTTCTTGCACACATTTGCTGTCTCATGGACAAACTGATACAGCTGATTTAAACATACCATTTTAAGTAGCCCTGCTGTGGTTGCATTTATTCAATTATCATCTAGTGATTGTTATTAAATTATCTAACCACTAGCTGACCTCTTTGCTAGCTCCTAAACATTCTGATCCTATCCCTTTCCTCTGTCCATTTTCTTCCCACGGTCTACTTTGGGACCACACTGACACTGTCCGATACATATTGCACAGCAGAACTTAACCAGTGGTTTCCAGCAGCAAAAGTGTTCCCTTTCATTCATGCTCCATAACGTCTAAAAGTTTTGACAAAGGCAAACTTCAGACAGTTTAGTTTTTTCCCCCGTTGTAGAAAGTCACATTGTTCCCCAGTCTGCTGCCAGACACACACTCCTCCTTCCAGACACAGTACAAAACCTTGCTATGCTTTTTTTGGCTGGGATAGAGATAATTTTCTCCATAGTAGCTAGTATGAGGCTATGTTTTGGATTTGTGCTGAAAACAGCATTGCTAATAAAGGGATGTTTTAGTTGTTGCTGAGCAGTGCTTACAGAGACTTAAGGCCTTTTCTGCTTCTCACCCCACCCCACCAGCGAGTGGGCTGGGGGGGCACAAGAAGTTGGGAGGGGACGCAGCCGGGACAGCTGACCTCAACTGACCCAAGGAATATTCCATACCATATGACATAAATCCCTTCTGCTCAAAATTTGCATAGAAAAGCAATAACTCCAAGCAGTATAAAACACACCCTGAAACAGATATTACAGCCCATTCTCAAATCCTGCATGCTAGCATGTAACAAAACCTATATACTCTACCCAAACAAGCTAGCCCTGAGCAGCTGGCTCACCTCTCTGCTTAACAATGGATTATCTGGGAGATGAGTCCCAGCTGGCTAAGCACGGTTTTTCACTCCAGCCTCAGTAATCTGGAACTCCATAGCTCTGTCTGTCAAACTCCAGTCTCATAGAAGACCATGCTAAGATTTGGAGGTCAGTGTGCCCTAGTGGGTAAACAAACACCTTCTAACCTTCTACCAAGCTCTGCTACTTGCCTGGGTAGTAGCTAAGTCTCCCTCCAATTTCTCTTGCCTTTGAACCTCCTTAAGTGTGTATGGTTTTGGCTAGGATAGAGAGCAACTGAAATGAGCTGTCAGTTGACGCAGTGACTGTCTCCCACATGGAAGTCACAATCAATACGCCCTACAGTTCTCTAGTCATACCTGAGGTTTAGTTTCCTCTTCATCCTTATAATAGAAAAGCTGGTCCCCACGCAGCACAAACCACCGCTGCTGCCAGTTCTTCATAATGCTCCTTTGTTTCTTCAGCCAGCCACACTTCAGCACACGTTCTTGAGGGTTTGGAGAAGAAGGTCGGGAGGGAGGCCCAATCTGTTCACCCATCACCAAACTCTTTGACCGGGCTGAAAAAGCAATTACAGAGTAAATGAAACAAAGAAATAAGTGTAAGAACACACAGAGGTTAGCTAAATAACTGTTCCATACTTTCTTCTCAGACATGGACAGATCATCGCATGCATGCTCCCTCTTTGAGTAGGTAATTGTTTTTCAGGGTGTGCATTCAACCTCATGATAGTCAAACACAAGACAAACATCAACCTTTTGGTACTGCTCACTCTAGCAACCTTCTAGGTAACACTATCTCCAACCAAGGCTCCACTGCTCATACTACCTTTCTTTGTGGCAAGTAGTTACTGCCTTCCAGCTCTACATGGGAATAATGATATTGCTGTCTCCTAAAGGGATATTTACCCAGTGAGGATGTGTAAGTGTGGTGAGGGGGGACAGAAAAAAAGGAAGGAGAGAGTATAAGAAAATATTCTCACTCCACACACAGCCACTAGCGGGGTGATTAGCCAGTGAAACCAGCTGTCACAGGGAAAAAAAAAAAAAGAGATTCAGAACAGAGAAAAATTCAAAAAGGGAATAGGCACATACAGATAATGTAGCTATCCAGAACGATTAAAGTCACCTCACTGTTCAGGGCATTCTGACATTGAAGCAGAAAACCACAATGCAAATTAAAAAAAAAAAAAAAAAAGACAAAATAGAGAAAACCACATGTAAATCTTAAGAAAGGCTTCAGAAGAAGAAAAGAAATCTATTGCCCTTTCCTTCCTCTTCTCCTCATGCCTGCAGTAAGAGTGCTGAAGCTTGAGGCATTTAAAGTTAGTCTGGAGTAGCAGATAATGGTTATACTTTGCAGGCAGCAAGCCAGTCATCTAGAATGGATAGGTTAGATGGTCTCACAGGTCTTTTCCACCTCTACGTCCTTTGGATTTTTGAAGTATCTTATAATAACAGTTAATATCTCATGACATTTTCCTTCATTAGTGCTAACACGATCCTGTTCCTTCCCATTTTCTACATTCACCTAACCTAAAGCACAATTTATAATTGCCCATTTGAAACCGGGCTACACTTTACAGGCCAGTATCAGTAAATCTATATCATTGATGTCTTACATCAACACTGTAAACTGCTGCAGCTAAAAAACAGGCAAGCTTCTTATTCAGGCACCCCTGATACACTACAGCTAATTTGGCCTGTCACAACAAAGGGCAATCCTCTGCCTCTCAAAGTACTGTCTAGTTTTGCCCGTTTTGGGTTCAGACAATTAAAACACATAACCCTGATGTTACCACCTGACTCTGGTTTTTGCCCCTAGTGCCTCATCACACAGGGATGGAACTGACAACAAATGCCAAAGAAAGAAAAATAAAGTGGAGGTGATGGTTGGGAAATAAAAAATAACAATAAAATAATAATTAAAAAATCACAACAGCAACATTAAACTTGATCCTATTTCTTCTCTTCCATGAAGCAAGCTGCAATAGAAGGAGGGGTGGATAAAGAACCGAGGTCAGATCTTTGGAGAGCCTCCTCAGTGTGATCCAGTGAGGGAAATCAGACTGGTGTCTGTGATAAAATCTACTTCGACCTTCCCCATGACCTGGCAGTCAGGCCATCATGTTCTACTACTTAAAGAAATATAAAACCAGCACTTTTGCACACTAAACACTTCTGTCAGCAGAGGGCAGATCTGAACAGTGCCACATCATCCATTACCAAAAAGTCTCAGTGACAGCAATCTTCACTTGTATCATATACTTTCCTCCCCTACCTCTGCTTAAAAATCTGCTCACGTCTCCTGTAACCATCCAGTATGCACTCAATCTGGCCTTTGACAACTTCCCAGTTTTACAGGCAGAAGATGGCAGCACTTTATTAGCCTTAAATTTCAGAACCAGTGAAAGCCCTGTCTGATAAGCAGAAGGGATTTTTTAATTTCCCCCCCTCCCCCCCGCATTTCTCTGACCTGCTAAGGTAAGTTCTGCTACTCTCAACAGAACTGTGAATAACCAATTTTGTCTTCTGCCTCAATCAAGAGAAATTAGGTTTCAACTTATAATTATTTCCTGCTGTAAGTAATTGTTTTTATTTTGTTTTTAGTTTCACTTTAAAATTTAATTAAAATGTTAAAATGTTATAAGAAGTGCCAATACAGTATCATAGCTTTTCCAAAATTCCACTTCCCTTATTTTTTGCTAAAATACCTTGCTGAATTTAACCTGAGCCCATATACAGTGTTAGTCCTACACTAGTGAAGTTTACCAGCAAACTTCTGTTTGCTTAAGTAACCCAGCACTCCTCAATCCTGATTTTTTTACATAGCTAAACCAATAATAATAATTTTAAAAAATCTTAATACAGAATTCACTTAAATTCAGGCTTTGATGTATCCAGGCATATTCTCTAAGCTTGCTCACTGTAGTCTGAGCTCTAACAGACAGACATTTTTGTTCCAGCAAAATATATAAAGAACAGCTTTTCACCATGAAGTGAAGATCCTTATGCCTTAATATATCCTCTTCCTGGCAACACAGTGCCCTCTAGCAGATGACTACAAAAAATACCAGGACAACTTCGCCTCCTGCCCTCTCCCTCTCCCACCCTATCACTGCCAAGACATGGAGGATCTTATTTCATATGCATGTAGTAAGAAAACAGACTTTTCACATTTAAATCTCTGTTGCAGAGGCCAGAAGGATTTAGCTGAAGGAGCCGCCTCAGCCTCGGCCCAGGCCACATTTTACAACAAGGATCAAACTGTAACCTGGTTTAGACTTTCCCAGATTCCTTTCCACATTCATGCTACAATATATGTTATTACAAGAACAAATATCCCCAAAATTTACTTTTCCAAATGCAACTATAATGTTTCTTAGGCAACATCTTGACTATTAACCTAACCAATTAGTCTAATAGTATCAAAATCCATGCTTCAATAAGTACCTCAGCAGTCTCCAGATTACATGTGCAACTCCAAGCAGATTCCAATTTTCCTGACTTTCATATAGTTATACAAACCTCTACTACTTTACCCCTCCCCCTAGAAAGAAATTAGATTTATTTAACTGGAAACCAACTTCCTTTATTTTAGCACCTATACTGACACAGACCTGACAAAAAAAAAAAAAAAAAAAAAAAAAAAATCGAACATCTAGCTTTGGCATAACCCAAAGTTTATTATCTCGTACTTCCTGTCATGCACCCTTTGGTGTTATTTGTACAGCCCTACCTGGTAAGAATTTATTATAGTGAAGAGTTAAGGCTTTTGTGATCAGTCACTGGATGATGTTTATCTTCATATTTCCAATTTAAGCAGTACCATGTCTTAGTCTATTGCTATGGTTGTTAATTCTTCACACTGTCTTAGCTTTCCATTTCCTCAGAGTTTCTAGTCATGAGCATAATAGTTAATTTCATTAGGGAAATACTCAGCAACCTCATCTGTAAGTCAACAACATGGATCAGATAGAAATTATTAGGAGGAATTATTTATGGCTATTAATGGCATTGACATTTATATTGCATGCTTCACAGAATACAATAATTGCATAGAGGTCAGAAGAAAAAACTTTCACAGATGAGTGCAGCCTGCCTTTAAAGCAGCAGGTATCTCATGCTACTGGGATCAAAATATCTGCTTTGATAATCTGATCCAGTACATCAAGCCCCTGGTTTTAATGTTACGTATATATTCTTAGTGCTCATCTATTTAACAGAATTACGGGATCAGCAGAGCATAAGGAAGAAAACAAATCAATAAATCAGACTCATAACTCAGCAAATACTTTACATGCTATAGAGTTCTGATCCAGTAATGCCTTTTCAATAACACCACACAGTTTGGTTTTGCTCTTCACGTTTTCGTTAATTGATTCAGCCATGCACATGTCAAACTGAAACCAATGTAGAAAGGATTCAAGTTCTCCTTAGAAAAAGGTTTAGATTCATTTGCACAGAACAGCAGTACTGAAATGCCAGCTACAGGATGTACCTACTCAGAAGCAGGGAAACAAGGCAATTGCAGCACAGCAAGATTACAACAGACCAGGCAGACCCATATCGTTGCTGCCTCACAGGGGGCAGCAGAAGCAGAATTGCAGACCTTGAAAATACTCCTGTAACTAGAATTTACACTGGCATACAGAAGTTCTTATATCTAGATGAAGGTGGGAGGAGGAATATGAGGAAAGACAGTGTGGTGACAATCAACTCCCGTTGTGTAAATGCCTGGCCTACAACGAATAAGGTCCCTATCCAAAACCCCACACTTGGCTGCCATATCTCTAATAGTAAATTCAAAGATTATCCAAAGAAGTACATGGACCAAATCGGACGAAGCCACGCTGCCATTCCTTACAGAGATAGCAATGCCTATCCCCATCCCAAGTCAGCCCTGTCTGAAGCTACTTTTTCTTAATTTCTCCTCCTTGCCCCATTAACAGAGCACCATACAATTCTATAAGAGTTCCTCTGCAACTCAGACCTGCCTCCAAGCAATGCACACATTCCTGTTTTCTCATCACATCTATTTTCTACCCTAAGCATGCACAGAATGAGACAACTTCCCTTCCCTATCCATAACATCCTCCCTTCCTGAGCTCAATCCTGCCTGGCAACATTATACAATCTCTTCTGCTCTCCTTCTTCCACTCACAGCTCTGAACACCACTACAGATTGGAGCAATCAATAAGAACCTACTTAGATCAGGGATGTGAAAATCAATCAAGTCAATGCAATTCAATATCAATTAAAGTTGTCATCTTTTGAAATTTCATAGGCAGTTAGCTTAAATCAATATAGTCATTAAAATTGATTCTGGCTGACAAACTGTCCTACAGTGAAGGCCCTTTGCTGTAGGGTGTCTTCAGTCTAATGACATAGTGACACTACATATTATTTCTGATATAGTCTTTGTTTGAAGTACTAGCCACAAAGGGAAGTGGTTTCACACACTATAAACAATATTGTCAGTTTTATTTAATTCAAACTTTGCCTCAAAAATAGGTGCACTGAAAACGCAAGAGTCATATGCCTTAGAAAGAGGTACTGTATTTCACCAAACTGTCGGAAATAAAATACTTGGTTTAGATTTGTTTTCTCTGTCCATTACACATCTGTATTTGTGTTTGGATTTGATTGCTAAGATACCACAGCCAATGAGCGCAAATGAAACCAAGACACTTCCTCAATACAGTCTGAGAATTTGTCATCTTGAAACAGAATAAGCAAAGAAATTAAAGGCAGAATGTTTGAAGTGATTGGTGATGAGATGTGTTTAGGCAACTAGAAGGAAATCAGTTACAGGAAACTGGCAATGGCTTTTAGTTCCCTCAAGCCAAATAGAGTAGCAATCTGTGCAGAAACAAAATGGTGCTACACAGCCACAAGCCTGCTCACATTTTGTGACCTGGAGGACACTTACCATATTTAGAAACACTACCGTAAGAGCAGGTTGCGCTCCGTTACTTCTATTCAATAAAGCTACACCTGTCTATTCAGAACATTTTATAGACCAAGATGATGTGCTGTGTTCTACTTCCTTTCCTTGATTTGTTTTTCTTTCAGCCAAAATAAAACCACGAAAGGATATTTCGCTCTGGCAAATAATTATTCATGGCTACCCATCAGATATTGCTGAAAAAAAGAAAAGGAAAAATAAATGGGTCTGGAAACCCATATTTTTTCCAAGAGCAACCACACATGCCTTACACTGGAAGCAGTTCTGTAACCTTACTGTCCAACCAAAGGAAAAGCAGGGAGACAATTAGCTTTACATATGTTTGTCTAGTAACCTGTATTTTCTGTAATAGTTGGGATACCACCCTGCACATACCAAAACAGGTAGTCTTGCCAAGAAAAGATTCTGACAGTCTGAAGGAAGGATCTGTTTGCACAAATATTTACTTGATACTAAGTTCCTACAAGAACAACTCCATTCCCCAAGGCCACTTCATAAATCTGAAATCCAACATAAACTACTGTAATTTCACTCTCAGACTAGGGATGACAGCTGTTAGAAACTAGTTATATATACAGGGTAAAATACCTTTCAGTCCTTACCTGAAGGGCAGAAACTTTGGTCATAGATATTAACCTATAGGTAAGACACTTTCTGTTTAAAAACAAAAACCAAACCAAACAAAAAAAAACCCATGCCAGCCACACAGATAGCATTTTAAGCAGAAAGAGCAAAGAGAGAGATGAAAGAAGATCTGAATAGCAAGGGAATTACTAAAAAGCACATTTCAGCTTCAGAGCACAGCTATGGCCAAAGAATTTGAGCCAGCCTGAAGGACTCTGACAAGAAATAAACAATATGCTGTAGCAGAAGATGCACCAAGGTCCCCAAAAAGGAGCCCAGATGGACAGGGAAACTAGACTTGCTCAAGAAGGAGCACCCTGCCTCCAGAGCCCAGGTTCATCCCCTCTCAGAACTCCTAAGACCAAAAGCTGAGGATTCTGCTTTCAAGATGTTTGCTGTTTTATAAAGGCTGTTAATTCTTATAATTTTTTTGCACTGCCAGATCAGTCAATGCTCTTCCACTGGCAAAAGGGAGAGAGAAGGGAACTGGACGTGCACCAAGGAGTTCTGAAGAATAAAACTAAACTGCATAAATTCTCCATAACAGCATGTTTTAAGGGGGGGCATGTTGACAGTACCTGGCAGAACAGGAGGCAAGTTTTCCTGCTAGTTAGCAGATTAGTACACCCACACAACACTGTTGTACTACACATACTGCAGCTGGTACTGAAAGGTGCGTAGCCCTGCCCTGCCATAAGCTCAAGCACAGCACATTTAAAGTTGCCTATAGCCTTTCTAGAGCCATTAGAGCTGGCTCAGATCTTTGCATCAATCCTCAATAAGGATGCAGCATTTCCTTTGTAGAACATGTAGAAAAACAATACCTGTTTTCCACCTACAGTACAGCATTGACAGAACACGGTCAGAACCAAGAGGCAAAGACACACTTAGTTTGAGGGCAATTGCTTCCTGACTGCAATGAAGAAATTCACCTTGGTCTTCTTTATAGTGTTTAAGATAACAGCCATGACCTTTCACCACCTTACAAACGGATAGTCGGCTCTGTATAAGGCATATTTTAAATCAGAAAAATAATTTTATACTCCAGTGACCTGTGCAATGTGACCATAAAAGCCGCTTTATTGATCAGTTACTTTGCAAAAGTATGCAGGTAGCGCACCTAAAAAAAGTAGTGGGGGGAAATCAGGCTGAAGGAAAACAAGAATCAGCTTCAATCTTAGTTATCTTTTAGAATGACACAAAGGTTGAAGGCTTCCATGAAATGTGCTAACAGATGACCTGGTAATGTCTTCATTGCATCGAAGAACACACATACAGTGGCACATGCTGATATAGATTAATATAGGGACTTTCCACAAGTCAAGGAAAACTCACGTCTATTTGATAATTAACACAACCCACACCACACAATGAAAAAACCTGACATAGTGGGATAATTTAGCCCTTTACTCCTGAAGAACACTTTATGTTAATCTTCACGCTACTGTTACAAATTCATGGCATCTTGGACTCCATAGCAGGTAAGGACTTGGCAATCCATTGCTGCTATCGTACAGGTAAAAGGGGCATTGGTTTGCTGATTGGCATTTCACTCCAGCTCTGGAGACCTTTGACCTATTGCACAAAGAAGTCCCAGACTTATTTTGCTGTCACCAGCAGCAAGAAGGCCAGCAGGTCTCAAGCCCACAGAATAGTAATTTAAAGAGTTTAACCTTTTATTTTCAAAATTATTTGAATTACTGCCCCAGGTTGTGGGAATATGCATGTGTTTTGGTACCTGTCAATGAATAAACCTTACATTCCGCAGGTAACCTGCCACCAGCGGTTCACAAGAGTGCCCTTATCAAACCACTAGCATTAGATCATGGATAAGTGCCAAAGTGGAAGGGTGATGGCTTGATTCTTTGTGCCACAACATACTGACCTACTGATTTACCACTTAGTAAAGTGAAATACTTTATTCTAAAAAACACAATGAATTGTGGGAAAACACTGAGAACTGTCAGCATTTGGATGATGTTGCCTGCATCTTCTGCGCAGAACTGGGGAATCTCACTATGCCTGTATTACAAAATAGTACAGCACACTGAGTGTATAGCGGAACAAGTAGGGAGAAACAGCTGGTACCACAGACCCACCATCTACACAACACTTATTTTAGGGATTTTATTTGGATTGACCATGGAAACATACTGCACATAGAGCACACTTTCATTCAGAAGTAATCCAAGACTACACTAAAACACCAAACAAAGCACAGTAGGTAGGAAAGATCAGGACACCTACTTCAAAAGCATGCCATTGATCCAAACCAAAATGGATGCTTATGTAGACAACCTCCTAACTACTCCAAAGGAAGACAATAGACAGGATCCACCTACTGACCCAGTAGATTAGGCTAAGGACAGAGGCACACACTTGGTAGAACTGACAGTGGATAGTGGTGTTTTTAGATATTATAGTAGTAGGACTAATAATTGCAATTGCTTTCTTCATTGAAGAGCAAGTCCTAGCTGTTGAACCCAGCCATTCCCATCTCTAGTTTTACTGCACCCAGTGTATTCAAAGTAGCAACATGGCTGCATCTGTACAGTGTGAATAAAAATACATACAAAACAGGTAAGAGAAACTATTGCAAAACAGTCTGTAATAGGACAAGGAATAAAGACATCACTCATTTAGCACCCTAACTTCTTTACTTCTCAATAGATGATATCACACCACGGGGTGCAATACTTATGCCTTCCTTTCATTATCAGTCACTCTGCTACAGCAAAAAACCCAAACTCACACAGCAGTACAAGCTAGCTTCTCTATGACAGAGTGCACAAAATGTGTCAGAGCACAACCATTCAAATTTGCCTTCATCATGCTCCCAGCTTTTTCTTCACTAACAGTGGCCTCCTCTCCCTCCTGGAAATAGGAGGATGAAGTGGATTTACATAGCTTGTTGGAGGTCATATTTTAAGCACGCCATTTCACATAGCTTTCTCCAAGTCAATGAATATAAGCACAAAAGGCAAGGAACAATGATGTAATACTCTGCGTTCTTGAGGCAAGGTTAGAGAGCTACAAGCTCCATGAATTGAACACTAGTCACTCAAGTAATACATGCTTCATTTATTTGTTAAGTACTGAAAGGGACACATGGAAGCTGGAGGGCCAGTCCATTATAGGTTTATGTTAATCTGCACCAATANGAGCCCCAAATTCAACCTGCTGTGTCCTTTGTTGTTGCAAAATCAGAGTTATAGACCATATTGTTAGGCAGCCAAGTACAGAAACCTGCTCCCAGCAAAAGCCTGTATTTTCATTTTCAGGTCCCTTTATCTGCACCATCTTCTGATAGTTCCCACCTGGATCCACTGCAGACTATTCAGAGGACAGATCAGCACTCAGGGCAGAGCCACTTGGTGTGTCACTTTAAAGCACGCCCACTTGTCACACACAATGGACTACAAAACTATCTAGCAAACCCAAGCACCAGCTCTCCACTCCCACTGAACCTTGGCAGAATCTTTTGAAAGCTGTACATCTCCATCTGGTTGGTTAGAACTCCCTACCTGAAAAGCACTGCTGGAGGCATCTGTGCTGCGGGCAAAGCTCTGTAGTTCCATGGGCAACCACGCTGCCAGAAGAGGGAAGTCTTAATCCCTTCTCCCTACACCCACACTGCTCTTTTCTCCTGCTGATACACCCAGCCTTACATTCCCTACACTTCACTGACAAGGTGTGCCTGTTTTATAACAATAGTTACTTACTGGAGTGGCAGAAAGTTATCTCATATTTTTTTCCTCTTGCTATTTTAGTGAGTCAAATCGGGTCACAGAAGGAAGACTGAATGAATATCTTCTACTCTCTCTTCAACCAGCAAAAGCCTCTTGTAATCCTCCCTACGGGTATGGCTTTAAGACTTAATTTTTAATAGCCCTCCCAGCCATAGTGGGGCATGGAGCAAACAAAAACTGACCTCGATAACATTCAGATTGGAGCTGGGACTGTACCCTGAGCTCGTATCGCATCAAGTACTGTGGAGTCCTGGTCAAGACCACAGCTCTTCAGCACTACAGATGCAGCACAAGGTAGCATAGGTCCGCTGCAGCGCAACAACACAAGATAGTCACAGGCCCTCTGGTCACCCATGTGTTTATAATAAATACTAATGCCTGTGCTGCACCAAGCATATGGTCCATAATATTCAAAAACTGCAGTAGCTGCCAACATAAATCGTACCTTACACTAATGTTGTGAGCACCAAAGACGTTTTTCTGCCACACTCCATGGGATATCACTTCCCCAAATTATTCTGGACTGGAAAAAAAAATCAAGAGCACAGAAAACTTAGTCAAGGCCTTTTGCTAGCAACAATTGTTTAAGATGGAAGCAATATCAAGCCCAGCCACTTTCAGCAATAAAATTCTCCAAATTCAGCCATAACATTACATTTCTCTCATTTTCCTCATCCAAACATCAGGAAGGTAGTCATTCTTACCCTGCCCCTCAGGTGCAATGTGACTGTTTCATCATTTGTTGTACCTATTTTCAACGTGCAAAGTCTGCTTCCTGCTCTGTACGACAGGTGGCTAAGTGACTTGCCCTAATGCCAGCGTTGATTTGGGGGACAAAGGCAGAAGAAATCCAGGAATTCTTACTCCTGCATTAATTCATACTCTGAAGTTAATTATCCAACTTAGATTATTTGGCTATAAGTATTTGTAGCAAGATGTCACTGGTTAATAAGGTAAGGATGGCTCCTCATAAACTGGAGGTCTGTACAGGAAGAAGTATTAAACCTGCGCCTACAGTTCTCCCAAAGAGATCGTGATCAACCCGATCCTTTCCCCTGCAACAGAATCAGTTCTCACCTTAGAGCCAATGTATACAGCTTCCTTGTCATTTAGCTCCCTATACCATAGGTTTGTTCTTTAAACTTTGATACCAGTTTGCAGTATGACTACCTGATTGAAGCATAAATAATTCTTGACACCTGTATTTAGGAGGAAGGATATTACAAGTAACTTTTTTCAACCGCAGCAAAGACCTAGTATCTCCTCTCTTTAGCTCTTCATAAAGACCAATTTACTGCCTTTTGGGCACAAGGGACACACAGAAAAGCTCTGTGGAAGGAACACACATTAGAAAGACTGTCAGCAGCAGCTTCCCCCCCCATGTTAGTTTTAAGTACCTTAAACACATGCAGGCCTGGGCAGAGTCTAGGCATATACCCTTTCCTCCTCCAGCTCACACTGCAGCCTTACCAAGGGGCTTCCCCTTCCCACTACAGTGTGCAAAGTGCCTTTATCATGCCTTGAACTACCTCTGCCCATAATGCAGGGAGCTGGAGAAAACAAATTAAGCTGTTTATGCTGCCGTACTTGCTTATCAGCTACCATGAATGTAAAGGGAAAGCCAGCAAGGAAAAAAAGTCATTCTGGTAGTAACCTTGCAATGAAGAGAAATACATTTATATAGGCACTAAAAGTAACAGGCGACTGGCCTCTCAGGAGGGAGGTGTCAGCATTTGTAGTGCTTCCACTGTGCTCTTCACAACCCTGCCAGTTTCACCCTGTACTCACTCAGTGGGTGTTTTGCAAATAATTAGAGAGCCTATGGCTTTTTCATTTTTTAATATTTAATTCCCTCCCCACAAGTTTTCTCCCCATCAGTCCAGCTACCCTTTGAGCTGAATTACTGCTCTTTCTTAAGGCTGCCTCCCCAGGATGTGAGGCTGTGTCTTATTATTTCAAGTTCAGATTGCCTGTGCTTAATAAGCTGATGTCTGCCTGCAAACTTTTCAGGGCTTTTCTTAAGAAGAGTGATTTCCTGCCTGAGTCTTCAAGCAGGGACAGAAAGCTGCTGTTGCCAAGAGCAGCACTTCCTTGAGCACGCACCATGAATCCTATGTGGAAGGAGAGGGGCATCTCTACAGAGATGAGAGGATTACACCTTTGAACAGCCCAGGTCCTCCTTCATGGGACACACCACAAATCATATGTGGAAATCTGAGCCTGTCTTGACAGAAATCCCACAAATATCACTTTCTTAACCCTTTCTGTACACACACATGGCCACTGAACCAGGATGACAGAGACAAATTACAGCACACAGCTGATAACGCAGCTCACTGCCACACACCCCTGCACAAAGCAGCACAGTGCCAGGAGACTGACCTGGTACCAAGATGCAGAAGTAATTCCCTGCTTCATTCACCTCCCTAGGGCTGCACAAGGTGGGAAGGGACACACCCAGCTCCCTTCTTGTTCACTTCTCCCCCATACTTTACCCTCTAGCCTGGGCCTATTTCTCCTCACTGCCTTCAGGACAGTTAATCCAGCAGCATACTAGCTCCAGCCCCAACACCTCCCTGTGCAGCTCCCGTACCATTGCCTTAGGATTTTGAGCTCGACTCAGCAGCTTTATCTCAGGTTCCTCCAAAGCAAAAAGGCAAAACCCAGACCCACACTACAGGCAGGGCCACTGCCTCCTCCTCCCCTCAATGCTGCGCAGATTCCTTCCTCCACCAGCTCACAAAACTGTGAGCCATAAACCAAATCATACTTGCCAGCACTTTATCCTAGCCTTTCACCCACATACCTTTCTAGAGCACAGCTCCTGAAATTGCCTCTCCTGCCTTAAAGAATCACTCATTTAAGGAAGAGGGGTGCTGAACCTCACCCTTGCAGCTGGGCTCCTCGTTAATGGTGGCTCTGCCATGCCAGCTGCAGCTAGTCACACTGATTGCTCCCTGCCCCGGGGGCTGGTGTGCTCCCAGCAATGTTGGTGGGCTCTCGGGGGCTGAAGGAAGTGTTTGGAGGAGTTCGCAGCTCCAGGGCTGTTTACTTTGGTTCCAGGAGTAAGAAACTGGGTGTTATTATTTGCCTGGTAAACTGGAGGTGCCAAGGTGCTGGCCTCCCACATGCTATGGGATAGCTGTGTGCATCATCAGCCCCTCAAACCAGAGCTGCAGCGTGGGGCTGTGGAGGCATTGGTGTTCCTCTTTGCAGGGCTAAGAGGCTGCAGGTGGTAAGCTGTGGTTTGGTGAGGGGGACCAGATAAAAGGGAGAGTTCCCTTTTTCTGCTTTTCACTGGCCAGTGGAATGAGTGCTCTTCAGACAGCATGATTCTGAAGGGAATACAGCCTGAGGAGCTGCCTGCACTGAGCAGTCCCGAAGGTCCAGGATTTGCTCCAGCAGCATGGTGCTGGCCTCTGGAAGAGTTGAGGGGGAAAGGTGTCACCAGTTCTCCCCTAATGCCAGAGGAAAACAGAAATATGATAGTGAATGCCTGTTGTGCATGGGGCAGCAGGATTGCCTCTTCTCTGTGGAGGACTTGGAGAACAGCCAGAAGCTGGAGGGTTGATGCCTTGGTAAACAGAGAAGCCTAAATGCACTTAGGACTGTTTGGCTGCCTCTGGGTCCCTATGAAAAGTATTTATTTCACTGTTCCTAATTTCCTCTCTCTGCCATGTTCTTTTTTACAAACTGAGTTGCACACTGTTTATTTTTCTCCTTTTTGTTGAAATCTCCTTTAACCACTGTTTTTTGTTCCCTTGCTGGGCATCATCTCAGCTCTGCCTGTTGTACAGGTTATCCTGCTACCTGTGCCTGCTACTGCAGTTGGAGGGTTGCCTCTTAGATGAGGCCCAACTCCTGGAACCTGAAGAATTATTAACTGGCCAGGCCAAATATGACTCTGAACAAGCAGCATCTTCTAAAAGAGTCAGAGGTCACCTTCGCTGGTGGAAAAAATGCCCAATTCATGTTTCCTTAGATGCCATTCATCATCATTGAAGCTTATTCCTGAGTCTGGCAAACTCAGGATAGATGAGAACTCCTGAAAGCTACGACTGGTTGATAGCCTTGTGCTGTGATTAAGACTGTCTTGAAGAAGTGATTAATGACACTATTATTAGACAAGAAATTTCTAGAAGGAGATCACCCAATGCTTCTGGTACAGAAAAAAGTTTCTGGAGGTATCCACCACAATTTCATACCAGTAGGTTCATCCTGTTGTGCTGATGCCCTCCATTTACTCAAGAAATAAAGTTGTAGGGTTGCATTTATATGTCTAAGCTGTTCTTAACTGGTGAGTTCTTATGGAGTTGGATGTGTTCTGGTGACAGAAAACGGCCAGTGAAAAGCTGTTGAATAAGAAGGAAAGATAATCCAGTATTTTTTCACATATACTAAACTTTGGGAAGCTCATTTCAAGTCCTGGCTCTGCCTTGGACTTCATATGTGGCCTAGGGTTCTTCCCTAATCCACAGAATGTAAATACTACCTGTGAAATGTGGCATGTGCAAAGGTAAATACATTTTGAATTGTTAAGTTCTGAGGTACTATGGTAGGGAATTGTTGGCCACCTAAGTAATGGATTAACATAAAATTATCAGTTCTGAATACAAATGTCTTGTGGCTCTTTGACAACTTCAGAGATGTCTAGATTAGCAAATAGTACAGATCATTAGGAGTGGATCTGTTAATTAATGGCAGGGAACCAATATCCATGCTACATTTACATTTCAGGGGGCTCTGTTTTGGACTAGTTCTATTCTGATCCTATGGACTGAATATCCAGTAGTGGCTGGAGAGCATTAGGTGCACTCCTGAAAATATCTTCCTACCTGGTTTAATCCAAAAGTAATGCTAGTTTTTTTATTTTGAGACTGCTTCATGACATAACCAAAGTGCAGTAAGTGAGGAGAATTAGATTTGCTTCAAAAGCCCACTTCTAACCCTAAAATGCTCATGTAGATTCCAAAGTGAACTGTAATTCTCATAACTGTCATTTACTTTAGCATTAAATAATATGCTTTCAGTCTGCAGAATTAAGGAAGTCTAGATTTTCACTGATTACTGCCTTATATTCTTCCACCTCACAAAGCCCAGTTCCTCTACGTGTTCCTCGAACTTGCATAATGCTGTCTCTTCATCTTCCTCAAATATCCAGTCCCTTCCACATCCCTGACAACCCAATATATTCCTACATCCCTTAGCTTTTTGGATGACTTGAATATATGTATGCTCTTACAAGACAGCCAATACATGTCTTTTGGATGGTCAGTTGGGCATTATGTTTCAGAACATATATTTCTTTGAGTACTATGTGACAGTTTTCCCTAGGTGTACAGATATAGTTATTTTTCCTCTGTCCTGCCACCAATTTTCTTTTTGTTTATAGGAGTGAAATATCTCTTGATGCTCCTTTTCTTCTTTCCAATCTGGTTGGATTTAGCCAAGCAGCTCAAAAATTATTAGGACAGAGATTGATAGAGAAATCATCCAATCATGTATCCTTACTGCCATAAGAAAGCAGTTTAAATATAGGGTATTCATGCTCCTGTAATCAAAGACACAGTACTTTCATTAAAAATACAATGACACCATTGCAGAGACATTGAATATTAAAACCTAGCTGTCCTCACTGCAAGCACATGAAGCTTACACTGTAAATGTGCTCACTCCCAGAGGGCTAGTACTTTACCCTCTAAAGTCCCTCCTGGCAGCATTACTACACACCATCCTTAGAAATGTTTTGAGTATGCTAAAGCTGACTTTTCATTAAAATTGAATTATGACAAGTTTCAGAGAAGGAAAAAAGAGAGAGGGAAATAACTCTGTTCTACTACAGCCATGCTGAAGTATAGCTGAGAGAAAACCAGTTCATCTGTAGCAGGCTAGCTAGCCAAAATGTCTCCCATCACTTTTTCCAGGCTCTAAGTTTTAATTAAACAAAACAAAAACACAAAAAACCCAAAACAAAAACAAACAAAAAAAAACAAACAAAAAACCCCCCAAAAAAACCAAACAAAAAAAAGGCAAAAAAAAAAAAAAACCNACTGTGAAGAACATTTTCAAAATACATATGTATGAGTGTGAAGCCAAACAGAAATAATAGGAGAGAGAAGTGCAGGCAATTCCGTAATGTCAGACACCCATTAGCAAAAAGTCCCAGTAAGGAGAGAACGTTTATTCGTAGTACCTATACAATGGAAACAAACTGTGCTGAAGACAGGAATACTGTAAAGAATCTATCGTGTCAGCAGGCTAACTCTCTTGCTTTAGAGGACAATCCCATCACACCACTTACTAAAAAACAAATGCATAAGCTTATAGTCAGTCCAGCTTCCACTTCCTAGCACATTTAAATGCAATTGGACACGTATTACCTGTTCGGGACTTTTCAAACCAAGGAGCACATGCTTTGATTCATTTTTTTCATATCTTAATGAAACAAAAATGCATTCCTTGAGACTGAAGGATGTAGTCTGAAAACTGCTTTCCCTGCTCTCCATACTGAAAGTTCTCTCGCTTCCACGCTGGAAGGCAGTATTTCTATGCCCTGTCACATAGAAAGAATGTGAAAATAGATGTTTTCCATTGCAGTCACTTATTTCAGAATCCTGCACTCCGCCAATTGCTGTACATAAAACACTGCAGATGAAAAAATAATGCAAAATCCATTGAGGTCTAGCCAGGATGAATGCTTTTCCAGAAGGCCCATTTATGCACATTAAGATTTTCAGTCTGTAAGATTTTACACCTTCCTAGGTCTTATGAAAACATAGTGTACCTCTGAACGCATGTTTCTGAGTTACAGGTGTGAGCTTGCTGATGAAACAGCAAGGACTGCCTTACACTTGACAGTCACCTCTAGTAAGGCAAATTATCTTTGTTCTCTACCATACCTTTCACAGATATTAAGAACCAAACCCCAGATGTCAGGTTCAAGTCCAGACTTTTTAAAAAAATGTCAGCATTTTCAAAAGTCTGAATGTCTTTAAACCCAGAAGCTTTCTTAAGGACCATCCACAGTAAAAAAAAAAAATGACAGCATCAGATGTCACATATGAAGGTTTAAAGGTACATTCTCAGCAGAGATTTGGAAATACAAGGGGAGCTGATGAAGCGCTCTTATTTACACAGATGCAGGGAGCCTGAAGCAAAGAGCTGGACATGCATACAAGGTGGTTTGAGTAATTCAGCCAAAAGAAATCTACACCAAATACATTAACATCCCTAGGTTCAGCATTATTGCTGCCTCCTATCACATTCAAGTGAAACCACAAGCTCTACCCAGAGTATCCTTCCTTGTCCCTTCTCTTCATTCTGTCTGCTCAGAGAAGTCACACTGCCTCCCTTACACAACTAAGTCCTCAATGGCAGAGCTAATAGCCACTGTCAGATGTCAGCCAAGTTCATGCAGCAGCTTGCAGCAGATCTCCTGCCCTTGTTGATGCTCACTGTCAGTAACAGATTCTTTTAGCCTTCTCAATATTTTGCTTTCCCACCATTTACCACCTGAACCTTCATTGGCAATCCCAACTGGGAGTCCAGGGAGCATGAACTGCCATTTCACATTCAGCTCAGTCTTGCAAGGTGAGAGACTTACGTTCAAGAAGCACTCAGCATCTTCAGCACTGCCTGTTTACAGCTCCTGTTAACAAGAGCTACAGAAGAAGCTTGCAGGATTAGGTCCTACTTGGTAACCTTTGTAAGAGATTACCAATGCTTTGCCACAGCATTGCAAAAGTAGGAAAATTCCTGAAGTTTCAAAAGACAACAAGCCAGCTCTTTTCATGAGTTCTAAATTCACTCAGAAATAAACCTAGCACTGCACAGTTAATGAACCAAACAGAACAAACCCTGAGAGAATGACATATTCTGCTATAAATTGTAATTGAATCACAGAGGTACACTACAGGTTGTCCTCTGAGCATCAGTAGCCCACAGGGACCTATAATAATATCTATCCCATAAATAGACTTCAATCTGTATTAATATACAACTTAGTCTCTTCCAGATGAATTGAAGAAAGTTGAAGAATGGCAGGCATGCAGTTGTGAAAGCCTCTGTTCCTTGCTCTGACACAGACTTCCTATACCTCTCCAGTCACATCATTTAGCTTGTCTCATCAGACCTATAACAGCCCACAGGAATGCTGGATAACAAATACATTAAAGACTGGAAGGAGATTAGACACCCCTTAGAAGGGGGATGGCAAAGAGACAGCACCTACAAAAGACTTCCTGAACTTCTACAAAATTGTGTAACTGAAAAATAAGTACATATGACTTTACTGTGGGTGAGGCTGTACGTATCTGATCCTGACACCTCCAGATGGCAGGAAGCTTCTTCCTTCCAAGATACTAACAGCTATTTAATGGGCTGTTGGCATTTTAAGAACTGTTCAGCATGTAATACTGCTTTTATATATATGATGCAAAGTGACATTCGGCTGGAAGTCTCTGTCTCAGAATCACAGCAACTAGAACCAGTGACAATTCCCTGTTTTATAATGCTGGCATGGCTGAAGAAAAACCTTATCTTTACATACTCTTCTGACTGCATCTCCTTTTGCTCCTAAATGGCATTAATCTAGCCTCTGTTTCTGATGGGTGGGAAGATATCCCTCTGAGACCATCATTAGGCTGCGAACGGCAACGATGCTCAACAAATGCCATGTCAAACAAGGAACATCCCCCGCCAGAGCACCTCCTCCAGGTGAGCTGGTGTGGAGACATCAGCTGTGCCCAGCTCCAGCTGATTGCTTTACAAACACCGCATACTACACCTCAGCAGGTCTGAACGACTGCTCAAAGCAGCTGTTGCAAACTCAGGGCAGGCTTTCCCTCCTTCCTTTGTCTTGCCCACAGCTCACACAGAACGACTTTCCCCACCTCCTGCTTCCAGCCCTGGAAGGATAACATGCTACAGCAAGCTGCTTCTCCAAGATGCTGCAGGTAAACTTGTCACAACTGTCTCCAGCTGTTGTAACGAATTTCAGCATTAGAAACACAGCTTTAGCAACCACGACAGGGGTGCAAAGCTTCTCTTCAAGTCCCAGGACAGGGTATAATTTTTGAATCATCCTGGCTGCTGAGCCCTGACATTGGAGATGATGTTGGTGAACATAAGCACAGGTCCCCTCCACCTACGCTTCGTTCTCCCCGAACCTTTGCAAGCGCCCCTCACTGCCGCAACCCTCCCCAGGGCCGGCTTCGGCCAGCTGGGCAGCAGGCGCTGCTACTCGGGGGGTCCCTGTGGACAGGGGCAGAGGCTCTCCGCCCCCGCCGGGAAGTTCCCCGCACCCGCAGACAGTCCCGCTCCCCACAGCGCGGGGGAAGGCACACTCACCTCTCCTGGCCTGCCTGATCTTGGGGCTCAGCATGCTCCCGGCTGGGCGCGCCGCTGCCGGCAGCCTCAGNGGGCGCCGCTGCGCATGGGGCTACATAAACCCTAATGCATTATTTATCCGGCCTCGAATTAATTCCCGTCCAAACTAGGCATTAAGTGCCTCAGTAATTACTGTCGATAAATCACTAGCACGCAGACACGAGGGCTGGACCTGGCTCCTTCTGTTAATTGGCCATGCATCAGTGTTATTAATATGCCTCTTTCAGGGAGCAGCGCTGATCCCGCACTCCCCCTCCGCATCTTCCTCTGATCGCGCTCAACAGACGCTTTGACTCGACAAGGATCAGATCAGGAGCTGAATCTCTCCAAGCCTGAGCCAGGGGGGGGAAAAAGGCACAAAGCAGACGCCGAGAAGCTTGTGCATCTGATAAGATTGTGCGTTAGAAGAAATACCAAGTGCACTGGTCCAGAGGGCAGCGGCATGCTGGGCTGCCTGCTGAGCCCTGCATCCCTCCCGGGGAGGTATTGCGATGAAAGCCAGGGAGCTGAGAGAGAAACAACCCACCGCTGCTCTCTGCAAGGAAGAAAAAAATCTCTCCTGCCTGCACTGACAGCCTGGCAGGAAGGGCACAGGGGAATGCCATCACTCCTTTTTAGCACCCATCATTTTTATTTGTACTCCTTGCTAAGCTCTCCCTCACCCCTCCCTGGGAGGAGGCAAAGTCTGCAGTCAGTAATGGGGGGAGGAAAGGACAAACATTTGACGAAATAGGTACTATTAAACAGTATCTATAAACTATAGGTACTTGGATGAAAATTGAATCTGAGTACTTGACACAACCTGCCCCTGGGCTGCTCTTAGCACAACCTCCTTCCTCACCATCCACATCTGCCTAGCAGGTCCTTCTGCAGTGTCAAAAAGGGGATAAATATATAGCTAGCAATGTACATGTCCTGCAGTATCACCCTGCAGGTTTGTATTGCTGGGCTGCACTGACAAAAAGCATCTGAGATTGGCCACTTCCTCCTCTGCCAAGAAGATCCATCATATCTTGGGTATTAAATACTGGTCATCATGTCATATGTCCAATAGCGCAAGAGGTACTCTGGCCTGTTACAAAGGCTGTACTTCTCAGTGTGCAGGCTGCAGCAATGGCTAAGATGTTTTGGACCTTTAGCTGCTTTAGCTGCTAGTGGAACCAGCTGCTTAGAAGCAATTGTAAATCTTTGAGTTCATGGTGGCCCTCTCAGATTTACACACTTGTAAATGAGGCTAGCAGTGGGATCTGAACTGGTGTCTCTGTTCTGAATACATAGGCTCCCACAGTTATCTTCCCACTAATCATCTGTATTAGCTGGGCTTCAGCCCAGTGAAGAGCAGCTAACTGGTGATCCCTTGGCCCACAAGCTTAGCAAGTGTCCTGACGCTGTGGATAACCAGCAAGAGCATCGGCAGAGGGAAGTTATGCTTCTGCCATTCTGCCCAACCTCAGTCCCTGGATCAAAAAGTCATTCACACCAACCAGACTTCTTTCTCTCTCCATATTTTTAGCATTTCTTGTCTGCTTTGATGCTGTTTATACACTTAATTTTGCAGTTTGAGCAGGAAGCCAAAAGGTATGTACAGTAAAACATGACAAGAGATAAAGGTAACTGAACTTTTAACCTCACAGGAAACATGGGACACTTCATCCTCCTAAGTCACTTCCCATGAAAGCTTGATTTCCCCTCTGGGGAAAGACATTATGTAGGGACCTATATAAATAATTATCATATTAATGGGTAAAATGAAAACATTCAAATAACAGCCAAGTTCAACACTAAATGCTAACTTTGAAAGGTTTTGGGTTAAATAAAAAAGTATTCGGTGTAAACAGAAATGTTCAATTTGATCCTGTTTGAAATGTTTTGCTTTGACTTAAACATTTTCAGCCCTTCTTAAAGCAATTTTCAAAAGAGAAACATCATTTAAATGATTTTTTTAAAGTTGGAAATTTCCTATTTTTTCCCTAGCTTACACAATAAATTCAGTCCTGAATTTCTCAGATGTACTGTTCAGGGTAAATAAACTATTTGTCCAGGTGTGGTGGTAGGGGGAAACTATAAAAAAATGCCACCTGAGAGAGAAAAAACCAATCACCTCCAGTAAGAGGTTCCATGCTGGCTGCAGTGTTTTGCTCTAACAATTTAAAGAAATACTTGCTGAAAGAAACATTGAAAATAGGTCCAACAGAAAGGTAGCCTAGCAAGTGTCTAGAAGGAACCAGACCCTACAGGAATGTTTAATCCCTGAAGCTTGTGGACTGAACTACTTAGACTGTGCAAGATAGTTAGGACAACATATCTCAATGGTTTGTATTTACCATAATTCTCCTGTGAGTTTCAAAGCTCCTTTCCATCCCACAGCTAGTTTCTCAGGGTGTGTGTTCCTCAGCTGCACTGACCCCACAGAACCACATCCCACAGGGGCCCTACCCATGGAGCAGGGCTGGGAATGCGCTTTATCTGTAGTCCAAGTCAACTCTTCACCTGCATCTGTTCCATACCACTGACAGCTGCCCCATCAACACACATATACCTGGCAAGAGGCTTTTTGAACATATACTCTTCTATATAAAAAGCTCCTGTGTAAAAGGTGCCAGAGCTCAGTAGTCTGTGGTGATGCAGGACAGGAAAAAAAAGGTTGAGCAATAGCTGATTTAGCTTATTCTCTATACATCAAATTTTGTCTGACTTAGATACTGCTTCCAAATGGCAGTGGTATTGACGACCTTAATTACTTGTGAAGGAGAGTAATTGCAATCTGAAGAGTACATAATTTAAGTATACTGAAGTTCATCTTGGGACAATTATTTCAGTGCAGTAATTTTACTTAAAAGGATTGTAAAAATGTGAGGAACAAAGGGATAATCTGTGAAAGTTTTACTTTCACTGTATTTGCATCAGATCTCTCCCTGAATATGTAGTCACATAGCAGAAAAAAGGGATACTGGTTTAGCCCAGCCAGTGATATATTAGCCCCATAGTTCATTGCTAAATAACAGCTGGTAAGTACAAGGGTGGTAGAACTGAGGAAAAGAGAGATATAGTTCTGTGACACCAGTTCTCCCCTCTCACCTAGCAAAGGTACCCTAGAGGGGAATTTGAAAATACCCTGCTTAGACAGTTTAGACAGAAATGCCAGAAAAGGCATCTGTGCAGGCTCCCGAGCTTGAGAGTACCTGAAGTTGCATGCTGAGCCTCAGTCTGATTCCTTGCACCAGTAATTCTGAGTAATGCCTGCCTGCTACTTCAGAACACAACTCATCTATGTCTTTACTACTGCAGCCTGGAGTTCTGATACCAGGATTCTTGCATAGAGGTGCAGAAGGAGTTGTAGTAGAGTCACAGCAAGCAGCAGAGTTGTTCTTGCACCTAAGCACACTCTGTAAGGACTACAGAAACCTACAGTGTGGCGCTGAAGTGTATTAATAGCCTTAATATCCCTGACTAGCCTCACCTGGCCACCACCCACACCCTCTGCCCATAGGCCCAGGAGTTCCATTTAAGTCCAGGCTTGGGGTTCATATCCACCCTGAGCTATCTTATAGGAATATTGATGTTTAGCTCATTTATACTGATGTATAGGTTGGGAGTGTGATTTATGGACTGTTTTCTCAGCTTAGCCTTGCATCTGCTTTGCTGTTGTGGACTCTACCTAGTAATTGCTGGATTGTATCTGATACTAGTAATCTTCATCCAACCTAATTTGGACTATGAGCTGTGGGTGGCTTTCCTAGCTTGACCCTAGGCCTGTTTCATGTATTTGATGATCCAGATTCCTGATTGAACATGACTACTGTTTTTAAGTCTTTCTTCCTTATCTTACTCAGGTACTGACTATGCCCTGCCCTCCTGTGCTGTCCTTCCCTTTTCCTTAGGGAGCAAATGGCTATTGCTAGTCATCCCATTCCACAGTTAGGCTAAAAGTGGCCTAGTTTAGCAGGCTTCTCAGAGAGACTTAGGAAGCTGCTGGACTGTAGGCAATAATACTTTTATGACTGATTGATCTGAGGTAAGAGGGATATTCCTGATGGCTTGAGATACCAATATGAAGGTATGTACCAGTTGTTGGAAACCACTGCTCTTATAGTTGTATCTCTCTGCTTGTTGAAATCTAGAATAGCAGCCTATCATAGAGCACTAGAAATCAGCTGACTAACCAAGCACTAGAGAGGTACTACTATCCCTCTTTTATGTGCATCTAAAAATAAGTATGCTGGTTAATTATCTGCTGCCTGTTTGGAATGTGGAAGAACTCTTCTGTGTATCACAAGTGTTTGCTATTGATTGCTAAGCACACATAATGAAGGAAGGTGATGTGGCCTAGGGATTAGAAAACTTAAGGAGATTGGGGAGGCATGGCCTCCAGCATTAATGCTGACTGATTTCCCATGGCTACAAGCAAGATATTCAGTCTCAGGTCCCATCCACCTCCATACCATGTTTTGAAATTTAGGATTGGCAAGTTCTATCTAAATGCAGAGGATGATAATGATAATAAGTTACTGCAACAGGGACACTCACAGGAGATATGATTCATCTGTTGGCGCCAAGGCTGATGGCTGGAGGCTATGAAACATGTTGGGTGCTTGAGACAGAAGAGCGCGTGGGCCAGTGAAGTTGCTGAATCTGTGTGGGGGGGATTGAATGGATCTCTGTTTCCCCAGGCTGTACTCACAGCATGCTGTCACCTACCAATTATTACACGGCATATGCTTTTTTCTTCCTCCTCATCTTCTGATTCCATATGCAGGCCAAGGACTTGTTGTAACTAGCTGATTGATATATTTTCCTTATTCATCAGCAAGATGCGTCTGGATCAAAGCCAACGATCTAAACACCCTGGACTTCGGCACCATTGAAATCCAGATCCAGTTTATTTAGACTGCAAATTTGGTTACAATCTGTTCTCATATGGTATAAAATGGAGTTGATGGAAAAGGGTCTAACGAGACAAGGACCATGGTGTGCATTTTGAGATCAATAACTGCAGCAGCATTGCCTTTGCAAGGCAAGCTAGAAAAATTATGTATACAGGAACTGTGGGAATTCTGCTGAAGAAGACTGGGCATAAATTGACAACTTTTCAAGTATCTAATGAGCAGAAGGAATTTAAGTTCGATGTGACCCTTGCTTCCAGGCTAAGTGATCACCAGTTCAAACCTCTTGATGATGAGGCCATCTAGTTTTCCAGATGAAAAGGGCTGCTGGTCTTTCAGCTGCCATAACCAATGGTTTTAATGGCAGTCTTAGGAGATACGGCAAGAAATACTCAGACCATGAGGAGAGAATTCTCCAGTTCTCCTTTTGAGATGGCCTCTAGTACCAGGTAAGCTGATGATGCTGGATGGAGAAGGCTGTGTAGATGCTAGAGCAGCTCTGGAAACAACTGGAAGCTTAAAGGTATTTTTGAGAAAAATTAATAGTTCATGAAAAAATTTAGTTGAGGGATTATCTAAGGCCAAGAGAAAAGAAATGGAACAATTTCTTTAGGTTTGGCTCAAAATTAAGAAAATGCATAAGCCTAATGGCATCTTGGGCTTCCCAGGGGTAATGCTTCCCAGAGGAGGGAGTGAATATGCCAAACACATCAAGACTACTAAGAGGACAGAACTATGATCTCATGGAATTACACTCAGGAATGAGAGGTAAGGTGGAGACTGTAAAAAAAGAATAATTTTGAATGTTTTGCAGAGTGAAACTAGGCAATTTCTGCATATCTTTATCTTTCTTTTACAGTCTATCTTCATTGCCATCTAGTCACGTTCCACAAGCAGGTCAGGACTAATTATTAATCATTCATTTGAGGATGTAAGAGTGAATCTCTAGAGAGCAGCTATGGCTTGAGAGGAGGCTATAACACAGCTGTCATAGACTTCAGTTGGGGCAAGAACCATACTAAGCAGAGATACTCCTGGCAGCCAAAGATAGGTTGAATTTTTTCTCCTCTGCAGTAATGAACATGCACAAAGTGTACCTGTATCCCTGCAACATCTCACCTACTACTGTAGCAAATACCTGAAAATCATTTTACTTTATTCAGAAGAGTGCCCTGTGAGTAGGAAGAGTTGGTATTTTACATGACTTGCAAAAGCACTTTGAGAAATTTATGTTATTCTTCATACTATATAAAGAAAGCCTGATTGGTATTTTCTTTCTCTTTTTTGTTTATACTTGACAAACGTCAAAGATCTTGATGTGCCCTTTCTGGTTTTGCTATAAACAGTGGTCTCTGACCATGATGAGGGTGTGCACTATACTAATGAGAAGCAAAATCTTTAACAGAAATTCCTGACTTCAGAGAAGTTATTAGGCAGTGCAACTGAGGAGGTGACAAAAGAAAGGCTAGGCAGTTCTGAATTATCTGAATAAGAATTCCAACTTTGTTTTGTGATGCACCTTCAAACATTGGAGGCAGGCAAGACTTAAATGGTGAATGTAAAAACTTTCTTAAAAACAACAAATCTCTTATAAATCCAAAGATTCTCAACTTCTTTAAGCTTCATAAACAGTGAGACAAAGCATGTTCCTAGTTCTTATTTAATTTTGTGTATTTTCTGTTCTGTACTAGTCTTTGTGCTTTCATCCTTATTACACCAAGAGCAATAGCAGGAACAGAGATTATATGTCCCTTTAAATAGCAAAAAGTCTCTTGCTATTGCAGTATTCCTAAACATGTCTGCAAGCAAAGTTTTCTTCAGTAATGAAGGCAAACATAGGGTTACTGAGACAGGGTGGCTCCAAATACTGCATCTCATTTGCCTTTCACAGGATAAGGAGATAAATTACATATGGAATGGATAGTAGTTCCATGGACATCGAGTGCCTTTCTTAAATTTGTGCCTAGATGATAGCTTTATTAATGAGGCAGTCAGAAATCTTTTTACCTTTGCAATATCTACTGGAGATGCCCCAGGGCAGATCAGAGACTTTGAATTGTTTGTTTCTGCTCCATACAAGATCTAGTAGATATTTTCCAATCTGAAATAGAATGGCAATGACACTGCAACTTGTGTCTCATAGCCAGGTAAAATACTGAGTAACATAATTAAGGTAAATACAAACAAATTGTTCCCAAATTTTACTTGGCTTAATCTTTACATCTGAGTAAGGGTGACTTAGATCGTTGAGGACTAGGGCACTTCACATGCAAGGAAGGGTTGAGGGAAACAGACTTGCTTAATTGGGCAAAGAGGCTAATGGGGGATCTAACAGCAACCCACAACTAAAGGACAGTTTCAGAGACTGTGAAATCAAACAGTTCTTGGTAGTGGCAGATACTAAAATAAAAAGTAATGTCCCCTAGTTTCAGCTTATAAACCCAGACTAGAGCCTAGAAAAAACTTTTTCACCAGGAGGGTGGTGGAGCACTGGGGCAGATAACCACAGAGCAGGTGAGATCTCAGTCTTAAGAGGTTTTCATGATGGCTAGATTAGTCTGGTTTTGATGCTAGCTCTGCTCCAAACAGAAGGCTAGCCTAAGTAAACTCCAGAAGTTCCTTCTGTCCAACAGTTTTATGAGTCTGTCTGAAAGTCTATTTTCTGCTGCTATACTTGCTGGTCTAACAAAATGCTACTTTTCTCTCCAACCCTTGCCTCACTATCACCTTCAGCTCATCACTGGTCTAACAGAGCTGTTACTGCAATTAAACCTGTCAGATCAGGGAAATAGTAGCAGAAAGTCTTCCCTTCATCATTGCCTCTTTCATGTGGATGATTCTTCTCTGAGAAATTCTCTATGAAATGAGTTCTGATATTCCCTGAACTTAATTTCCTGATTCCAATACAGAAAAGCATTTAAAGGCTTAACTTAAACCGTGAGAGACTACTCACATGCTTCACATCAAAATACATGCTTAACTGACCTGCTGGATCAGAATTTATTGGAGTAGTTCATATCGTTTGGATTTTGCATTATGTAAGCAAAGCTTAGAGCCTCAGACTTCAAAGGAAGCTACATGACCAAGTCCCAGTTAACTGTGCTGTCCAGCCCAGGTGTCTGATTCTAACTGTATTGTTTATGCAGTTATGCCTCCACTTGTATCTTGACATAAGTCTGCTCTCACTCGGATCTCCCAACAAAATTTATCTCTTTGAGTTTCTCTGACAGTCCTGGGACAGATGGGATGTGAAAGCCTGGAGGGATTACTGATTTTTCCTCTACACCCCCAGACTTTCCCTGCACCGTTGAAAATAGTAACAGCAATATATCCTTTAGTCAGGAGCTGCAGGACCTCATGAATCAGCTGCATTAAAACATGGTAACCTGGGCAATAACTTATTCTGTTATCTATAGGCCTAGAAGAAATGAGGTCCTTGATTCAGAGAGGAGATATAGAAATGCATTATTTAAAACTTAAATGCTATCTCTGCAGAATGGATTTTCTTTTCTTTTAGTGGCAGAAACCAAAGAGCAGTGCATGCATATTTTAGACACTGGGGACTGAGGCTGGCATCCTCAGGAACATATCTCCTCCTGCTGTCTCAGGGAAAAATATAGTCATTTAGGCAGATCTGATTCAAAATGAAACTAGGGTGAAAACTGGAGGCTAGGTGAAAAATGAAGGGAGCTAAAAATTTCAGATGTGCTGTTATGTTAACACTGACCCATTTTTCTTCTCTCTCAAATAATTTTAAGTGGAGGGGGAGAAAATAATGAAATTAAAATAGTTGTACTTATTAATGACTTCTGGACTTGGGTTTTGGAGGCCCAGGTAATATCTGGCTCTGCCACTGGCTGGCAATGTGGCCTTGGCTATGTCACTTCAATTCTAAATGTCACTGTTTCCAGCCTGCGAAATGGAGATTGGAATACTGACCTCTGTGATAAAATTTTCAAGAAGTGTGGAAGAAAAATGCCTAATCAAAAGGGTTTATTAAAAGTAATATTACTTATTAAGCAGAAATGTGACGTGAAAATTTCTTCCTGCAAATATTTTTTGATCAAAATGTAACAGTAAAATGCAAAATGCATTTTGGTTTTTAAA
>WEKW01009512.1:9324-22708 GCA_013389905.1 Sula dactylatra
CTACTTTCTCTCTGCCAATAGCTTTGCTGGATATAAATGTATGTTTCACTGGAAACAAAAACTAAAACATTTATAAAGCTGACTCATTTTAATAGATATATGAAAGTAAAAATAGCTATTGGCTTTTTAAAAAAATCTTTATATTTAATCTCAAAATGCAAATAGACATTATAATGATTCTCGATTTAATAGAGTTCAATGAGACTACTGGAATTGATACTGATTAAGTTAAATTATTCTTATTCTGTTCCATTAATAAAAAACAGAAGTGTATTAGGTTTGTGAGACAATCATATTCATAACAGATTTATAAATTACCAGCTAAAAAATTAAAAGGTTTATTATGTTTTCACTGGACTCAGTAACATATTACAGCTACATGTTTCAATAAAATGTTTCACAACAGCTGAAACTTCTCCTACAAGAAACTCAGAATTCTGGAAAATTCTACATATTGTATTTTATTATACTTTCTCAAAAAAACCAAAAGAGCCATTAATTCCTTTGTTGTTTAGATTACCGAGCAAGGACTCCTCAGAACATGTTTCTCTTCTTAAAGATCTCCTGAAAACCATTTAGGTAGCATTGGCTTTTATTCTGAGGAAACATTATAAAATTTAAAATGTTATCAAGGTTCTGCACAGAAAGGTCATCAAAACTTCAGATTCTGGATCCCTCTTTCAACTGTAATCTTTCCAAGTGTTCTCAGAAGTAAGGAGATGGTGTTGATCCATGATAAATGGAATAAGTGGCTTATGGACTTAGGAGCCTGAGTCTGACTGAAACTCAGTGCATCTGAGTTGTGTCAGCCCATGTCTCCTGTGAGTCTATAGCTTGTATTACTCTATAAAAATATTTACCTTTACATCATGTACCTATTCAAGAGTAAATGGGAATATGGGTAAACATGAATAAGATTGCTTTTTCATTCTTTATGACTGACTGAAGTATTTCCAGACACAAGGGTGTAGACTTTAATCTTCCATCTGATTTCCACTCTTGTTAGTATATGGAAAGGCTTTTACTTTCCTTGATCCTCCCATTTTTATTCCTCACAGACAAATAAAAGAACATCACTCACTGGAGCAAGTGTAAACACTAAATTACTCACCTTGAGGAAGAAAAGAAGTGACAGAAAAATATTAACTCCAGAGTTTTGCAAGAATAATTCTAGTTTGGTGTAGTTTGTGTTCTGATACAGTGTCTAAAGCTGCACTGCAACCCATACTTAGTCAATGCATAAAATGTCTACAGTGACAAAAATAAAATGAAATGTCTCATTCTACAGTGAAGATTTCTATAAATGGATAGGTTAGACATAAAATTATCTTTCAGGCAACAGGTTTCTGGTTATTTTCACTCGCTGTTTCCACTACTTTATTAGCAATTCAAGATATGAGCTCTTAGTATTTTGTAGACTAAATTAATGAGTTGGGTATTGCAGTGGGAGTCAAAGTAGTGTCCACAAGGCATAGCTTGGGGATGTAGTTTTAAGCGCTCCAGAAAAAAATGCGGGGAATAGTTGTCACACCATAAAACTAATTATGACATATAAATATTAATTGGGGGAAAAAAAGTGGTCTTTCTCCATAATCTCACATAGTACTGAATAAATACTAAATGGGAGCAGAGGCTATTTTTTCTTCTGTTTTTTTTAACCATTAGGTGATTACAGAGAGATTATATACTAACGTAGCAAAGTACACAGATTTAGGTATTAGAGAAAGGTAATGAAATGTCAGAGCAAATGCAAAATAATCATTTGATTGAAGCACAAAAATGTAACTGAGGAAAAATAAATTCATATAAATAGAATGTGGAGTGTATATGGCCATAAAATATTAATTCTGCTGCTGTATATCAGTTTCATATCAAAAGCTGCCTAAGTAAAATTATATGAAGAAATTAAATTTCAAAATTTTTCTTTCAACATTTAATTACAAACTATATGTGAATGTGTTTATTTTTTTTAATTTTTGCTGCTTCTTTTTTTAGGCTTGACAAACTCTAACATAAAAGAACAGAAAAAAAATAGTTCTGTAGAATAAGAAAAAGTCTCAAACATCCCAATGAATAAGGTTTTCTTTCAGCAAGTGTTCCCAAAACCAAAACCCGTTCATCACTCTGTAGCTGGCTTGTAATACAGTCTATTAAATGACACTGATAATCCTCACATGACTCATCTGTGCTTTCCTGAAGATATGATAAGATCATGTTGCCAGTGGCCTTCCCATACTGCCTTGCCACTGCTCTCTCCCCACGATTCTTCCTGATTGCACAAAACTAATAACTCCCTTTATGGACTTTTCTGTACTTCTTATTTGTAATGAGGTACATATGTGCAGCCTTTGCAGTAGCCCATTCAACTTTTCTCTGTTGTGGTTGCTGGCCGTTACCACTTCCACTTTTGTGTTACTGTTAACTGAACTATCTTTCTAATTCATTTTACTTACCTTATGAAGTTTCTAAGTACAACAGCAAATCTTAGAACACTTAACTAAGGCCAGAGAAGACAATGTTTTTTAATAGAGCTCTGATGTCTTAACTTTCATCTTTGGAATGACAGCTGTATCTGCATTAATTTTCAAATCTTTTTCTGAGAATTCACATAGTGCATTATGTGTCCCACGTGTTTTCCTACTGTATGTTCTGACAGATGGGACCAGAGATCTCAACCGTTATTTACAGTTTTCACAGTAAGGCTAGGACATAGAATACTAAAATGTATGTTAAGATATTTATTTCAATTTTTTGCAGCATGTCTGAATGATGACAGTTTTATTGCTGTGTTTTTTACCAGTTGTATGACACCACAATAAAGGGATACAACTGAGCTAGGAAAAGTTACACAAAACCAAAATTGCAGTGTTCTTATTTAAGTATGAATTAACTGCTTTAACAAGTACAGGCACACCTTCTGCTTGTGGATTTTCAAAAACCTATCCCTGCATTAAGATGTCATTCAAATTTATTTAATATTTTATCTGACTATCTAATTTTGAAAGCTAAAATGTCAGTCTGCTGCTTAGAATTGGCCAATGAAGTCAGAGGATTCTGTTCTTTGTATTGCTTCCATGATAAAATAGATGTAAAGTGTATCCCTAAAGATTCACATTAGATATTAAGGGGAAAAAAGCAGAGTGAAGCCTAAAAAGAACACAGAGGAGTCTTTCCAGGTGATGTTTCAGGAATGACATAAACAAGAAAAGTACAAACACAGTTGATTCTTCTTTGAGATAGGAGAAGAGAGGTCCTTTTCAATCCTATTCTCCTATGATTTTGTTTTTCTACGATTTTGTTTTCAAACTTCTATCTCAAGTTTTCTCCTGCATAGTTCTCTGCCTCACATTTTGCCCATTCTCCCAGTATTAAATGGCAAGTTCTCTAGAATAAAAGATACACAAAAATATGTAATAGCTATTGTGTGACATAATGTTACTTAATGCTGACATAATGTTACTTAATGAATGTGTAATGGTTTGTGGGGCTCCTGAGTGGCTCTTTGTCTCTTTGACAGGTACCATCCACCTCCGCATTCCAGAGTCCTCCCCAGTTGGGACAGCCATTGGCAGCGTCAAAGCCACAGATGCAGACACTGGAAAAAATGCAGAAGTAGAGTACAGAATTATAGATGGTGATGGGACAGATATGTTTGATATTGTGACACAGAAGGACACACAGGAAGGCATCATAACTGTGCGAAAGGTGTCTATTAACAACATTCACTAAATAATTTTGGTGTCAATATTATGCCACAAATGTGCATTGGAAAAAAGGGCTTAGATCATATGATGACATGTTCTAACTGCTTAACACTTGCAAGCATTCCCCATCAGTGACTGAACGGTACTATTTCCTTTTAAGATGAACTGGAAATAACAGGTGGTAAAAATATCTGAGATTCAGCATAGGTTTAAGGCATTATTGCCAGCAAAGTATGTAAAAAATGGACCATCCCCAATGTGTTAGTACTAATTATCCCTGTGATTTCAAATACAGACTTCTTTAGTATTCCTGTAACCTATTTTCTTCAGCAAGCAATATGCAGTTCACTCACTACTGCGAGACATAGGTTTTCCTTATCTAGGAGGTTCTCATCAACTTAGGTGACCAGTATGTGTCAGAGCACAAACACACTCACGCAAGCTGAGTCACAAGCTTTATTGTTTGTTTTGTTCCTGTTTCCAACATGTCAGCTGGTTAACACATGAGCAGTGAACAATGATGGTGTCCCTGTTTCAGAGCTAGCTTTAGTTCTGCCCTTTGTCTTGCATCTCAGAGCACTTTCAGAGGAGTAAAATCTCACACTTAGAAATGCCATTCTCCTGCTCCTCAATTTCCCTTCCAAAAGTCCCTCAGTCTTTTTCTTTGGGACTTTGAGATCTGTTTCTAAAGAGTTCGGGCAACACTTCTAACATGAAGCACTGTTTACATATTAGCTTTTAAAACAAATCTCCTTAAGGATAGAATAACAAATTAAACACTACTTTAAAATATATCTCCACATCTTTTGGTAATGGCAACCAAGGAAAAGATATTCTGCAAAGATCACAGCGTGTTTGGTTTTAATCTCTATGTTCTTCTATGCTCATAGTCAGCATTGTAGTTTATCTGGGAAGGAATGAAAATACAAAGTTTGGGTTCCTTTTCCTAGAAGTTTGTGAAGGCTTCTCTTGGGATGCTGCTTTCTTGCTTGCTTTAGATTTTTCACACAGACTGCTATTACATTAAATCAATAAAGTCTTGAAAAAACAGTCTAATAACTGGATCAAGCATAAAAAATTCATAAGTTATAACACAGCAGCTCCAAAAATGTCACCATTAAATACTAATGAACAAGATCTCATTTTGTCATTAGCAATCTGACACATTTTGCAATTTTCAGGATGCTTTCTCCTATTGATAAATAAGTAGCTTATTCGGATACACAGACAACAGCATTAACTAGCAAGGAAGAAGATATGCTCAGTTTGTTCATTTATGAAAATATTCTTTTATTATTATTATTATTTAGCCATGTTGATTGTAATTTCTGTTTTCAATTGTGAATAACTACAAATAGTTGGTGTTCCTTTACTGAGCCCTTAAGTTACTAAGTCTGAACTTAAAACCTGCTGCAAAAGAACTTTCTCTATACAAGTTTTTCTACACAAGTTCTCACAGACAAAATAATTGCTTTGCCACAATTTCACATATTTGGGCAACAGTTCTGCTCATTATTGGTGATATGTTGGAATACCTGTATAATCCACATGTTCTATATCCATGTTTTGCAACGTAGCCTGAAGAGATGTCCAAACTGGATGTGAATGTACTAGTAACAAGTTAACTACATCTGCGTGGTGCACCTTCTGGCAAATTAAGCCAACTAATTTGAATAAAGCAGAACTAACATGGCTTCTTTGCTTCTAGGCTTGAAGCCAGCATCCCTTAAAAGCAGCATGCTGTACTTTATAGACACATCAATAGTCTCAGATCTAGCTTAAGCAGTATCACCATGTTGCATTTCTCAATTATATTCATAGATATTCTCCCTTCTGCTCTAACTACTTTCTTAAAACAAGTTTGGGGCAGTGAAGAAACTCATTCTTCCACTGGACTGCATCTTTCTGCTCTTAAACAGAATATTTAAATTTCTAGGCTGTCAATCTGGCATCTTTCATGAACATTAATTTGTATTTAAAAGCAGATAGGCAGAAAAAACAAGTCTTCTACAACCCATTTTGATGAATGAAAACTACCAGTTTGATATCTCCCTAGGATTTTGGGGGAGTTAATGAAGTCTTCTTTGTGTCAGAAAGGTAAATTCTCAGCTTGCTCATTTCCTCAGTATCATTAATTAGCTAACACTTTTCATCTATGACAGTTAGAAAAATTTGAAGGAATACAGGTTTTTTTCAATCCAAAATGGTTTCTATTTATAACCTTGAACCTTTCCTCATTTCATTTTAAAAAGGAACTGCTGACAAAAATGTCAAATCTATTTTAAAAAAAATAATCTGTGATGTTGGATTCATTAAATTAAATGAAGAGGAACAAGATTAAGCTCTTATTGTTTCCCTAGATATAGAGAACTCTGACACACACACCCTCCTTAAAAGAAACCCAAAACATTCCTGATATTTAAGGCCAGCTACATTTGTCAATAAGGATACTCAGGCCATTTTCAGTATCCAAGAGTTTATAGGATTTCCTGAGAAATATTAGTATTAAGTACCTAGTACTGAAATGTGAGTATTTCAAGTCTGTATTTTAAATATTTTAGATGCTTATATGATTGTTTCAAATCCATATTCTTGTGAAATAGCTGCAAAATTCACTAAATAATTAGTAAATTTGCACTGAAAATCTTTGTCATTGGTGCTCTGACAATTCAAATAAAATTTAGGAAGAGAAACTTGCTCTAAAAACAATGGAAATTTCTTAGTAGAGAAAGCAATCCCTACACTGTGGAAAATTTGAATTGGACTGGGGTTTCCTCAACCCAGGGCGTGATCTGACAAGGCTTGAGTCCTCTTCCTTTTCCATTATGTATATAGGTCAACATCTGTCAATACGTAATGTAATTTAATAACATTTATCATCTTCTTCATTTTTAGCCACTGGACTATGAGACAAGACGACTTTATACCTTGAAAGTAGAAGCTGAGAATACCCATGTGGATCCGCGCTTCTATTACCTTGGGCCTTTCAAAGACACAGCTATTGTGAAAATCTCTGTAGAAGATGTAGATGAACCTCCCGTCTTCAGCAGATCTTCTTACCTTTTTGAAGTGCATGAAGATATTGAGTTGGGGACAATAATAGGAACAGTAATGGCACGGGATCCTGATTCAGCCTCAAGTCCAATAAGGTAATACTCCAGTCTCTGTAAACACATCATTTGCTAAAGAAATGAAGAGAAATTGTAATACAACATGAATTTTCACGCACACGTTGTACACAGGAAGAGGATGCTAATGTTTTTTTTCTGTTATTTATTAATGTCCCAGAGATAGAATTGAGTATGATGCTAACCGTAAGCCTCCAAACACCTCAAAAAACAGCCATTCACTTGCACACAAGAGACACAGGAAATATTTTCTAGTACTTCAAATCTCAGAAAACTTATAAAATTACACATTGATTTCAAGTAGGCTCTTCAGGACTATTTGCTTCACACTGTGAAAAGGTGCCAAACCAGCCTATGGCCCAGGAAAGGGACGGAGTGCTGTAATGCTTCCTCTGGTCAGTCCTGGAAAGTATGCAGTGCATATCTCACCTGCTCTGGTTGGTGCCTCCTGCTTTGCAGGCTTGCTAGCGTGATTGCTATACAGAATAAAATTATCTTTGTGTGTGCTCAAATGACCTGAGAAATTAGACATTGAAAGATTAATATCTTTAAAAATCTTTTCTATGTATACTACTAGGTGCTACGTGCTACATCACATCTAGCTGAATGTAGTAAACTATATTTTGGTGTGAGGTTTTTTGTTTGTTTTTCTGTAATGCATAAGCTTTAAGAAACAGGTAAGACAATGCTGTCCAAGTTGGATGTGTGTTGTCTGAAATACTGAACAAGGATAAAAATTACATTCTGGCAAAAGAACCTTATTTACTAACTTTGAGGTCATTCGCCACATACTTCTTAATGAGGCCCAGGTGGTAAAACTGGATTAGGAAATTAAACTGAATCTAATTTTCTCTTATGGTGATTCATGTGTATGGAAAAGATAGGAGGTAACTCCAAGCTTCTAAAACTTAAGAATACATATATAACTTAGCATTGCATCTTTATCCACTCTAATTGCATGAGACAACTGACAGTTTTAGTACTAATATTTTCTTAATTGTAACTGGAAAAGAACAAACTTGGAGATTTTTTTTGTTCATTTTGTTTCTGACACAACTTAATGAATTGAAGAACTGTGGCAGGTATTTCCCTCATCACTGTTATTTACACAGAATAACAATCTAAAGATTATTTTATATAATTTTTCTGTGTCGTGTTGATGTTTGTTTCATTCTGCCATAGAACATAATTTAGCAGAGGCAGGTGGAGCAAATCAATAGTAATAAGACCAAAGAAATGTCTAAAAAATTGAAAGGGACCATTGAACCTAGATTTAGTTTGCTTGAAGAAAAAAATCAAAGATCTATGTGATAATGCTCCTCATAGTACAGTAATTTCTTTTAGCTTTCATTTAAAGCTATCTATGTGAAGACAAGAACTTTAAAACAATTTGCATAGAGTAGATCGAATTCTCTTTAGTATTTGCTCTGTTCCTCTTCTTCCAAAGGAAGAAGTTCCTCAACTTCCAAAGCAACCTTGTATATTCATTCAAACAATATTTACCTAGGATAAGCTTTTACAAGCTTTTACTTCTTACAGTATCAATATTAAATACAAAGTACTGTGTGTTTACCCTGGAAGTGAACAGCTAACATTTAAACTAAAGTGTTTTGAGAGTTGCCATACTTCAAAATTAGGGCAGTTTGTATAATACTTTAATACTGCTATTAAGAAAAAACATTACAGCTTCAGGTTGTAGAACTGATTCAGTTTTTAATTTTTTTCTGTTGAGATGTTTATTTTAAAATATTAGTTTTTGTTTATTAAAATTCTATATAAGTTAGGCTTCCTATAAACGGAGTGCTAATAGCTTCCTGTTGCACTAATTTCTATTTCTGTTCAATGAATATGGAGGTATTTTCTGAAAATAATAATTTTAGTAGCATTTGCAGACCATTAGAAGTAATATGATGGGGTAAAAGTATGTGCTTATCTCATGGCTACTATCAAATGGTATAGAGTTTTTAATAGAACAATGTGGAATAGATTTCATTAGCTAGAGAAGGGATTATTGCCTATGAAAAAAACTGTTAGCTAGAGTGATGACAAAATAAGTTCTTTTCCTCATTAGAAGTCCTTCCATGGATGAAGTAAGATCGAATGCTTATCATATAAGCCAAATATTCTTAAATATGATTTCTCTGAAAAATAGTAGGCTTTTGTTTAATTCTAATTAACAGTTAATATAGTCAGCTAGTAGTAAAAAAATAATTTCAGCAAGTCTTTCCTGCACTTTCAGAAGTCTGTTTTGGCTGTTCTAATTTCCTTTTGTTTTGCCTTTGTATTCATTTTGGTGTCAGCTTGTTTGCTGGGGTTTTGTTTGTTTGTTTGTTTTACATATTTATGTTATTGTGTGTGGTGGAGTCAGCGAACAAAACCCACCAAAATGTTATAGACATTCGTTTCATATTACAGCATTTTTTTCATTTGGCTCAATTTAGTTAAGTACTGTAAGTAAAACCAGATACACTTGATTAATTGTTTAGATCACATGTAAAAGTTCATAGAAACATGAGCAACTGTTTGTATTGTACTGTACAAGTGTACTAGCAGCGGGTTTTTTTTTAATTTGGCCCAATTCTGCCAGATAGTTAGATAAATGTTCTGTACTTCGCAAAATCCTACATTTAATTCCAAATCAAAGGTTCAATCCTAACTTTGAAGGCAGTGTTAAATATTAGAAAAAATGCAGGAAATAACAGTTTTCTGAGTCTAGTTTGATATTCTGCCATATTGTGTTAGTAGAAGTTTTGCCTCCAGAAGTATAGCAACTATAACAACATAGAAGGTCCTTTAACATCAGTATATTCATGAAAGTGAAAGTTCTGCATGTTAACTTATTTTTATAGAGGCTGTTTTTAACCTGATCTCTAGTAAATTAATCTATCCTAAAGTGTAGAAGCTGAGCTTATAACAATACTTTTGAAAAGCTCATAAATTAAGTCAGTCTCAGTCTGAAGGAATGGTACATCAAAGACAATTTTCCTTTCAGGATTAAAACAATTCATTAATGATTATACTGCAATTCTGACTTATTTTTTTATAATTCTCATATATGTCTATAAAAGCTCAGATGGTCAAATTTTACACTATTTTATCATATTTATGAAATTCTTGCAATTTTTATTCCTCATTCTATGGATCTAACTTTGAGAAGTTTCCTAAGTGTATATAGAAACTAAACATGTCTTCTCAAAACTAACCTTTGTAATGTAACATGTAGAACCTAAAACCTATATTGACTTGTAAAAAGTATGCTTTCTTCCATTTTCTATCATTTTCACAATACTTTTTCTTTCTTTGTCATATTTAGGTTTGCCCTGGATCGTCACACTGACCTTGACAGGATATTTAATATTCATTCTGGAAATGGGTCCATCTATACTTCTAAGCCACTCGATCGTGAGATATCACAATGGCACAATCTTAGCGTTATAGCAGCTGAGATCAGTAAGCCAATTTGGTCTCTTTTTCCTTTCAGTTTGCCTTAGACTGCAAAGTCCAAGCTATGACTTCATGAGAAAAAATCTCCATTCCACCCCAACCCCCACCCCTTTCTATTAGATATTCTGGGAAAGTAAATTAAGGGTAGCTAACAGAAGCTGTCTCCTCATTGCTTTTTTCCTCACGTACTTCCACAACTGACCTTTAACGTCCAAGTTACTTCTGAATTGTGACACAATTAAATAGTAACACTGGAGTAATTCTGTTTTCTTCCTTGTCTTTGAGGACAATGACATGATTTTGCTGTAAAAGTAGCAGCGTTCAGGATGGTAATCTATGTTTTTGTCTCTATCGTTTTCTTCATTTCCTTAGACATAATTTCATTATCTCTTCCTATGGTATCTACACCTACAGCTCTTGGGATCAATACCTCTTACAAGTTAGATTCAAATTGATCCCTAAGCTGTAGCATTTCGTGGACTATTTAAACTAGTTATCTGTAGATATTTTCATATTAAAAATACAAAGAGGAAAGCAGAGATACTCCTAAACATCCTACATTATTGAGATTAACTCTAATCACTGAAGAAAAAAGTTCTATAGGGACAAAGTTCTGATCTTTGAAATCAGCTAGTGAGGATCATTTACTTTCAAAGACACTAGTTTTTTAGGGTTAATTCTACATCAGTCAGAAAAAGTAAAAGTTGCTGATCAGCAGTGAGACATGAATGGCAAGAACTACACAGCAGAGAAATAAGTGGAACATGGTGTCCAACCAATTAACCACTCTTAGCCTGCCTGTCTGTCATGGTTTAGCCCCAGTCAGCAACTAAGCACCACACAGCCGCTCGCTCACTTCCCCCACCCCAGTGGGAAGGGGGAGAATTGGAAGAGCAAAAGCAAGAAAACTCGTGGGTTGAGATACGAACAGTTTAATAATTAAAATAAAATATTAATGGTAATGATAACAATAATGATTATGATCATAATTATAATAATGATAATGATACTATAATAAAAGAGAAAATAACGAGAGAGAGGAATGAAACCCGATGAAAAAAAAGGTAAAGAAAAAAAAACCACAAGTGCTGCAACCGCTTACCAGCCACTGACCGAGACCACCAGTCCCCGAGCCACGATTGCTGCCTCCCCTGGCCAACTTCTCCCAGTTAATATACTGGGCATGATGTCACATGATATGGAATATCCCTTTGGCCAAATTGGATCAGCTCTCTGGGATGTGCCCCCTCCCCTCCCGGCTTCTTGTGCACCTGGCAGAGCATGGGAAGCTGCAAAAGTCCTTGACTAGTCTAAGCACTACCTAGCAACAGCTAAAAACATCACTGTGTTATCAACATTATTGTCATACTAAGTCCAAAACGCAGCACTATACCAGCTACGGTGAAGAAAATTAACTCTATCCCGGCTAAAACCATGACAATATCCACACCTTATTCCATACCATTTACGTCATGCTCAGGTCCCATACTATCCAATACAACCTCAATAACCACCACCCGCCTTCCCATCCTTTGATAACATACACAGATATCATTTATCATCCCCTTAGTCTATGGACCACCCCTGTAAAATGTCTGTAGAGGGTCCACAAATGTCCATTGAGTTCATTTAGTCCATAACTTCGGGCTTCATCTATCATAACAGTCTTTCAAGGCCGGAGAGATGGTCTGTGTGGTGTTGGATTGTTGCATGCTGAAGTCAGTCTTTGTTCCATCACCGCTACACTTTTCTTGGTTCAGTCAAAGTTCATTCTTGATTAATTTGAGAGATTCTTACTATGATACCATTGATATGGCATATAGCAACCATAGGAGTGATGACATACAATATTATATAGCAATTAACAGCATACCATTCAGTTCATTGCCTATTTTCACCCAGAATCAAATCCCCTTGAGGCACGCATCAAACTCCTCCATCCTCCNACTCCTCCATCCTCCCGCATCACCCACCAAGTGCACCCAGGTCCTCGAGTGAAAGCAATCCCACGAATGGGTTTGCCTTTGCCTGAGACAGGAATAACCCAGACTGTTTTCCCCAGCATATTTTTTACATGCACTACAGGGACTTTATCCCCTGCCACAGTACGTACGAGTTCTGATTGGGCAGGGCCAGCTTGATTGGCAGATCCCCTAGTATTGACTAACTGGGTGGCTTTTGCTAAATGTGTATCCCAGTGTTTGTCTGTCCCCCCCCCCATTGCTCTCAGTGTAATCTTTAACACTCCATTACATCGTTCAGTTTTCCCGGAGGCTGGTGCATGATAAGGGATGTGATACACCCACTCAATGCCGTGCTCTTTGGCCCAGGTGTCTATGAGGCTGTTTTGGAAATGAGTCCCATTGTCTGACTCAATTCTTTCTGGGGTGCCATGTTGCCATAAGACTTGTTTTTCAAGGCCCAGGATAGTGTTCCAGGCGGTGACATGAGGCACGGGGTATGTTTACAGCCATTTGGTGGTTGCTTCCACCATTGTAAACACATGGTGTTTGCCTTGGTGGGTTTGTGGGAGTGTGAGGTAATGAATCTGCCAGGCCTCCCCAGATTTATATATCAGCCACCGTCCTTCATACCACAGAGTTTTCACCCGCTTGGCTTGCTTGATTGCAGCGCATGTTTCACATTCATGGATAACCTGTGCAATAGTGTCCATGGTCAAGTCCACCCCTCGATCATGAGCCCATCTGTATGTTGCATCTCTTCCTTGATGGCCTGAGGTGTCATGGGCCCACCGAGCTATAAATAGTTCACCCTTATGTTGCCAGTCCAGATCCACCTGAGCCACTTCAATCTTAGCAGCCTCAGCCACATGTTGGTTGTTCTTCAGTGGCCCAACTCTTGGGTATGTGAGCATCCACATGAGGTACCTTCACAACCAGGTTCTCTACCCGGGCAGCCATATCTTGCCACAATGCAGCAGCCCAGATGGGCTTACCTCTGCACTGCCAGTTGTTCTGCTTCCATTGCTGTAACCACCCCCACAGGGCATTTGCCACCATCCATGAGTCAGTATAGAGATACAGCACTGGCCATTTTCCTCATTCAGCAATGTTTAAAGCCAGCTGGATGGCCTTTAATTCTGCAAAC
>WEKW01009515.1:6563-31858 GCA_013389905.1 Sula dactylatra
CCGAGCCATGCCCAGGCAGCCGATAAGCAGCCTCCCCCCGCCAACCTCCCCCTGGTTTTATTACTGCACATGACACGATACGGTGCGAATATCCCTGGGGTCAGCTGGCGTCGGCTGTCCCGGGTGCGTCCCCTCCCAGCTCTGTGTGCCCCCCCGCCCGCTCGCTGGCAGGGCCGTACGAGGAGCTGAAGAGGCCCCAGCACCATGCAAGCGCTGGTCAGCGGTAACCGACACAGCCCTGCCTCAGCAACACCGTTCCAGCACAAATCCAGAATGCAGAAGGAGGGNGGGTGCAGCAGGGGTGGAGGGGGGGCACAAGGTAGGAGGGCAGGGGATGCGAGAGCATGTCACAGGACAAAATACTCGCGGGGGAAAGCCTCACACACAGAAACGTTTCGGTAGAAAACGTCTGGGAGGGTGGAGAGACACAGAGGGGGACGGGGAGAGGGGAGACGGACACGGACAGACAGGGGGAACATGTGGGTAGAATGGCACAGAGGGGAGCATGTGTGGGGATGACCTACACCAGGGGCTCCACCTGGAATAATCCACAGCAGGTACCTCACCTGGGATAACCCGCAACAGAGAATCCACTCCGGTTAACTGACCCGGCACCAGATAATGCCCACCGGTAACCCCCAGTGATGCCCGTCAGACTGCCAGTGTCGCACACCAAGTTTTCCTCAAACAGGGGTTTTGGGGTTTTTTTTGTTTGTTTCTTTGCAGTTTGGGTGGGGTGTTGTTTTTTTTTTGTTTTGTTTTTTTTTTTTTTTTTTTCTTTTCCATAATATAAAAATCAGCTTTTTTTTTTTTTCCATCCAAAATATTCAATTCTGGGATTCTCTGACGCTTTTCCACGAAATTGGCGATTTTTGCTTTTGTGCATGAAAATGGGGGGGTTGAGGCAGGAGGGGTGTCTGTTGGGGTTTTTCGTTTGTTTATTTTCCCCTGGCCTACCTTGACTTTGCAGCTGGAAGCGCAGGGCCTGCAACAAAGCGAGGACAAGCAACCAGGGAAAGCAGAGCAGGCAAAGGGAGAAGAAAACGCCAAAGCTGGCGCTGGTGAGGGAGAGGGCAGGGCTCTCCCCACGCCGCTAGGGTCCCCCGAGAAGCTGTAACCGACCCTCCCAGGGTCCTGCCGCACGTCCGGGCTCCGGGGCCGACGTTGCCGTCTCGGGAATCCCTTGCCTCTCAGGAGCACCGCAAAGGCTACGACCCTCGCCGTGCTCTTACGGACTGTAAACCCGTGTACCTGCATTTGGCAAAAAGGGCCGTTCAGAGACAACAGTCTTAAAAAAGAGGGCTATGAATCAACCACCTCCCGTAACTTCTACAAAGCCAAAGGCCAGCTCACCGCACTCCAGCAGGTATGAAGTCAGACTCGGGGTCAGGTTTTGATTTCCACGTGGTTTAATAAGTTAACAGGTTCAGCCATTACACAGCAATGGAATTCTTCTTCAACATTTACAAAGGTGCAAGAACTTCACTCATTTAGTCCAAATCCAGTCATTTTATTTTCGTCTCTTAAATAGCTATACAGTTCCTATTTCCTCTAAACAATCCGGGTTCAAACAATCCACCCAGAGAGAAGGCATCAAAGTACAAAAGAGCACGTACAAGGAGGGGCGCTAATTCAAATTCAGAGTGGATATTTGTTCCAGTACCTGTACGAGCAAGGAAAGGTGGTGTGCAGCAGTCACGCCTGTAGAAGGAGCTGCGATATCACAAGTACACAAAGACCTTTTCCAGAAGTTTGACCACCGCTGGGATTGTTATGCTACCATGACGCTCACCGCGACCTGGGAGGGAGGGAGGGGAGAACAAAGCAAAAGACCCCAGAGCACCCGAACACCAGCCCCCCAACACTCAAGCACCTCGCCTCCTGCCCAGAAATTACTTCTGGAGGTTTGGCAAACGACGAACCGAGAGAAGCCGTCGCAGGAAGTAAGCGGCATCGCTAAAGACAAAAAAAGCGGAACAAAAACATTTGTAAGCCTACGCTTTGCCGTGCGCCCAGTTCTAGTCTAGAAACAGCGCGTGCCTGCGGCCCTCCTGTATCGACTTGAAGAAGTTGTCATTACGCTCCCTTCCGTCAAACTGCTTTCTGACTAGCTCTACCCGAGTAGTCTCCCCTCACTCTCCCCTACTTCAGCCACTCTGCCTAAAAACCCATCCTCGACTACATAAGCAGCGTGAGGGTGCTTGCGTGAGGGGCAGAAGCGGGACTTGCTCGCTCAAGTCTGCCCCCGCGGATGTCCGTGTAAGAAATACTCCGCGGCCGCCGCAGACGCTGGTAAGGCCGCTCTCCCGACTCACCGCTCGGCCCCGCCGTCCTCAGTCACTCGGCAGCGCGAACGGTACGGGCGTTCGCAGAGCGCGCTCTCGTTACGAGGGCGCGCAAACGCGCGTGCGCGCGATGCCTCTGCCCTCGAACGCGCGGCCTTTGAGCGCCCTCTCCGAGTATCCGGCCTCAGTCGGACATTCATCGCGCTAAAGCCTACGGCACCCCCAAAACACTGAGGTTCCGCCATTCCCTCCATTTCTTCCCGTGCCCGTTTTCTCTCGCCTCGAGAGGATACCCCTCACCGGCCAACGCAGAGGGCTTTCTGGATGGGGAGGGTCTTAAAAAGCCTTACCAAAACATGGGGAGAGGAGGTAACCAGACAGAAATATACTTACAAGCGTACTTTCTACTAGAGAAATCTGGTTTCTTCAGAGAGGTAAAATTACCCAATATAGGTAAGTTCTAGTTATTCTGTTCAGCCAAAATAGCAAAAAAAAATAAAAAACCCCAAACCCCACCCAAAACACATACTTTCGCTTCATTTACCAGTCACCATTTCTATTTGCGTAGCCAGCAGTGAAACACAGCACTTGGAACACAGGCCCTCGTAAGCAGGTTGAACTCCTTCAGAAGCCTCCATGCGTTCAAGCCCGCCGCTCTGCCGCTCCTCTTCCCCCACATATTCGGTCGAGGACCGATTTGACAAGGTGCAAATAGCGAGCCCGCCCTGAGACAACAACCTGGCAACTGCAGATCATTCGAGTCTAAAAAGTCGGACGGCGGCCCACGCCACGCGCTGGGTTTGCTCCGCGGTCCCAGCCGTTCCGAAACGCCACAGACCCCACAACAGCGCTGAGGTGAGGGCACGGGTATCCGGAAGAAGTTAAATGGGGAAAGGCAGATTTCAAATAGCATATCCTCTGTCCTAAAGCCAGAAGCACAAGCAGGGATTAAAGACAAAAGATTTCTTTCAGCGGCAGTTTTGCGGGGGGGAAACTCCCGGGACTCTGCCGTTACAGTTTCCGGAGGCCAAAGACCTACGTAACCTTCCCTTTCCTTCCAGGAAGATTAAGATAAAAGAACAGTGTCTCACGCCAATAATCACACACACACACCCCCCCGCGAGGCAGAAACGTTATCGTTCTTGGCTTCGGGAAGCCAGGAAAGTCACCCGTGCTCGCGTAGCCGGGACTAACAAAACTAGCCACCCGCTGCTCGGGGGATGAAAACAACCGCGCGTGCGAGAACGGAAGCCACGAAGAGAAAGGATCGACACGTTAATCGGGAGCGTATCCGAAGTAAAAGAAAAAAAACGCCCGCTGCGCGCAGCCGAGCCATTCCCCCTCTGTCCCTCAAACAGCAGTTTACCCAAACACCCTGAAAAACGTTCTGCACTTACCAAGAATATTTAGAAGACAAAAGGTTACCGTATCGGACCTACGCTGCACGACTTTGAGAAGCAACGGAAGGGCAGAAAGTACGACTCCGCCAGGAAACACGAGCAGGTACGGGAATTCACATTTGGGGATGCGCTCTGCCAGCGCTTGACAATATCCCTTTCCTTTGCAAGCTGTCTAAGCAGATACAAACCTTCACAGCAATTTACTGCCCGTGATAAAGAGCACTGCCAAAAATTCAAGGGAAGATACGCACCAACTGTTGCGCATCCCGCGTGCCGTTCGCTCCACAGACCGCGGCGCGGGAGATTCCCAGGCGAGTCTTCTGCCCGGTCAAAGCTCAACATAAAAAACAGCACCTCCGCTGTGATTCATCAGCGGGCATAGCCTGGAGCCAACAAACCAGGAACAAATTCAGGAAAGCCCACGAACGTATGGCAGGAATTGCCCATTTAACACGGCTAGAAAGGGATCCTCGGTCACCGAGGCCGGCGAGGAACGTTTCGGTCTTACTCCTAGCTTTCCTATCGCCTCCTTCCTCCGAGCCAGACCAAAACATTCCGCTCGAAGTCTAGGTACGCGTTTGTCGGACACGAATGTCACTCTCCTTTTCCGTCTCCGGTCTACAGGGAGAAAAACAGCACTCGCCAGCCCTCGCGGCCCTCCTCGTGTACCGGAACCCCATATTCACGCTTCGGAAGCGCCGGTGGGAGCCTCGCGCGTTCGTCTCCAGCCGCTCCGCACAGAGACAGCTCGAGCCGCTCTTGTCGTTTAAAGAAAAGAACGCAGGACTAGTAGAAGAGACTCGGGGAAGGTCCTGTGACAAACCCGCATCTGAAAAGCTGCTGGCTCTTCTCAAAGTTCCCTTCCGTTCAAACCAGCCTGTCTAACGCCGCGCTCAGCCAGCACTCTTCATTCAACGCGAGCAACCATGACACGGTATTAAACACAAATAAACAAAAACCGAAAACAGAGCGTCAGGTACCGTTAGCAACAGAGGGAGAGTCGTAGCAGGGACGGTGCAAGAGAGAATGCCAGACTGGAACCAAACCCCGAGGCTCTGGGAACGAGGGCGTGCCTGCAAAGGACAGTGCCGCGCGTGACACGGTGCTGACCCAGCAAAGGAAGGCTAGGTCAAACCGGCAGCCGGATCGCTAGAGGCGAGCCGCAGATCGCCAGCTTCCACCAGCGCTGCAGCAGGAACCGGACACTCGCACCGAGGAAAACAGTTTTCAGGGAGAAACAGCGAGTGCTCCGACATCCGTAGCGCACAGAGCTGCAAACAAAGCCACGGCACCGTGCGGACGAGGAAAGGAACAAAGGATAAAAAACACGAAAGAGCTCAGGAACGACGGAAAGACTCCCAGACCAAAACAAACAGAGGGAGAAGAGATTCCCGGTCAGCCAGCTGGACCAGCCCGATTTCTCACACACGCCCAACCTCGTGGGGAAGCGGCAGGAAAAGAAGAGGAAAGACAGTCCCTCCTGCTGGCACACACCGGCACTTTCAATCCAAGGCCCGGACATCTCTGGCCTTCCCTACCTCCAGGCGCTTCCAACAGACACCCAGAAATTCCTGCCCGTAAATCCTTGCGCCACAGCATACCGAACACATCCCAGTCCTCGGAAACGGCACGCAACGGCCGAATCAGTAAGCCAGGATTTGCCATTCTGAAGAACACGACGCGTTGCTTTATGCGCACCGTCGGAAGAAAAACTGCTTTTTCAGTTGGTCGCATCCCACCTAGGGCAGGGCGACAGCCCCCACCTCGGGAGGTGCTGTTACAGGAGAGCAGAGTTAGCAAACCCAGTCAGGCCTATACGATCACTCTTCGGTGAGGTTTTTTCCTCCCCTTTGCCCCACATCTCCTTAACTCTACACCCCACAGAGGAGCAGGAGCTTCCGTTCAAACCAGGTGCGCCGAGAGGGCACGAGCGTTTCTCCAAAGACCGTCGTTACGCTATCCGAACGGGGCCTCTGGGGACACGCGCAACGCGCGCGCATCAGGACACCAGAAAACCGTTCGTCTGGAGGGGCGGTCTCCTCCCGCGCGAGGAGTCGGTTTTCCCCCTGCGCGCCTCTCCCTCTGCAAACACCCCCTGCGGAAATGCCCGCTATTACAACACGGTGGATCGAGTTTGCTAGAAAAAAAGGAAATACCAGATGAGATCCAGAAAGGCTCCTTCTACTACAGGAAACCCTTTCATCAGTGAAAAGATGTAAACTCTCGCCTCTCTCCGCCACATGGCTTCAGGCTCCACGTGGGACCGCCCTTTGGCTAGCATCGCCACATTCCTCGCCGTCCGTCCCCATTGCGGCGCCGGTTCTCGGAGCGGGAGCGGCGATGGCGCGAGAGGCCAGGCGCTCGGCGGGACCAGAAGACGGCCCGGCACCCCGCCGGCAACGCCTCCAGCGGAAAGGGGTCCGCTCGTACAACGGCTGGCACACGCGGGCAGCACGGCCCCTTCCCCGCTCGAGAACACGGATGCAGAAGGAGGGCTGCATCACAGGGCGGCAACACCGACAGCACCGACCAGGCATTCTTGCAAGGGCCCGGGCTTCTCCAAAAACTCACCCGTGGGTTAAAACTTCCTTCCTCTTAGAGACTCCTTCCTTCATCGGCACAGGACAGAAAGCAGGCGTCCCTCAGCACCGTCCGAACCAGAGACTGTTGCAGCGGCAGAGCCGGGTGGAGAACCGCGGCTTGTTCTCCTGACAGCTCACGGCCCGGGAACGCATCGCCCCGCACCACGCCTCAGTCAGGTTACGGCCTCTGCACCAAGCAGAAGCAACGAGAGCGTTTAGACGGCCAACGACCGCATCGTTCCCTCTCGCCAGAAGAGCCGAGCGAGGCTACATCCCACGCTTCTCGGCAACGTAGCTAACCCGGTAGTTTCTCAATCTTTCACTCCGAGGGTTGCCGCTTGAGAGGTCCCCCCCACCCCTTTCCAGGATGCGCCCAGCGATGCCAGACAGCTACGCAGACAGAGTCGCTTCCGCAGCTCCCGGGACCCCCGCGGGGATTAGCACGCCACCTGGGTTTTCTGGGAGAGCGCGGTGGGGTACGACAGTCGGAGAAGGCTAAGCCAAGGCAGACGACCAGCCTAAGCCCTGGGTTCGCCACCTCCGCTCCCCAAATGGCATAAAGCACTGGTGGGGTGTCTTCCCTCAGCCAAGGTCGGAAGGAACTGGACTGCAGGTCACAGACACCGCGGAGCGGGAAGACAAGAGACTAGAAAAGGATCTCTGCGCATTCTTTCCGACGGGCTTCTCCCTCCTTCAGTTCTCACCTGCTGTTGTGCTGTCGCTAGCTTTGGGTTTGGATTTAGACTTGAAGGAGAAGCGCTTGATGAGGCGGTGGGAGAAGCTGCCGGCTTTCTTCCTGGCCGCAGAGTTGGCGGTGACGTTGGACAAGTCATCGTGCGACTGGCTCAGGCCCGCTTCCTTCTGCTTGCTCCTTCTCCGGAAGATGAGCTTGGTACCACTCCGAAGAAAGCTAACTGCGGAAACAGAAAGGAAGGAGACGGAAACCACGATAGCATCCTGCCCTGGCGAGTCTTGGGGGCAATAACGTGCCCGGCCGCTCTCAGGCGAGCGGCAAAGACCCCTTCCGCCCCGAGCGGCGGAAGCGCGCCGCAGGTCAGCGAATCCCAGCTCCCAGCCGCAAGGCACGGTCTACGTTCGGGACAGACTGCGATACCAACAGGCCGCTTCACTAAGCACGCCGTCAGGCGTGCCCTCTGCATGAACTTCCTTTTACACCGCAACGTCCTCCCTTCAGCGGATGCGTGCAGATTTGTATCGAAAGCTAAGGCTCGTGTGAATGGAAAACAAGCGGGGACATCTACGTGCGAAAACATCGGGCGGCGCATACGCAACCGGGAAAAGGCATCTCAGTCTAGCCCATTTCAAGGGCGCCCGGATTAGCCGGTCGTCGAGCCCCCGGAACAACCGCCCGCATTGTCACGAGGTGCCCAAATCTGGAGACAAATAACGGCAGCGGCTCCAGGTGACTCACGCGGGCAGGACAGGACGGACACGCCGATTGCCATCAGCCCCAAATGGGTACAAAAAGGCGTATCCAAAACCTGCACGCCATACAAAGGTACAACAGCATTTCCTACAGAGAGGGCTTGCTTTCTGCTTTCTTCCTTCTCTTGCCTGCCCGCCAGGTCTCTCAAGAATCTGGGCCGCACACCTTTCCACCTGCTGACACGCAAGCAAAAAGGGGTCACCACAGTTCAGTCTGCACCTGGCTGTACCAGGGTACGACCCCCCAAAACTCGTCCCGCTCCCGTATTCTGAACAATCGAGATTTTGACTTGCGCTCGTTTGCATACGTTTGCAGCTAACCGAAACCGTCACGGCCACAAGCAGATAATGCGCGCCATCCGCCTAATGGACACAAACCCGGTCAAAAAAAAAAAAAAAAAAAAAATCCGAAACAGCGGCTCGGCCAGGGCAGGCCCACTCCATCGTTTAAAAGCGAAGAGTTTGCGCGGATGTTCTAGGGTACGACAGGTCCCAGAGGCGCTAGCTACTTTAAGGCTAACGAAAGAAGAGGGAGACCATCGAGGCCCGTACAATCCACGTCGTCGGGCGGCCCCCGTTGCCGTGCCAGAGGCGGCCGAATTCAGAGGAGGAATCGTCGTTTACAGACACACGCCTGACCTGCAGACCCAGACGCCAGGGAGTGAAAACGGGTTCTCGGAAACACGCAAGCTGCGCAGGGCTCCCGTCTAAGAGAGCGCAGAAACCGAAAAGGCCTCAGGAACTGGACACCTGCGAACAGAGGACTTGGGAACTGCTCCAGCGGGAAGCACGGGAGAGACGCGGGCTCTTCCAGGCTCCAGCAGAAGCCGCTCCTCACCACGCCGAAAATCGGCTGCGGCCCCCGTGCTCTGGCGGGGAACTCGGATGTCACTTTGTCCTCAAGTACAACAGGCTAGCGTTACCTACCATCTAACGGTTCACCCTTACCTTTGTGATCTTTCAAGCTCCTGGTCTCAAGGGCTCCCGTGGAGCCAGTTTCAGACTCGACATCTTCCACCGAGGGTCTCTCAGAGATGTCCGATCGCGTCGTCTCATCCAGCTCCTGACTGGCCCTTTGCCCCGACGGCGACGCCTCCAGCAGCTGCGACGATTCGGTAGAATCGTGCATCCGGTCAGCTGCGCCCTCTGACGCAGAATCCCCGTACGCCGTGGCCTCCAGGGATGCAGCGTAACCCAGAGAAAGTGCCATTTCATCCTGAGCGATGGGTACCTGGTGGGATGTTAGAAGGTCAGGCAGACAGTAAGACAGGGTCTAAAGGATCGCGTTCACCTCCCTTCTTCCATCCACACCTACATATGGATGCTCCGCTTCCGATCATCAGCGCTACACAGCGCCGATGCCCGACCGTCACGCTTTTGCTGAAACGTACCGGAAGACGGCCGATGCCAAAGCATTCGGCACCACCTCCCTCGCTCCCGTAGGCGAGTCCAAGGAGAACTCCTTAGATTCCCCACGAGTTCCCAACCGGCTACGGCAGCAGCCTCCCTTTCTGCGGCTGCCCTCTGTGAAATCCCACCGGCAGCCGCCCCGCAGACTGGCAAGGTACCTTTGACACGCGCTGGGAAGCGGCGACGAGCCGCAAGGAAGCGGCAAAAGGGTTCTGCCAAGCGAGTCGTCTGCGCTGGAACCTTCCCACACCGATCCGTATGGGACAGGGTGGTTTCACGCACGCGCCCCTAGAAACAACCTCCCAGATTGGAAATGGAGCCCCGTAACTACCAGAGACCTTGGAAACTCCCGAGATGATCAGAGTGCTACGTTTTGTTGGGGTCTTCTTGGCGGGCTTGTTATTCGTCTCGGTTAGCTGCCTGATCGCCGTCTCGGCCACCGGATCCAAGCCGTTGGGCGTATGGCTATCCCCTGCGCACAAGAAAGATACCAACGCTCGAAGCAGCGACCTTCAGCACGGGCAAGAGGTCGCTTGCTCACCGCGATGCTTGTAATAGGCAACGACGTGCGCACAAAGGCAGAGAACAGAATTTATTACAGACTTGCCCGAATAAACCAAAGGAAGGAAGCTCCCTATAGCTCTCAGCTCTTTTAGGCACCTGAAATGTTTGATTTCTCACCAGGCGTAACATTAAAATCCCCTTCCCGCTCAACAAAGGCTTCCAAAGACTCCCAAGAGTTGGGGCAGCCTTGGCCCCAAACCGTCAGAACGGCCGCAGCGCTCTGTCACGGAGACAATCAGAGCCCCGAGTACAGGGTGAGCTCTTTGGGCCCGGAGAGCCTGGAACATTCTCGTCAAGCAAGGAAGCACACAGAGTCACGGATGGGATAGCCAAAGCGGAATTTCTTTTTACCTGCCTCCGCCCGCCACCACCCCTCCGCCCCCACCTTCACTTGGGCACTTGCACATTCTCTTCCGCAGCAAACACGGACGAGTTCAGCGACCCACATTCAGACCGCCACTCTCCAAGAAAGGCTAAGGAACGCAGTCGCTCCGCTAAGAGCCTCAGATTTCCAAGCACTTACGGCTACCGCTGGGCAAGTGGCCGCGAGGGCAGCCGCTCTCCAAAAGCACCGTTGTCTTCTTTTCAGTCACTTCCACCTTGGAAGGCGACCTCGATGGTGAATCTTCACAGCGAAAGAGAGGCAGAGAACCAATAAGTGGAGATGAAGCTTAGGCAACTTCACGACCGTATCGTGGCCCCCAAGGCGCACCCCCAAAACGCCTCGAGTGCGCGCAGAGAGCCCGCAGAGGCCGGCTCCACGAGGCTTTGCAGCAATAAAGCAGTAAGAAGCCTACGGGAAAAAAGACACGTGAAGCAGCCCCGTCGCAAAACCCCGTTCGTGCCGTTTCCCAGCCCCACCTCACGGAATATCCAGCACCACATTCATCAGGATGTCAGACTGCAAGCGGCAACAACCGCCAGTAAGCAAGGTCAACATGCTTTCGGCTCCGCATTCAGTACGTACAGCGTAACTTGTTTAGCAGCGAAGAAAACGGAGGGAGAGCGGCAAAACGCTTTAGCCTGACATCACGCAGAGGTTACGCGGCGCCGGACACGTTAAGAGTCGGGACCTCCTGCCGCCAAAGGGCGTCGGAGAGGCTCGTCCCTCTCTCACCTCCCCCCAGGCACAGGGCTGCATCAGCTCCCTCTCCCAAGGCCACACACAAGTCTCCAGCCAGCCACGAGACGCTAAGGGAACGGCAACGACGCCCACGTTCCGACCCAGAAGCCGAAAGTGCCTCGCAAGGTGCGCGTCTGTAACAACCGCAGCGTACGACGGCTAAACGGTTCTGCTACCGCCCGTGTGAGCAGCCTCGGGAATATCGCGGCTGAGTCTGCGCCCCCATAGCGGACACCCGTACAAGACTCCTGTCGCGGGGCAGCCTCACCCAGTTTGCAGTCTGCCTTGGGCCGGGACTGAATCGTGGTGACAGTAGTCACGATGGTGCCGTCAGGCATGATGGTCCGGTCCATCTCCACCTTCTTAGTGGGAGTGATGCTGGTTCGCAGAGATGTGGCATGCTGAGCATTCAAAGATGCAGGAGACTCCTGGAATAGCAGCTACAAAGAGTAAAGCACAGCTCAGAGAGGCTCTCCTCCTCCCAGATGGAAAGGCACGCACAGGGGTAACAAAAGCTACCGCTCTGGACGCCGAGGACCCATCCCCGCTACAGTGTCACTCAAATGGAGGAAGGCTCGGGGACCGAGGGCCAGGTGACACCCCTCCTTCTCTGCCAGTCCCCTGCGATGAGCCCAGGCCTAATCACGCTCGTCTCCAGCTAGAAGCTCGCATCCTGAACGCTTCCGGAGCACGCGTTTGCGCTGAGCTTACAGAGTCACGAGCTCACCTCCAATACAATGGTAGCTTCAGCCGCCAGCGACCGCCCAGCTCCTGGGGCCAGCGAGCAGACCTGTCTCCCAGACGGCTGTTTGCCCAAAGAATCAAGCAAAAGCGTGCCATGTGCCAGCAGCACATCTGCAAGAAGGAACAGGAAAACAAAACACACAAGAGCTCAGCACCTCGGATGTCTCCCAGGTAACCGCTGCCTTTGGGAAGCAACCCCACAGGCCAACGAAGCAGTTCCCCACAACTCCGGCAGCAGCCACGTGCGAGGGCGGGAGGTGGTGGGCAGGGCTCCTCTGCTCCTCTTTACCAATCCAGAAATCGACTCCCTTAAAGAGGCGGCCGTTGTGAGGTCTCCATCAAAAATAGGCGCCGCGGTTAGTCCCTGACCGAGTTCAAACGAACAGAGGGGTAAGAGACTTCCGCGACGTTCTTCCAACACGCGGGGGCAAACCCCCGCATCCGTCTCCCCGCTTCAGAGCGGGGACGGGCGGGCCACGGAAACCTCCCAGGCACCGAAAAGATCAGAGTAAGCGCGTTTCACTAAGAACAGACTCCAGAGTTACTTCACGCAGTCAGAGGCCCACGTCAAGCCGGATACGAAAAATCCTTTGCAGAGTTCATCGCGCATCATACCGACACAGAGCTGCCGCAGGCTCAAAGCTCGGGAAGTCCCTTAGGCGTTTTTGTCTCCCCACCTTACAAGCCATCTTACGGCTCCCCATACTCACTTCCCTCTCCGTCACTGTTTCCCAGCACCTGTAGCTTCAGCTCTTTACTTCTAGGTCCCAACTCGCTGTCGAAACAGAAAAAGACGGGCTGGTATTAGGCAATCTTTGCAAAACGGCCAGAACAAACAACCCCGTTCCCTATCTTCCCTCCCTCAAATCTCACACGCCTCGTCTCCTTTTCCAAAGTTCCAGTACGCGTGCGCTCCTTTGGAGGACACGACAAGGGAGCACGCTACACAGTAGGGGAGAACTCCGGTTCATGTCCCCTGCGGGGCTGCGTAGCCTGCCGGGGAAGCTGGGAGGGCGATCGGTCTGGAAGGCTGAAAGCCTGAGGCTCCAGGTCTTCTGCACCTGCCGCACCCACGCGCCGCCCACGATCGGCACTTCTGCCCATCCAGTTAAAACGCAGAGCGCCCAGGGGAGCGGGAAATACGTACGCAAGCTGGGGCAAATCGCCAGAATCAGTAGCCCAGCACGCGGGCGGCACAAACACGTGCCGTCCCACGGCGCAGACTTCATCTCTGGGCCGTCCGCATCGGTTACTGTGGCGCGGTAATGACAGCCGGAGACCGTGCCGGTCTGCCTCCACCGTGCCAACCGGAACGAGGGCAGACACTTACAGAAAGAGCTCCTCGTTCCACTCCATCTCTGCTGCAGCACCGGCACTGCCAGCTGCCACCGGCCTCGTCCGCTTCTGCTGCGGGGGACTGTCTAGCCCTGCCACGCAGCGTATCTCCCCAACTCCTGCAACAGAGGAACAGACCACACACGTGCGCTCGTCAACACGAGGCAGCGGCTCGGCGGACGCACGTCCCTCTTTTCCATTCGGACCCACCCGAAACACTCCCTCACTCCAGTCTCGCCACCTGCACGCTTGCCCCCACAGATCAGCGACGTTTTCACGCTTACCTCCCTTCCCCTGGCAGCCCAAGTTCAGCACTCGAAGATTCCGGAGCAACAGCTTAGAACCCAGAGGGGCTGCTGCTGCTACTCCGGACGGGGACTCTCGAGTCACCTTACTGCTGGGTACCTGAGGAATGACAAGAACGAGACCGATGCCTTTATCGTTCGCTCACCAGCAGACAGCAGCAAGACGCGTGACGGTCGTCCTTGCATCTACTAAGTAGCTCCTCACACCAACGTAGGGGAATACCCACAGGGCCATCGAGACACGCTGCAGGCTCCCCAGGTTATCGACCTCTGGCGGGCCCCCGTGTTATTTCAGATGGGAAATTTAAGGCAGACAGGAAAACAGACAGACAAGAACAAGCTCGGTTGTCTGTCCAGCAGCCGGCAAAGACGACAAACCGTGGACCATTCCGTACCCGTAAGGGCTGCCCTGGACGGAGCCTCGATGTTCAGAGCGACACAGAGACTGCCAAAACAGAGACGCATCTCAGGCAGTCCGGCTCCACCTCAGCACAACCGGCACGCCACGTTCAGGAAACAAGGTACAGACAGAGCCGCCCTCCGGAGCGGTTTCTAACTATCGCTACTCCCCATGCCATAGCACCCCAACTCCTATGACAGCGCAAGCCAGGATGCGGCTGTCGCCCAGAAGCGAGTCTCAGCCCTCAGATTCCTGCCTGAGCCTCGGCCCTCAGAAGCGCCCCGGGGCACAGCATTTGAGGCACAAGGATGACAGGAGGAGAGCGCCTTACCACACCGGCTCCAGTGGTGCAGGCCTTCAGGTTCACCATCATGGCTGGCTGCGTGCTGACAATGGTATCCTCGATCAGATCCTTTATGGTGGACAGATCCGCTCTCCCTTCATTCTTCTCTCCGCAAATCAAGAGGACGTGCAGAAAAGTCAAAACGAGGCAGACACATTCTCCCCTTATACAGCTCCAGCTGCCTCTCAAGCCTCTAAGGCGCTACACGGTCTTTCTGCCGGTAATAACCTCCCAGGTACTCTTCCCACATCCTGTACTCGCTCTCCCCAGTGCTTAAAGCTGCCGTTTAACAGCTGCAGGCAAATATAAGTTGTCTAAACGCAACAAACTAAGCCTCGACATCTGTAGTCTACCCGTTGCAAATTTTGACGATACAGCTTTTATAGTTTGCCACATCCTCACCACCTCGTGAGATGGTACTACCGCACTTTTGGGAGAACAGCCAGATTCCTACTTCTGCTCAGGATAAAGCAACAAGGGCATCAACAAAACAAGCAAACCAACCGACCTATATTTGGATCACAGAGCACGAGCCTGCCCGCGTTCAGCTCGTTAAACCTGCGACACTCACGGGTTCCACACGCTAACCTCTCAAAAAAGCCCAAACAGACGACAACAAAAAAACACCCAAAACAAACAAAAAAAACCTCCAAAAACCAAACCAACCCAGCTCTACATCTGACAACAGCGGGAGGACCCGCGCAGACAGAAAGCCTTTTTCGCCACGCAGACTCCCGTTCAGCTGTTACGCCGAACTCCGACAGCAGACACCGGTACTGCTTCGGCCCTCTTGAGGACGCGCTGCCTTGACAGACCTGAGCCAGTATCGATTCCAGGGCGAAAGAATCCCCTCCCTCCCCCTAAAGGGCCACAACAGCAAGCTGCCAACCTCTTCCCTCCGCAGCAGCCTTCCTCTTGGCTCAGTGCTCTTTCCGCCCCTCCCACCACCCTTCCTCTGCTCACGTCCAGCCTCCCGCTGTTTGCCGCTCACCTCGCAAAGTTGAAGTCTCGGAAGAACCGAAAGGTTCAAGTCTGGTCTGTCCTTGAAGGTCCACGACACCAGGAGACCTTCGTTCTGTATCTCCTCCAAGTGGATCTCCACCTGGCCCAAAACAAATACCCACAGTCAGGAAGGCTTTCTGTTTCCATTAGGTGCTTTTTGCCCCGCTTCAAATTCTGCAATCGAAAGGCCCTCACACCAGCGCAACGATAAGAGACAGAACGTAAGAACACAGGTGGTCCCGGGCCTATGGGAAGAAGCAGCTGCAGAAGCCGCAGCGCTCCATAGCGAGACCTGGCTTCCTTGCTGCCTTTGGATGCTCAGGCATCGTCAGAGGGAAAAACGATAGGTTATTTCTTTGGCCAAAGAAAAAGCCTGCAGAACAATCCGAACGAGCGATTTGGGCTCCAACACAGGGTATTTGCTGAGCTACCACAACTAGCCTTTGCCAAATCTAAGCACAGCCATTTGTAAGTTAGCAATGCCTCTCTAAGAGATCATCCTCAGACTGGAAACTCGTCGGGGTCACCAAGAGCCTGCAACAACAAACACGACTGTACACCGTCCCGTAGCTCGGTCGAAAAGTTGCACACTCACACACCTGAAAAGCATCGTTAACGCAAAAGACAGAAACAGACCCACACAGGAAGACCCAATACCTCCAGTAAAAACAGGGGAACGAAATTTAACGTAGTTCTAAAGTAACTGACAGACTGATGTTTATTTACCACGAACACAGAAGGTCCTCGGGTAAAAGCGACAGGTCTGGGACACGGAAGCCACATAAGTAACCAACAACAGGCGCATAAAAGAGGCGAGGCACGTCTGGGAATTACAATACCTGAAGAATTCCGACCGACAGGCGTATGGTAACCTGACCAGCATTTCACAATGCAGCAGCGCGACCTCAATTAGAATACCACGCGCCACTCTCTGGGAGAACGATCAACCCAAAACTTCAACAGGCACAGACAAGGAGACCTAGAAAACGCCGGCAAGTAGAGGAGCAATTTGGTGAGACTCGACAAAGGCCTCCTGGCTCCCAGAGATTACGCAAAGATGAAAAGTGACCGCAGTTGCTGCCCATGACTAGATCGGCAGCAGGCACGCTAAACGCCGGGGGGTGGGGTGGGGGGGAAGCTATTTAAATGACCACGTAACAGAGGCACAAAACCCAACTGGGATAATCTGATAAATGTAGGCTGAAAATTTTAATAAATCTTCTGAGGGCAAAGGGGTTCTAGAACAACCTTCCATCTGCAGTACCTGCAATAGCACAGGATTGGCTTCTGCTACCGTAGAGTTACTTCCAATTTTGCCGTGTCTCCCTACAGCGCAAACAAGCCTGCGGTCTCCAAGCAAGATACCGTCTCCAGCGTCAAGCCCTTCTTCACAATGGGAACAAAATCACATTCCAGAGAAGCAAATCCAGCCAGAAAGCGACTATGGAGTTACCACCCGTCGCGATTTCACAGAGTTTCTGTTCTGGAAGAAGCATCTCCAATATTCAACGCACAAAAACAAACAAACAAACAAAAAAAAAGTCTGTATCACACTCTTGTGAAAATATTAACGGGAGCAAGCAAACCCCTCCTCACCATGGATTTTATTTTTCACACCAACAACCAGGACAACACCGTAACTGTAGGTACGCACAGGCCGCATCTTTCCCTATCTGTCACACCGCGAGGGGAACCGAACTCTGTGGACCTTTTGCTTCTTAAACACCCGCTTAAAAAACACGGTACAGAATGCTGCCGTGCCTCAAATGTCTCTGGATGCTGTTACGGCTACGTTACATAGCCAAGATCTGCAAAACAAGACTCAGAAACCAGGACTCGGCACGCAGATCGGGAGTATTTGCCACCCCTCCAAACACGACCGACAGCACGCTGCTTCTTCCAGCACGACGAGGCCTTTATTTGCGCTAAATTGGGTCCTCCTGCCTCGATCTGTGTGCGGCCAGTTACGAACGAACAAGTTCAATGGCTAACTTTTTTCAACTGTTACCTGAGCCTGCAGCACAGTCAGAGTGACATGATAGGTGTCCACAGAAACCGCAGCCGGGGACTGCTGAGTAACGGAGACAGGGAATTTCACAGCTTCGGCTGACAGATGGCAGGTGAGCACCTAGAGAGAAAAGGAAGGTGATGAGTTTACACCCTTGGCAAAAGGCAACCGTGCGATGGCAAAGCGTCTAAAAGCGACAGGAAAGGTGGACCCACCGCAGCAGGAAACAAACATCAGGCTTACTCCTAGACCCAGTTCCGCACTGTGAACCTGCCACTTCAGGCTCTGTACGTGAGGCGGTAAAGACGTATCATTGATAGGGACCTCTCTTCTCCTCTCCGCTGTAGGATCCCAATATTTGGGCTCAGCATCCATATGCCCCAGCTCTACCCACACATCCTCCCGCGGGGCTCACCCAGAGTTCACTGACACGCAGCTCCAGAGCCGCAGTCTCAGGAGCCCGTCGACGGGCCTCCAAACCAACGACGGACCTCGCCCGAAACTTCCCCGGTTCCACCATCCCTGTCGCCCAGGCCTCGGCAACCTCCGTCAAACACGCCGTCGGTCGACGGAAAAATCCCACACCATACAATTCAGAACAGCAAAGCCTTACCATGCTGTGGTCCGACTGCCCCTTGCACATCACGCGACTTATACGTGCGGCCGGTGGTAACTGAGGACCCTCTTCAAATGTGATCTGCACTGAACTCTGTGAAAAGAGAACTCCGTTAGTTCCCGGTGGTCAAGGTATCCCAGATGCTTTCAAAAAGCATACACGATTCTGATGTGGGGCCTCAGAGACACTCCGGTCTGTTTCCACGAATCCGGCCAGCACACGGAACCATCGCCCAGTGCAATCCTACCCACCTTGGCTGTCCAGGCAGAGAAAGGAAACAAGGTCTCCAGTCAAAGCTGAGACTCACAAACACTATGTTAATTGCAAACAAGAATGGAAAATTGCTCTGGAGAGCAGTCAACCATAAATCAAGCACGTTAATCCTCCTTCACTGCAGAAACTTTGCTGTTTCTTCTCTCTCTCTGTCCCCCACCCCACCCCGCCCCCTGTGCTAATCTTGCCCCAAGTGAACAAAACGAAAACACAAAACCAAAATGCAAACCAAAAAAGAACCCAATCACCACCAACAAAATCCATCCTCAGCATACGGTACATCAGCTCCTGTGCGCGACTTGTTCCCTTTTTCCACCCTCTCCTGGTTTATTAGACTATAATCTCCACTGCGGAAGCATCCCTCTTTTTCGTTTGAGGATTTCCCCATATAACAGGGCCGGTTGTCTACAGAGAACCCTTCTCAAGAAATACAAGACCAAGACGAAGAGTTGAGAGCGTCCCTGCATGAAACCTATCCCTCAAAGCCTCCCTCTGCTCACACGGGTCAAAAAGAGAGAGCCAGCAGGCAATCTGAGCACAAGGACACGACCGTTTGCCGAGCTGCTCCCGCTTCAGGGCCAGAGTGACTGAGAGGGAGGATAAAGGCGTGGGGAACCGCACTCTTTTCCTCAAGCGGACGGGACCGTGCACCGCCACACCCCCGTGCAACAGACCAACCCAGGCGACACGCGGGATGGGGGTGGAAGGGGCTCTCGGACACTAATCTGACCGGCATACACGGTACAACCCAAAGAGCCACTTGCCCATCGAAAACTATTCCGGATGCACGTCCTCCTGTCAACGCAGGCACGAGGCACCTCTCCCAGTGACCAGACTTCAAAACCGAAAGACTCAACGGAGCAGCAGCGTCGGATCGCTCCCTGCTGCTTCGTATTAGTAACGCCTGCCATTTCTTCTTCTCGCAAGCCTCCTCCACCGGAGGCCGCGCCTTCACCCGCCCAGGTCAGTCCAAAATATCAGATCAGCCCTTTGCCTCCGCGACCAGAACCTCTGCCCGACGACCTGAGCGTACAATCATCAGCGGCGACCTGTTGCCCTGTTCCTTCCAATAAGTCACAGTCTCACCAAACTGGGACATGCTGGCCAACTTCAAAAGATCTCGTGACTCAGCCCACTCAGAATGAACAAGGTAGCATGAATCTATATAGACCCCAAGGCAGGGGGAAAACACAGAGCAAAAAATAAAACGAGGACGGTAGCATGCGCTTGAGAGGCAACTCAACTCCTTTCAAGTGTTTGCCCCGCTTTAAGGCAAGTAACTTGAAATCCAAACAGGAAATAAGAAATACGAGCTGCTAACACTTAAATATCTGTGGAAAAAAGCGACACCTTGTGACTGAAGCCGCCCTCTCGAGTACCAGCCCGGGCCGAGAACGGGAAACGGCCAGGAGACGGACCGACCCTCCTCTGCCCACTGCCGGCTCCCTCAGATCGCCGTCCGAGCGGAATCCGCCCGCATTCAGATGCTGGCATGTTCCGACCACGAACGCACTCCTATAAAGCTCCTACCACGTGCGCTACGATCCCACGTTCACCGTGACTGGAAAACACAAGGAAACGTGGGCAAAGCTAGACCCGAACGAGACTGGGACTTATTGCTTTAAAATTCACCGAGCTGAAAGAAGCCATGCAGAGACAACAAAACCACAGAAGGAAACAGACTATCAAGAGGGAAGCGACAGAGCAGCGTTCCTCCAGGACTAGGGGTCTGGAACGCCAGCCTCCCTCTATTATCCTTTTTTGGCAAACCACGAGACTTCCACCCCAGTTTTGGCCTTTTCCTTTCCCTTTCTTGGGACTACGCACAAGAGAAAATGAGGCAGCACGCCCGGAGGACAGTGAAGATAGCTGTCAAGCTTGCAATCACGACAGGAGTCCAGGGTTCTTCCCCAGCCATACCAATGAGCCTGTGGAAGGAGGCTTATAAATCTGAGGGCCGAGACCCTCCACCGTTCTGCATTCACGCCAAGAGCCTGAAGTACTCACAACCATCCGCCCCTCCACAATAATTCCACCATTAAACCCGGCTTTGCAGAGCGGCGTTTCCTTTCGGCTTTTTGCCAGTCGATACAGCTGAAATGAAAACAAATGTGACGGCAAAAGGAGCTAAGAATAAGTTTACCCAGGAGAAAGCGAGATTGCTCGCTTCGAAGCGCAAATCTATCTGTCCCCGACTCCCCTTGGGACTTACAAGGAGAGCAGGGGTGGAGTCAGACCGGGAGCGGGGAAGGAGCTGCGGTCAACCGCAACGAGCGCTATCAGGCCTTACGTCCCTTTCCTCCACCGGATGCCAGAATAACTTCGTATGAGAAAGGGACTGGGGGCGAGGAAGGCTTTTTAGGACAAGGGCAGTGAATTTTCAGTGACAGAATTGCCATCGGTTCTGAACCGAGGTTTACCCAAAAACTAAAATGCACTGCAAAAACAGAGACACAGCTTCTTCCTCAGGATCTCAGCAGACAGCAGGACTATCCTTTACGCAACTTTGTTAAAAAAAAAAAAAAAAAAAAAAAACCAAAAAAAAACCAAACCACACCACAACCCCAAACCTAACACCCCCAGCCCAGAAGTCTCCTGTTCTGTGGTCTTCGGAAGGCGTGCATGGACTACACGGAGAAGGCTGTAGTCAACCTGAGGCTGGCTTCACCCCATCGCGCCCAACTTTTTTAAGACAATACTCCTTCGATCCTTCAAAAGTTCTTCAATTACAGTTAGCGCTTTCGTATTACTAAGTCCCTACTCTCTTCTCATTTGGCAGCCCCCTGGATCACTTGAAAACAGAGTTCCTCAGGGCTCACAATGAAAAGTTACTCGGCCTCGCAACATGTTAGCAAAGTTGCAAGGCCAAGACTAAAACGGGTCTCGCTTCTTCTTCTACTGGTACCGTCTCCTGACTCTACAGGCTGCAGCGTGAAAGTTTTCATATAAGTCAGCAAAGAGTTCCTCAGCAGAACGCATCTCGCAAGAGCTCAGCATCGCAGCGCAAGCTAAAAGACAAAACGCTAATGTTCACTTGTTCCATCTCCTGACAAAAACATACCTCAAAAACAACTGCATTATAAAGGACAGTTGCGAGTCTAGGCCAAACGCTGCAACGCAGTTAACTTTCCGTGCCGATCACAAAGTTTAGATGCGACTGAAATCATTACGTAACTAGTTATCTTGAATAACAGTTACACACCTCCGTGGCTTTGCGAGCGCTACTTCGGCTCAGGGCCCGCGCTAAGTCTCCCACCTCCAGCCCTGACTTAAGTCCGTGCCATTTCTTCCGCGTGTCCAAAAGAATTGCCATGTCTTAATTCAAAGGCTGAGGGAGGAAACGCTAGCAAAAAGACCATAAAAAGACCATCCTTATCTCTTTCCCAGTTAGACTCAATCAGTCACTTTACCCCGTTTTATGAGGACGGGGGCGTCGAGCGCTGGAATCCTGCGGCTCAAAAGCAGACAACTGGCAGGAAGAGGATGCCTGGGGGGCAGGAGAAGAAAAGGGTCCAAGATGGAGTATTTTTTCCAGTTAAACAGATGTAAGCAGCTCCAGGTAACTCCCCATCTTATCCAGAATCCCACATAAGACACGGCCCCTCGGGTCGACCACCGGGCCGCCCCGCTTCAGAGAAGAGCTTTTAGACCCAGCAACTCACTGCGGCAACGCCGCTTTCTGAGTAGACCTGCTCCGAACGAGGAGCGACTGCAGCAGCAACCGAAGCGTGGCCCTCCAGGGACGTTTCAGCCATCAGCCAATATTCACCTTGCAGGAGTTCTAAATTCCAGACCTCAGAAATTCGGGTCATTTCACGTGAACCTGAGGAATTCAGCACGTGACAGAAGAGCGCGGCGTATCAGATATGGGCAACTGCTGACACTCCACCACCACGACCGTGGCCTTCTGACGAGAGGGCCACAGAAGGAGAGGGCGCGTTTCTACCGGGGGAGGCGCTTCGCCAATGTTCTCACCTTCGCTCGGTCCCCTGCCGAGTCCTCTCTCCCAAGAGGGAAGGCCTCTGCCTGCGCATGCTCCATCCCAGAGGACGGCCCTCAACTTTCCCATCAGGTCTTGAAAAGAGAAGAAGCAGTTGGCGTGGCTCGCCCTACGCGAGCTGCTGTACTGAGCGAACCACAGCGAGGGACGCTAGGAGTCACTCACGGCAGCGGGTCCCCTCAATGCAACATGCGCTGTATCAGAACGAACTTACTTTCAGTCACGAAAAGAAAGAGCTGGCTTCGAGGGCTCCACACCGACGGTATCCGCGGGGTTTCAGCATCCACACAGTAACTCGGCCGAGCGTGTCCTGACACTCGGAAGTTGTCCACAGCAAAAAGGACCGCTTCTGCAGGACGTGGATCGCGGGTTCAATGCCGCACCCAGCTATTCGCGTGACCAGGGGCAGGTGGGGAGGAGGCGGGAGAGAGAAAGTAACGGAGGCAGGCAGAAGGAAGAACTTTAGCAGCTGCCGTGTGAAACACCAGATCAAGTTTCTCACATCTTACTCTGGGCAACTATCAAGAGCGTTATCTTACAGTACGTAATCTTGTCTCGTTTAGTTCCAAAAAAAAGATTCAGCGCCTGCAGCGCGTAGTCCCTCAGCCCCCTTACACGGCACCACCCTCTCATTCTTCCTGTACCTCATCCTGCAAGATCAAGAACACAGCCCAGTTAGCACTCCTTAGGCTCTTACTCGTGATCGGTCCTACCTTCTCTCGGAGGAGTCAGGCCCGCACTCTGGACTCCTCTTGCCCTCGGTATGCTTAAGAGACTGTTTTCCGACTCTCTTAGAGTACGATGAAGGTTTCTGAACTCGTACAAGAAACGGGACGTGAACACAACAACAGAGCCGGTCAATTCACATCTGTGTCCCCCTGCCCATGAAAACTTCTTATCCTATCTCGGAACGGACACCTTACCGTTTTCTCGGTCATTGGCAACTAAGCGTGAGCAATCGACGACATTAAAGGAAATTAAAAGACAAGGAATCGCCAGAGAAGGAACGGCCCAATTCACAAAAGCGGGCACAGCTTATGGTTCGATGACGAACTCAACCTTTATCCCCGCGTCTAGCAGATCAACCGCACCTTTGTGTCTTTCTTTGTGAAAAACCAATGAACAACACCGAATACCCTGTCCTTTGACACCATCGGAGCCTGGACGGGGATACGAACATCCATTCCCATTTTCTAACGCCAGGCAGCTAGACCTAAGGCAGGAAAGAGAGACTGTGGGCCGCTACATTTCTGTTAAAGAGGACAATTTCACTTATCGCAATTAGCAACGAAGCAGAAACTCCGCCTACCTTTCCGAATCATTCTAACATTTGGCGAGTCAGTCTAACAAGGCAAAGGAGGAGGCGAGAAGTCACGGAGCGGAGAGGACTTCAGGTGGGAAAGCAAAGGACTGAACACAATGGAACAAAGGAAAAAAAAGAGTTCTTTCTTCAAGAGGAAAACAATTAAAACTAGCTGGGGAGCATCAGTGAGACAGGTCCAACGAACCAAATCTGTCCAAAACAGCGGCAAGAAGCAACCCCCAGCTTCACGAGCGCGGCCTCTGACACACCTCAAAACAGGAAGACGCAACATACCGAAGACAAGCGTTAAGAAAGGTAACGTTCAGAATGAGTCAATTCCCTAATCCACCTGCAACAGGCAGAAGATATAATTTAGCAGGTAAAAACATCGGCCGGGTAACAGGGCTACACAACCCTGCTCAGACAGCCCACCTGCATTCGTACCTGCACAATACTTGTGGAGGCCAATTCTATGTATTTCTTACGAGAACAAAACTTGCCCCGAGACACGCTGCTCTTCCAAGTAGTAACGCTCGACCGTCTCGCCTCGTCAAAGCGACGAGACAACAAAGTCTCTCAGAAGACTCACCGTTCCCACACGGCCAACACACAGGGTGCCGGGAGCAGGAAGCACCAGCTATGGCTTTCTTTACAAAACCCGTAACAGTCTGTGCTCTTAAATCCACGTTACCTGGCCTTAGGTGACTTCGGACACCCTTTCAAGAGAGGGGCGGGCAACGTTTTTAAATATTCTCTGCCCTACCACGCTTGACACCAGTAAAACAAAAAACTTCCTAGTCCAAGGCTGGAAAAGGGACGCAAAGGTGGCTCATTACGTGCAGATATCCTATTCCGGTCATTCCGTGCTTCCTAATGCCAGGAGGCAACCGCCACCTGAAAACAACCACAGCCCTCCCTCTGCACTTTGAAGGAGGTCGTTGGATTAAATCCTTTCAAAAAGGGTTCTGCTCCGCTACAATTAAGGACTACAGAACTTCGAGAACACCACGCCGGTCCTACACGATTAAGATTAACGGCACGAGGCGGAGCCGCTTTCAAGTATAACCACCTAACAAGCCTTATTAAGCCTTCTGCTCTCTAGATGCCAGACAACGCTACCTACTTTACACAGGAAAACAAAAGGCCAACTCCGAACCGCCCCATACTTGCCGACGAAGGTCAGGCCTTCTTCGGTCACGCTGCAGAGGACGCTCGTTCAGGTTACGCAGCCTTTATTCAGATGGCTGTATGGCACGGGTACAGCTTACCCGCCGAGTAACTGAAGAGGACTTCCCCGAAAAAAGACAGGTACCATGCAGGTGACACATAACAGAAGCAAGCGTTTCCTCCAAGGTCACTTTCCTCAAAGATGTCTTCATCTCGTCCCAGCAAGTTATTTTCGGGGGATTACACAGCAGCAAATGAAAATACGGAGGCATTAAGAGCTGCAGAAGGTGTGCTGGAAAAACTGCTGTGCAGACGCTCCCAAGGGAGCCAAAGGCACAACATTACCCGTGGGGCTGGACTTTACGAAGCCTATTACGTTGATACAACTAACAAGGGTCGGGGGCAGGGAGAGTAAAAATTTCTCATTCCTCCCCACCTTTACCAATCTCCAGAATGTTTCACACGGTCGTGCTGCACTCAGAGAGACGCTTTTCTCTCCCTCCTCTAGTCCAGATTTTAACTCACTCTGTCAAAGGGGGAGAGACCCTTCCCATCTTGTTAGGGAACTCGAACGCAAGTTCGCACCACGTTCTTCAAGACTTTAGTTTCCTTTTCTTTAAACGCGTTAGCTTCGCGCCAACCTTTTTTAGCTCTAGGTTTTCCCATGTAACTTAACAGAAAGGCATCCCCTTCCCATTCACGTGACAAAACAGGGCCTACAACAGACTTTGGACCATCGCTTTCATGGGCCGGGGCGCGTCCTGCTTCACAGGCTTCGATACAACAGCAAGGCTGGGAGATTAAAGGGAAGGAACGCTCGGAGGGGGTTGCTGGGGAAACCTGGGAGCGGCTCTGTCGGCCGGTCCCACCAGGCCCGGCTCAGGCTCAGCCCAGGCCGCCCGCAGCGAGTCCCGACCCACCCGTCCGTGCCTCCACGCCGCGCCCGCTCACGCTTCGTTACGCTCCCGTCCCACCGGGCCGCCTCCCTA
>WEKW01009515.1:40699-51594 GCA_013389905.1 Sula dactylatra
CAGGGGGGACGGTGCTCGCCGCGTTGCCAGGTGCCATGTCCGGCCGCGGCAAGAGCGGCGGTAAGGCCCGAGCGAAGGCCAAGTCTCGCTCCTCCCGGGCTGGGCTGCAGTTCCCGGTCGGGCGCGTCCACCGGCTGCTGCGGCGCGGGCACTACGCGGAGCGGGTCGGGGCAGGCGCCCCGGTGTACCTGGCGGCCGTGCTGGAGTACCTGACGGCCGAGATCCTGGAGCTGGCGGGCAACGCGGCCCGCGACAACAAGAAGACGCGCATCATCCCGCGGCACCTGCAGCTGGCCATCCGCAACGACGAGGAGCTCAACAAGCTGCTGGGCANTGGGCGGCGTCACCATCGCGCAGGGCGGCGTCCTGCCCAACATCCAGGCCGTGCTGCTGCCCAAGAAGACCGGCGGAGGTACCGGCCCCGCCAAGGCCGGCAAGAAGGGCGGCGGGCAGCAGTCGCAGGAGTACTAGAGCGGGCGGCCTTCCTCCCTGCCGGCCGCCCCGGCGCCACACAAAGGCCCTTTTCAGGGCCACCCCCATTGCTCACCGGGAGAGCTGCCATCCGCGGGGCGGGACCGGGGGACCGGACCGGGGGGNCAGCGGCGATGCCAGCGAGGAGGAGCCGCGTGTTCCGGGCTGCCTGGAGAGACCGCGGACAGAAGAGCTGCTCCGCAAAGACTTCCACTCACGCTGGGGTGCTTATCATCTCTGTTTATCGTGTTACATTCGGCAGACGTTGCATAGAGAATAAATGATGCTGCTTTTCCAACCCCGGACCCCCGTAAGGTCCCCCTTCAGTGTTTCTGCAAGGCACTGTAATGCATGAGGCCCGCTGAGAGGATAGCGGCCCAGCAGCTAGTGCAAAGAGCTGCAGTAAAATGGCTGATGCTCACAGAGAAAGGCACAGTAGCCCAAATTTAGGCTTCCTTGTCAGCTCCCTGCTGACCCATGGCTGGTGTAGATGAGTGTCCCAGATGAACCCTTGCAGACAAGGGTACAAGGGAAACGGGGCTGGCTGTCCGCTGACTTGATAAATTGCTACTGGCCCTTTGCATCCGATAACTGCAAATTTAATGTCTTACCTTACCCAAGACCTATGCCAAGTGTTGCACGTGTGCCGATTTACCACAAGGAACCTGGTATTAAGGGCCTAATAGCAGTCGTCCTCTTAGAATTCTGCCTCTTATTCCCAAATAATAGCGCCTACCAGAAGTACTTTAGTACTGTCAGCACAGTACAGCGCTTTAGCACCATCACAGTTGAGTCTGACTATAATCTGTAATGAGTGCCTCGTTCCTAAATGGAATAGGAGAACGCTTAGGGAATTTTAATTGTGTTTTACCTTTGTAGCTACAAAAAATTGTTGAAAAAAACTTCGCAGAGCCACTTTGCAATTTAGAGAAATGCAGAGGGATGAAAACCCTGAACAGCGTAAACTACTACTCAGGTTAGTCAGGCTCAAATTTCAAGTTTTTGCACCCAAACATCAGATAAGACAGGTGCGAACATTTAAATAAATCCCTTCCTCCAAAGGAGGATGACGGCGTAGCTGCGAAGGCTCGCTCAAGTCGTAGCAATCATGCAGAGGCTCAGCGGGCATCGTTGAGCTGCCTCGCCACGCTGAGGATATGCTTAGCTCCCTTGCTCAGGAGTAGACTAGCTAGTTCAACACCAAGGTTCTCTGCAGCCTCCTGGGCCTGACCAGGGACGTTCTTGGCTGTGATGCCAACGTGCTGCGCATCGTCGTTCGGTCCATCTTCGGTCTGCAAATATAAACACCTGGATGTAAGGCGGCGGGAAGGAGCGGGCAAGGAATAGTTTAAGCCACATGTGAAAGGGGGCGAAACCTGCGATCTGAGGAGCCTCGAGAACAGCGCACTGCTACGCTTTCCCAGGAACCAGACCGAACGCAATAGGTTTCAAAAGGTCTGGTTTTGTCATTCAGCTTCAGGGTTGGATTCTGAACCTGCCGGGGTTCACGTACCTGTTGGGGATAATTAACGCTGATCTGCATAGTCTCCTTCAGGCTATCGGATCCATCCAAACTGTAGACTGCTCCGGTCAAATACAACTTTGAAAGACACACAGAAGGGATTAATACTGCATCACACAGACAGAAAGCCAATAACACCCTTTAAAAAAAAAATAAAAAAACCACCCACGCACAACAGATGAAGCCAAATCTGGAGGATCTGGAGGGAAAGCTTTTGAAGTGCAGTGGGATCAGCAGAATAGCGGTACAATACAACTGTAAGGAAAGCAATCCCTGTTAGGGAACATGCAACTTCCCAATGAAAAAGCTGAACTTGTTTCCAGCTTCCCACCTCCTTAATCACACCCCGTTGTGTAAAAACACCGATTTTCTGGGGTCAGAAGCGAGGCTTTCAGCTCTTGGGGCAACGCTACCTTTAAAGAAAGGGCAGCGGGGGATTTGGTACTTCCTACAAGGGCATTTTCTAGAAGACTGAGCTTCTCATACTGCCGCTTTGGACACAAAGCCGGAAGGCTCGAGTCAGGAGCCTACCTGCCGTAACACTACCTACCAGAGTTACCTTCAGGAAAGGACCGGGGAACATACACACACTCACTGGAATAGGCGTTCAGAAATAATGCCAGATAAATACAACGTAATCCTCACCTGGCCATCTTTCAGCATGGTGTTGACGGCGACAGGGACGCTACATCCACCCTCCTAAAACAGAAAGCAGCCGACGCTGAGGCTCCTACCCGACGTGCTCCCAGCGGAGGCCTCTGAAAAGTTTCAGCCGCACACAACCCCGCCTATCGCTCTTCAGGCCCTTCTTGATTCAGAAATCATCTCTACTTGACAGGTTTAGGAAAGCGTAACAGATTTCCCATGCTACGGTGTCAGGTCAGCTAGCAGAGCAGTATTTACTACTGCAGGCGGAAGAGCAAGGACGCCACACCTACCAAACGTTTCATAAAGGCTCTCTCAGCAATGCAGCGTAACACGGTGTCTGCATCATGCAGGGCAGAGACCATATTCAGTATCTCTTGGTCTTTGGCACGAACTTCCACTGCTAAGGCACCCTAGAAGAAAAAAAAAAAAAAAGAAACACACAACGTAAGAATCATCGTAATTCCTCAACCTCACGCATCTCTATGTGCCCACAGCGTTGATCGTGAATCGGAACTCGGAGGCTTGGACGCGTTTCACTAAGGGAGCGACGTTTAGACACAGTCAGAAATGAACTGCAAAACAATCCACTGGTTGCAGAGACATCCTGCAGCAGCTGCTGCGAAAGGACGATCAGAACTTACTTCAGCCAGGCGCTCAAGATCATGCTGTCACCTCAAACCATTTTAGAGCCTATCTCAGTTACGACTGCACGTATAGAAACACCCGCCCCGATGTCCCCTCCTGACAAGAAGGCTGGATAAATCCAAGCTTCCCAACCCTTTCTCAAGATAAAGATCAAGTGCTGAATGAGTAACGGTGACAAAATCATTCTTTCCTGAACTGGAAACGAGACAGGGGCGGGGGAAGGCACTGCACAGTACCTGACAAATGCACAACCAAAATTGCTATTTCAGGCTGAATTTGCAGATCAGTCACTTGCAATCATTAATGCGTAGCCAGCTCGGGTTCGGTGCCGACTGTGCAACAATGCGTAAACTCAGCCAGCCGGCCAGCACGGGCTGGAACAGTTTGCCTGCCTAGAAACAAGTGCACCAAGAACGTGCTCCGAGACAGGCATCAGGACAACAAGGCAGAGGTGCTGCGGTGGCTCTGCACAACTCTCCCAGCACCGTGCGACACCAGCCCTGCCAAAGCCTGCCCCACATCTGCCCGGCGTAGTTGTGCCACACGTTACCCGCTACTGATGGAAATCAGCCCCACCTCACCAGGTAACAGAGCTGACTGCCGTTCTTCCCACAAGCTGCGCCTAAAACAGCGTAACAGCCAACAAAAAAAGATCGACGGAGCAGTTCTTTGGCAACCAACGCACGAGAAGCGTTCAGCAAGATTAAGTACTCTGCCGCATCGTACTGCTGCCTACTTTCAATACGCCGTACGGCCCGAGATGCAGAAGGCGTAATGTACCTGTCCAACAGCGTACAGACAATCTTCAGGGCTCAGGAGCTGGAAGAAAGCAAAATCAGAGTTAAGTCAAGTTGCGCCATTCAGAATATAGGAAGCGAGAGCCGAATTCTATGCTCGCCTCTAACGTCAATTGATTTTGTGCCTGACCAAAGAAATATCGCCTCCCCCTTCCCGTGCCTCAGCATTTCCACCCCTACAGTGAGATAACATGCTCTCCTTCACCTGCACTGCAATGCTTCGTGAATTAGCTCATCAGAAAAGTCTCAGTCGTGCACACTGCTGCATCGCTAGAGACAAGTATGGCAAAATGTTGGGAGACGATCAGATTACAAACTGTTCCCGTGCTACGGGAAGGCCAACAGTACACATTTCTGTAGGAACAAAACCAACCAACCGACCAGAAGTAACCCAAAACCCGACAAAACCCTCCCCGATGAGCATCAAGTCACGAGCTAACGTGGCAATGGATTCGGCAGTCGGCATGCTCATCTTTGACGGGACAGCCGCAAGGTCTGACAGACGAGCGGCCGACAGTTCGGCAGAGCGTGGTATTTTCCGCTTGGCTGTTCCTCACCTGGCCAATGCGGTTCTCCCAGCCCATTCTCTTCAGCCCAGCAGCAGCCAGGATGATGGCACTGAAGTCTTCCTTCTCATCTAGCTTCTTTAAGCGGGTATTTAAATTCCCTCTCTGTAGAAGTGATTAAGCAAGCATAGAAACAGCAGGCAAGCAGTCCTAGAACCACCCGACAATCGCTTGAGCGCGTTCATGGAATGTACAGAATCCAACGGCCTCCAAGCGAGAATCAGCGAGAGCACCGTCCCAAAAGTGCTGAATACGGACAGTTTTTTCTTTAAGTAGGATTTTGGCAAGCATTATGGAATGTTAATCCAAGCTCTGACTCTCAAAAGCTACGCATGTCACTCAAGTACATCGTTGACACCCGGCACCAACTGCGTCTGCGTAGCAGAGAACTAGGACCGAAGCAACGATGCCTTTTACCGCTAGTTCAGCGGACCACATCGGAACTAGCGGCCCAAATCGCACCCGGGGCATTGGGAACCAATCGGCATTTGGCCGCACCACCGCGACAAAACACGTCGTAGGCACCCATCAAGCAGTTCTTCCAAACGCTCCTGAAGGTAAAATTCATCCGCATCCCGGATCTCAGCTTTCATGAGAAAGCAGAGGGCAGAATGGGCTACGGTATGCTACACACCGCTCTCGGAGGAGGTTAGCGGAGGGCAGCCATTGAGGAGGCAGTTTGGTCTTGTGGGTCAGGTGGTGTAAGTCAGCCTTGATTCTAGATTTCGCATTGAATTCTATTTTCCTGTTTGCAGCTTTACCCAGCTCCCACGTTTTGCCAGGAAAGGATACGATATCCCTGAATTCTAACTGAGGGAACTTCTTTTTGAGCTGGGCTGCTCTCCGAAGCGAACTGGTTCCAATCACACTGTGGGGAAAACAAAATCAGTGAAATCCAGAATACTCCTACACTCACCTCCAGCCAGAGATACGTCAGAACTTTCAAGGAAACAAATAATGTCTTTTTTTTTTTTTTTTCCCCCTTTTTTAATTGAAATGAAGATCCAAGAACCTGCCAATGATTTAGATCTCCTCAGAAGAAAGGAAGGCATTCTGTGAGGTTTAGCATAAAGCCTGGCTGAAGCTAGATGCGGGCGAGCCACACCCAAGCAACCGACTTACAGGAGATGCTTTTGGAGGGCAGCCCCTCGGCACCGTCAAGGGCTGACAAAGCCTCGTTTAAAGACCCCAACACTCGTCACAGAAAAGAAGACTCGGCTGCCCCAAACTGAACCGGACGTAGCCAGACAACTGAAGTCACTAAAACGGAGGGAATTCATCAATGACAGAAATGCGGGGGGAGGAGGATCTCTGGAAACGGCAGGGTGCATAACTGGAAACCACAGAAAACTGCCAGTCGGGGCAGTAAGCATTTCCTTTCCAGAGGTGCACGCTATTCGCTTTTCCTGGTACCCTGGAACCTAAACCAGATGCGATTTTCCTGCTATCCAGACGTGCAGAAGCACGAGTCTATGTTTGCATCACAGCTGGTTTATGTCTTTTACTTTAACACGGGGAACTAAAAAAAAAAAAAAAAAAAAAATCTAATAGTTACCTTAATCCGAGTAATTTCACTCGGCTGTCTCGGACGAAAGACTCCAATAACCTCTATGAAAAGGCAGGTAATTCAAAGCGGAGAAACTGCTCGTGCTCCCAGCAGAACCGTAAGAAAGTAAGAAAGCGATGCCAAAAACCCAAAGAAATTACAACCGCTGGCTGGGTGAGAAGAGCAGCATAGTTCAGGCCCATGCAAGCTAAAATACTGCACCGGACACCCTGCCTGCGTTGTATGCGTCCCTCTGCAGTGAGCACAATGCAAAAGAGCAGAAATTTGCTCTGGAGACAGTGAGAAGTGCCTAACTTGAGGAAACTCAAGGGCGGCTCGAGGGATGCGACCTCAGTCAGCGTGCAGCACTCCCATGAGACAGCGCTGCTCTTTTCAGCGAGCGGATTCGGTGTAATGTCTACGGAAAGCTAACGGAAGGCAGCGTAAACCCACTACAGGACAGAGCAAGGAGCTCATTGTCTTGCCGCTGGGAAGTATCAACCACATCCTCCCTTCCGTTTTTACACCTGACCGTCTTCCCCTTCCTCTCCCCACTCACCTCTTTTCAGGAAGGAGGCTCAGTGTTTTCCCACAGTTTTTGGGATGAAAGACAACAGCGTCAAGTGGGTTTTCCCTTCTGCAAAATAACGCAAGCGCAGAATGGCTGACAGGTCATTTAACGGAAGTCTGTTGAGCTTAGCGCTTCTGCTATCGGTCCCCAGAGGAATCGCCTCTGGCTCCAAAATACCCCATCATCGTTGTAAAAGCAAGAATTTCCAGCAAACCTGCTGGCTACGGAACACTAGGACAGCTCTAGTGTTTCCGCTGTTTCAGAGATTAATCAGAGAGCAGTCAAACTTTGAACTTCTAGAAGGACCTAAGCTGCCGTAGCTTTCCTACCGCTACCAATGCTGTAAAGTACAAGTGCCTCGGAGAATCGAGCCTCACGTCCTCACTTACTTGCAGACAGCACCGATGGTAAAGCCGGGAGGAAGAGTAGTTGGCAGGTCCTTCAAGGAGTGAACCACGAGGTCAACTCTAAAAAGTAGAGGACAGTAATCGCTAAACAAAAATGGTTGAGCTCACGCAGTACCTACCAGAGGCCTGCAGGTCATCTACAGAGAGGTGTGAATCTGCCCTGGGAATTATTTTGGGGAAGAGGGAGGCATTTCAGGATTCCATAGCCAGAACTACTATAGAATTCTAGTGTTACTCCAGAAAACCCTTGTCACCCTTCTCTGTCTGTCTTTTCCCACCTGTAAAATTAAGGCAACGCCTTCCTCCTAGCAGCGAGGCAAGACTCGTTACAACAATCACATTGAACAAGGGGAAGACGCCGGAGACGTTCCCATGGAAAGACCCATCATACCAGTATGCGACCAGTACGTTGTCCGGTACTACGGTTCAAACTGAAAATAACAGCTAGCCAAAGTAAAAGCTATCTGCTTTGTTACAAGGCCAACGAACGTCATTGTAAACGCTTGAGTTTTTCACCGATTTTACTCGAAGATGCAGTAGCACATGCCTATGTGCCAGAGATGCAGAAGAATATCTTAGGTTTTAAACCTACCTTAGCTAAGCCATAAGCACCACTGAAACCCTCCTTGGGACATTGAAAAAGAAAAAAGGGGGGAGGGGAGGGGGGGGAAGCACTAATCTCTCTCTGCTCCAGCAGGTGCCTAAACCGAGTTTTTCTGTAGAAAGAAGTTACCCCGAAAGCAGCACAGCTTGCCCGTGCCCAATGCTCCTGCGTATTTAACATGCAAGTACGTGAATAGAAGTTATCATGATAGCACTAAATATGTTATGCAATATGTTAACACTACCAAGCAAAGTATTTTTTAAGAACGTACTTGTAAGCAGGAATTAGATTAGGTTAGGTCACATCCTCTCTGATGCACGGCTAACGCACAAATCATGGGAGGAGGGAAAGAAAAAAAAAAAAAAAAAAAAAAAAAAAAAAAAAAGCAAAGCAGGCCACCAAAACCCAAAAAACCCAAACCTATGTGGGGCAAACCAAGTGACACAACAACTCCAAAATACATGGCCTAAACCCAGGGTAGGGGGCAGGGGGAAGAAAAGGACAATGACTTATATCAAAGGATTTCTTAGCCAGAGGGGTACCAGAACAAAAGGAAACTAGACCACACGGGCCGCAAGCCACATAGGTCCACAGAGCACCCCAAATGCCAGGAGGAAAAGAAAACAGTGAGCTCTTACTCATTTCTTTCAAGTGCATTTTCCAGCTCTTTGGTGAAGAGGCTCTTCTCCCCGATCTACACGTAAACGGAGAAACATGAACCACAAAAGAAAAACCTGCAAATACCTCATCAAACACAATTACTTTTAGTGTAGAGGAGAGGACCTTTACCTTGGAAAGTGCTGTATCCAAGATCTTGTCTCCGGTTGTTGACATGGCAACTGCTCAGAGAGAGAGCACAAGTAAAAGGTGAGGCTTGGTCAGGGCACGTAGGCCTAGCCTAGACTGGCAATACCAATGTAACGTGTACCGATAGAACCGTCAGCAAAACACGTAACGAGCAGTACAGCATCACAAGCTACTGCGTGAACACAGACTCAAGATAAATTAAGAGCAGCTCACTTCTAGATATACACTGCGCTCAAGGCAAGTGGAATTGAGGCTTCCTTCAGTGTCCTCAAAAACATAGCGAGGGGAAAAAGTGGGCAGGTTTTGGAAGAGCTGACCCAACGGTCTTTCTCTGGAATGCCAGTAAACAGGTACCCGGCAGTTCTCTTCAGTGCAAGGCTGGGCTCTCATTATTCCTGCGCCGTTGAACGCCTGAAGCCCCGGGCAGGAAGACGTCCCTAATGCCTAGCGGGGTGCAAGCCAGAGCGATACCGGGTTCTCAAACGGAGCAACGTAACACCGTCTGCATGACATACTCAGAGCTTCAATCATCAGGAGCTTACAAAATCCACCTTTCTCCCCTAGAAGAAACCAGCAGCAGCTGCTCAGCCACACAGCCTAACCGAATTCAGACACCACTCTTAGATAAGCGGAGTCAAATCCTCATCCTTGCGACAGCGCTCTACACACACCTCTTGCACCCAGAGATAAGCAGCTGGCTCCTGCTGCCGCCTACCCCAGGGCAGCATCCAAAAGAACTTACCAATCTCAAAGCGGAGGTCGGGGTATAGCTCACGGAGCATCTCGACTACGCTGTCGGTCTGAATCCGGGCCAGCTGCAACGAAGCAGAAAGCAAAGCCCCATACAAAGAGCACACGATCGACACAGTAGCTACAGAGGACTTTGCCTTTCTTTGATGGGCGGGCAGGCAGGCACGCGTGACCCCTACGTTCTCTAAATCAAAAGCGTTAGAAGTAAGTAGCCCCCAGGAAAATCGCTCACAGGTACAAACTCCTCGAACCGTGTGAATTCCTACCGTGGCCAGAGCATTTCAGTAAAGAACTTGTTTTATCGACTAAGCGGCAGAACAACATCTCCCCTTGTCCAGTGCCGTTGTGATCCAAGCACTGACGAGACAAAGCAAAGAATTTATCAAGTTAGAAAGAGCGACTAGAGCAGGAGACTGCGAGTCAGGATTCACACGCTCTACTACCAGCTGGGTCGTTAGGGTCGCTAGCTGTCCCCCAGTCGGCAATTCCATTTCTCTATACCACCTCGGTGCCCTTGCTCATAGGCAGCATTCACCTACCTAACTTTGAGCCGCTTGGTTTCGCCTCTGTGGGTTGCGACTGCTGAAAGGTGCCTGCTTGTCAGCAAGCGGGCAGAAAGGTAAAGCAAACCACCCTCCTGTTGCTCAGTGACGAAAGAACAAGTCATACTGCACGCCAGGTACCCTCTGCTTTTTCTAAGAGTATGGGTTTCACCAACACTGCAGGTTTTGGGAGAAGCCGGTGAGTTTTCTCTGTGCTGCTAGAAGAATCTACAGTTGCTGGCAAATAGGAGCTCCTTAGCCTCTGCAAGATCAGAGCTCTATTTAGAGGTTCTATGGACCAAACTAAAAGCAACAGCTTCGGTCTGCACGCACAGCAAGCAACAGATCTTAAAGCAGTAAAGTGCAGGAAGAACATTCTCTTGCCTAAGAACAGCAGGAGAAAGTAAAATAAAAACAGAACTACACCAGCAGAGGATCGCTCCCCGCATACAAGCGGCAGCAGACTCGGCAACCACAGGTGTTTCAGCTTTTCTCCCACTAATGAGCTGTGGAGCCTGGGGCAATTAACTTTCTTCTCGGGACGGTAGTTTCCCTACATATAAAACGTGCCTAAGTAGCTGCTTCCCTTTGTAAAGCGCCACAAGAGCCTGAGGTCAGAGCGCGGCGGTACCCGCGCACCGCTGCGTCCCGCACGCTGACGCCTCGGTGCAGCCCCTCCTGGGAAGGGCAGAACTCTTCCCGGGACCTGCACCGGGGTGAACGAGATTATCTCAGAACAAAGGCCCGGAGGACTCTGTTTATCTCCCCTCGCCACGCTGCTCCTCCCTGCTGCGACCAGCTGCCCCGAGATACGCGCTTTATCTCCGGCCCGGCTCCTCCGCGGCCGAAGCCGCTGCTCGTCGGGGGTTTCTGTGGGGCGCTCGGGCTCTTTCCTCCCCCGCCTCCCCGGAGGAGCCGCACGAGCCTCCCACGTTCGGCCGCGCGCAGCAGGAGCCCCGCTACCCCCGAGGGGCGCCCGCACGCTCGGCCCCCCTTAGCTCCGCCAGGCGACCTCCCCC
>WEKW01009515.1:69972-84953 GCA_013389905.1 Sula dactylatra
GGGGGGGGGGAAACACACACCACAAAAAAATGACTGAGCTGAGTGACAGAAGGCTGACTGAAAAGGCCTGCAGACTGCAGAGTAATGAATGTCACTCTCGGATGGTAAAAACAAATCCAGACCCCGCCACAGGCCTCTACAATTTTCACATCAGGTTTTGGCATGGAGTTTCGTACTGCTACAGGAGTAAGAAAACCCATGAGGTTCAAAACATTCTGTCCAAACCTCCCCATTAATTACCAACAAAAAAGCCTTCCACTACTGCATGATGGACGGCCAGCCCTTCAAGCTAAGTTTTCAGTACAATTTTCCCAAACTGCAAACAGGAGCATCGGTAAGTCTCCTGAGATTAAAGCCTTTTGAAATATGTGTGGTCGTCCCCGCCCTTCTTTTTTTTTTTCATGAGGCTGTTCAGGGCAGGTTCAAGACAACAGCCCTTCATTCAGATATTCGTGACGACAATCATCTGAGATGATATCCAAAAATAAATTTCTCAGAAAAAAAAAAAAAATCAAAGCCACCTAAAATAAATTCTCAGATACACTAATAAAAAACAGAAGCCAATTCAAACCTAAGAAATATCACAGGCAACTGCAAAGTTGTACCTAAAAGATGTTTTTCCTCTCACCTGATCTGCCAATGCGATGGAGATAAGTCTCTGCCAGCTTTGGGAAATCAAAGTTTATCACCACATTCACAGCTTGGATATCAATACCTCGGGTAAACAGATCTGAAAGATGATCCAGGTCAAAGTTAATTTCCATGAGATCAAATGCTGACAGTATTTAGGGTGAAAGATTGACAAGTGTTTAACATCGGCTTGCGCTAGTTTCCAGACGGAAGCTTCCCTTGTATCAAAGACAGTTTACACACAATTCTGTTACAGCTTCTTCTTGCTCTTTATCCATTATAAATAGGAATAATAGAAAAAGAATGACCAAAACACCAGATCTGCGCATCTATGCCAAAGAAAGCAATTAGCACAAAGCTAGTTTTTTTCCACGTTAGATTATTTCTGAGCAGGTGGTCTTACACAGGCACCTCCTCACACATGATGGTGCATTGCCAATGCCACGGCAGACGCGAGATCTGACCTACATCCCACTAGGTCAACTATTTTTATTCTGCTTCTACTGATTTTTGTTAAGATGACCCAGACACACGTAGCGATCGGCAGACACTGCCACGGCATCGCCCAAACAGGCCGTACAATGGAGAACACTGATGAGACATGGGCCAATCAAAACTAAAAAAATACTCAGAAGAGATAAGCTATAAACATTTAAAGAATCAGCAAAACTTTCTCAGGTGATCCCAGTTCTACCGATATTTCGTAAAGCTTACAGCCCCACAACTCACAGAGCGCTCCCGTATGAAAATATACAGAAAATTAGCACAGAAAATGCTATCACGGTAAAACAATTTGCTAGCAAGTTGCACCTTCACGGTTTGTCACAAGAGACAAAAATGTACATGCCTATAGGAGCGTTGCATCCCGCTACACGCAGGCTGGGCAAAGACATCTTACCAGAACATACCAGTTGGGTTTATTACAAATAACGTGATCTGTTATACCTGGGCTAATGGCTAATCCGCTTGCTACCACAACCTTTAGAGACAGGAAGGCGTATTAGGAAATCTTACCAGTGCAAACAAGATTGCGGCATAAGCCATTTCGGAAATCGTGGAACACACGATTGCGGTGCTCCTGGATAAATAAATAAATAAATAAATTCATAAATAAATAANAACACCCTCAGTTAAATCAATTCTGTGCAAAACCAGAACCTAAGTAATCAATCACAGAGTATGCAGCAGCTCTGAAAAAGCACAGGACATTTGCAACAGCTCAACCTCAACCAGAGCTTCACAGAAAGAGGCGCTGCTAACGCCCTGCAACTACCTACTGGTCTCTTGTCCTTCAGGAAGCAGCAAACCCTTCTCAGGCAAGGTCAAGGCATTCCCCCTGAGGGGGCCACCCAAAAGCCTCTTTCAAGTTCATCGCCTAGGTTGTTTTTTTTTTATTTCTTTGTAAAACATGGAGTAAGCTCAGCCAGCAAGCAGAGGCTGCAAGTCACTGGCTAGGGCTACCCTTGAATGACTTCAAAGAAGGGACAGAGGTTCATTTTAACGCTATCTAGCAGCCCGCTTCTGTGGCCGCTTTGGGTTTTTTGTCACCTGACAAGAATTTCAGAAGCTTCACTGGGACTCTTTCTAATCCATGATCTCCAAGAAGAGTACACAAAAGAATGACTTCCCACCCAAACCGCACTGTGCCTGACCTCACATGACATAGCATCTTAACTAACACCAGGTCAAACACCATCCTGCAGCTATTTTGCTTGTCTGCAACCCAGGGCGAGTCTCATCTCACAAAAGGACTCGACGCAGCAGTTCCTCCTCAGCCAATGATCACAAAGGACATACTTAGGGAGCCTCCAACAGTGAAACCTCATTTTCTTGTGAAGTTACGCAGACGACCTCGAGTGGCAGCAAAGATGAATTACAGCTCTGCTACCTACTTTGTTTACTTGCAAGAGTTCTGTGAACCAAAGGACGCAAAAGATGCAGCGCACCTTCAGCTTGAACCTCTTCCCTTCTAACTGGTGAAGCGCTTAGGCTCCTCTGTGGGTGCTCTGTTCTCAAAGCTAACCATTTTCTCTCCTCGCCTTCTTGAGGACCACCTTCCTCTCTGCCCCTCAAAAATTTCTCATTTTAGCTGAGCGATACAGAAAGAATTCCTTAGGCTACCAGTAGCCAGCCCGGCCTTGCCAAACACCATTCCCCGCTCCCCCTCGTCTCCCGTTTTTGGTCTCCTTAGTACATCGTCAGCATTTCAATTAAAACAGTTACTCATCCTCCTCCCCCAGCTTCAGAATTCCTAGAACTGACAGTCTATTTCAAACCCTTGTTCTCACATTCAGAGCCTCTTCAGCACATCAGTTTCCCTCTTCCCCTGTGGTAACATTCACACATCAGCTCTGCTTTCATCCAACACAACCCCTCTATTCAGGAAGGCATGCATGTACGCACGTTTACTGTTTCTCATCTTCTACAGGTTCGCTGTGGTATTCTGCCACATACAGGCTCTTGTCAATGTTGCTTGGTATGGGTTTAATTTCAGTTCCCAACTGCTCCTCAATACTTTTCAGGTTGAATCGATCATCATAGGTGATCAAGTTGATGGCCAGGCCAAGGTGACCAAAGCGACCTGGGGGCGGGGGGNCATGTACGCACGTTTACTGTTTCTCATCTTCTACAGGTTCGCTGTGGTATTCTGCCACATACAGGCTCTTGTCAATGTTGCTTGGTATGGGTTTAATTTCAGTTCCCAACTGCTCCTCAATACTTTTCAGGTTGAATCGATCATCATAGGTGATCAAGTTGATGGCCAGGCCAAGGTGACCAAAGCGACCTGGGGGCGGGGGGNTCAAAGCCACCTAAAATAAATTCTCAGATACACTAATAAAAAACAGAAGCCAATTCAAACCTAAGAAATATCACAGGCAACTGCAAAGTTGTACCTAAAAGATGTTTTTCCTCTCACCTGATCTGCCAATGCGATGGAGATAAGTCTCTGCCAGCTTTGGGAAATCAAAGTTTATCACCACATTCACAGCTTGGATATCAATACCTCGGGTAAACAGATCTGAAAGATGATCCAGGTCAAAGTTAATTTCCATGAGATCAAATGCTGACAGTATTTAGGGTGAAAGATTGACAAGTGTTTAACATCGGCTTGCGCTAGTTTCCAGACGGAAGCTTCCCTTGTATCAAAGACAGTTTACACACAATTCTGTTACAGCTTCTTCTTGCTCTTTATCCATTATAAATAGGAATAATAGAAAAAGAATGACCAAAACACCAGATCTGCGCATCTATGCCAAAGAAAGCAATTAGCACAAAGCTAGTTTTTTTCCACGTTAGATTATTTCTGAGCAGGTGGTCTTACACAGGCACCTCCTCACACATGATGGTGCATTGCCAATGCCACGGCAGACGCGAGATCTGACCTACATCCCACTAGGTCAACTATTTTTATTCTGCTTCTACTGATTTTTGTTAAGATGACCCAGACACACGTAGCGATCGGCAGACACTGCCACGGCATCGCCCAAACAGGCCGTACAATGGAGAACACTGATGAGACATGGGCCAATCAAAACTAAAAAAATACTCAGAAGAGATAAGCTATAAACATTTAAAGAATCAGCAAAACTTTCTCAGGTGATCCCAGTTCTACCGATATTTCGTAAAGCTTACAGCCCCACAACTCACAGAGCGCTCCCGTATGAAAATATACAGAAAATTAGCACAGAAAATGCTATCACGGTAAAACAATTTGCTAGCAAGTTGCACCTTCACGGTTTGTCACAAGAGACAAAAATGTACATGCCTATAGGAGCGTTGCATCCCGCTACACGCAGGCTGGGCAAAGACATCTTACCAGAACATACCAGTTGGGTTTATTACAAATAACGTGATCTGTTATACCTGGGCTAATGGCTAATCCGCTTGCTACCACAACCTTTAGAGACAGGAAGGCGTATTAGGAAATCTTACCAGTGCAAACAAGATTGCGGCATAAGCCATTTCGGAAATCGTGGAACACACGATTGCGGTGCTCCTGGATAAATAAATAAATAAATAAATTCATAAATAAATAACCAGACCAAACAAACAAAACAACCAAACAGCTGTGACTTTCAGGTATATTCAAGTTACAAGCACTGAACTTCAATCATGTGAATCCCCCCCCCCCCCCCCCCCCCTAAAAACACCACAGCCAGACCAAACAAACAAAACAACCAAACAGCTGTGACTTTCAGGTATATTCAAGTTACAAGCACTGAACTTCAATCATGTGAATCCCCCCCNCAGCTGCTCAAAGCAAGCTGCTAGTACCTATTTTTGTAGCACTTCTTACCTGTATATTCTAAAGAACTTACCAGAGGGGCCTCGGTACCACTTTTAGACAGAGACCCTCCCTTAACTGACTGTGTTTTAAAGCGTCCTACAGCCACATCAACGCCACCTCACAACGGAAGTTATCTTAAGTTACAATTACGTGAAACGCAGACCAAGGAAGTTAAACGGCTATTTTGACTATCGTCTCCCCCCAGCCCCCTGCCAAACTCAGTGCACGTTTTAGCCATTGCCTTAAAAACTGATGTCGGCAGGAACTCCATTTCCCAGTATGGGGTATTTTTTACTACCGATTCAGAATTAGGGGTGGGACGAGTCAATTGTCCGTGAAGACTCTCACAAACAAGTCACACTGGGCCACGCAAAGATTAAGTAATATCACTGTTAAGAGTGAAATTAACAGCAGTAACGAACAAGCTGAAGGTTCCCACACAAACACACCTGCTTTCTGCCACAAAGATCACCTACTGACCGATCACAAGCATACCAAAAGCAGACCTCAAGGAATCCATTTGCATACCTCTCCGTTCTCAACAGCGACACCGCTTCTCCTTCTGCTTAATCAACTACCAGTCTCTGCCTATGGCCCAAACACTAGCATTCCCTGTCAGTTCCGTGAACAGCAAGCTAGGTTTCTGCTGAAGCTTTCGTTCAAATTTTTTCTAGCTTACATATAAAATGAGAAAAAGTATTTTAAAGTACTACTGCTTTACATGCCTCACTTCAACCTTCTGACACCTTTCAGCACGCTCGCTGAAAACAAGGAAGTTACGAGTACGAAGCTCGAGGACACGTGAGCTAACGTACAATTGAGAGCAACCTCTGCACCAGCAAAGGTGCGTTGGCATTTTTCATCATCTACTCCAAGGCCACGGGTGCTCAGTTGCCAAACACCGGTCACAGCTTTTGCCGGGAGGTTTGATCAAAGCCGCCTCCCCGACTTCTCAGATTCCTCTGCAGTCACAGCGCAAGATCTACCATTTGCAAAGCCAGGCAGGACGCTCAAACGGCTGAGTGCTGGGGGTTTTATCGTTTGTTTGAAGTCGGGCCCGTTTCCATCCCTGTCAGTTACACTGGGTGGTCTGCCACAGCTCCCCACGCTGGCAAAAGCAATGCAGCAGCAGTAAGAAGCATGCCTTCCGGCCACGGTCTGTGCTTTCACTGGACTAATCAACCCAAAGTTCTCTTAAATACCAACTGACCAGCTACAATGAATAGTCTGGGAAGAGGTTTGGGGGCGGGGGCCTCTAAAAACCAAATCGATGGCAAAGCAAAGCAATACACGTTTCAGCTTTCAAAGAACACGCAGATCTAAAGCAAGCACCAGACTTAATTCAGCTAACAGTAAAGCTTGGGGCAGCATGGAATAAACCGCCGTAGACTTCGTACTCACCTGCCTCATCTTAGCATGGATATAGAAGCAGGAATAGCCCAGCTGGGAGATCTTTTTGGCTAGCAATTCAACCCGTTGAGAGGAGTTGCAGAAAATGATCGACTGGTTAATCTGGAGCTGAACATATAAGTAGCGTGCTCAGTAAACGCAGCATTTTACTAACAAATGACCCAAGTCATAAGACTAAATCCCCTCCACAAAGAAAGCAAAGCAGGCGCGGTAACTTACACAGTACATATTTTTGTACAAGAGCGGAAAAAAATTAACAAGCCTTTGTAACACAAAGGTGCAGGACAAGAAACACACATTTTTGGCTTCAGCTAAACAGCACATTTTGGCAAGGAAAAAGTGTCATTAAGCCACCTTTGTCACCCTCGGTCTTATTCTCGGTTGCAAAAGGAAAAAAGCTTCTGTGTGTTCTTGACCCAGCCCTCCCGCTTACCCTGGAAAACAGTGTATTGAGGCAGTGCACTTTCTGACGCTCAGTGACGTAGGCATAGTACTGGGTAACTCCCTTCAAGGTCAGCTCCTCCATCAGATTAATCTCGTAGGGTTTCTGCAAATGGGAATTCTGAAAAATACAGGTAAGGATAAAGCGGGTCTATCTACATGCAAAACAACGTAAATACTTCCCATCCTCTGGCACATTTAACTTCCTCCACAGCAAGGACGCAACATCTAGCCACTCGCTCTTCACGCTATAGGCAAAACAGACAGGGCGGGTAAAATTTCACAAAGGACTACTGAAAAATCCAAGGCGACCGAGCAGGGCGAACAGGAGCACCCTCCTCTGGAGGCAAATCAGTACAGACGGCACATAACTATCGTACAAGGTTGGAAACAGTACCTTAGAGGCAAGAACTGCCCGTGCCTAGCTTTCCCATTAATGCTATTGCGGGCCAAAAAAGTGTCAAACTTCTGTCCTAGATTTATGCTGATTTAGATTAAACCAGCAAAGTTTGGATGCATTAAAAAAAAAAAAAAACAAACGAGCGCTAACAGCCGCGCGCCACTCATTCACACACTTCGCGTGCACTGTCACCGCCATCGTACGTATATGAATACATCTGCCCTCACCATGAACTTCTGTACACTCAAAGGGAAAGTGGCCGAGTAGAGCAAAATCTGTCTGTTTTTAGGTAGCGTGAGAATAATGTCTTCCATTATTTGAACAAAATCTTGAGACAGCAACTTATCTGCCTGTAACAACAGAAGTAATAAAGAGTAAGTTAAATTCATGGGACAAGGTGTCAGTGTTCTGATAGTACCACACTGGGAGCAGGGGGAAACCCAAACCAAAGCACCAGGAGCATTCTACCGGCCCTTACAACGGGACCGTCCCCTTTGGTGCACACACCACGCTCCAAAAAGACGTGTGATTTAGCTGCGGGAGACAGGATTCATCAGTAAAAGGAAGTCCACCCTCTCCCCGTTTTCAGCGCTTTGATTTAAACAGAATCAAACTCAGGAAAAATAAATGGAATTTAAACTGAAAACAGTTATCGGGGTCCTGTCAGAGTCATCCAAGAGCTTTCGCGCAACTGTTTTCTCTTCTCAACCTCTCGCTCAGAAGCTTGTACGCTATTGGATGTTCATAAATAAGTTTTATATACCATTATGTGGTAAGCACAGCTCGCTCACGATCACCTGAAACCAAACAAAACGCCTTCCTTCATTTCAGGACAGACTGTTCATCTGCTCTTCAGGAATAGCAAAGACGACAGGAAAGGCATGTCTTCCTAGGTTGTTTTCTTAAAAGATTCACGTGCAGAAAAATTATTCTGCCAAAATACCTTTTCAAAAAAAACTGAGAAATGGATGAGCTTAAACCGTATCACGTCTCTATTCAAAGTTTGATTTGCTGCTGTGCGTAATGAGGAGACTCGCTGAGACACATCATTGCCGCTTTAACTTGGTAGTAAAATCCCCAAAGGTTTAACATGAGCAACTTGCCTCATCCAATACTATCATCTGGACGTGCTCGACTTTTGCTACTCCTTTCTTGATGAGATCGAGAATTCTCCCAGGGGTAGCTATCACCACATGCACTGTAAGGTTAGAAGAGGGAGAAAAAAAAAAAAAAAAACAAAAAAAAAAAACACAAAAACCACAATGAACAATGGTTAGGGTGACCAAACCAACGTTTCTGGCATTCGTGGCCATGTTTAATACGAACAGTTTGCAAGAATAATGGCAGCATACGAACAGCCAACAAGACACGTCGCAGTCTGTTCCGTACCAAGCGAACAATCACAAGCAAGAATTCCACTGCCCCACTGTAAAAGCCACAAACAAACAGCAAGCGTAGCATAGCAGAAGTGCTCCAACCTGTATCATCAAGCCTCATTATGTCATCTCGCAAATTGGTTCCTCCCGTTGTTGCCATCACTTTGGCACCTCCCATGTGTTTGCTGACTTGGATACAGATTTGACTGACCTGCAGGGCTAGTTCACGGGTGGGAACGATCACCATTGCTGAAAGTCGAAAGCAGCAGCATGAGTTACTAGTAACACGCTGTATCTTAAACAATGATCCTGAGAGGAGACAGAGACTTTATGAAAGCTGTCCTTCTATGGTTTTGAAGTTCCACTCTGAAGATCCCGAACAAGACCTAGAAACTGCCTACGACGCCGATTCCGTGCAACGGTTCTCCACCCCTTGATACTCCCTCTGCCCGAGTCCCCCGACCAGCACGCTTGCTTAGTACTCCAAATCCCCTTTCCAGGGCAAGATGGTAAAGTCCAGAAGACATCTTCCATTTCAAGCTCTGGAAAGCAACTGTGAGACTTATCAAATTCCACCTCCCCTCCGCCACTCCCCGCTAACTTTCTTTGAAAGCGCAAGCAGATAACCTAGGTGCTCAATTTCACTGACCCGTTTTCGATGCAGGTCTGCTACGCAGTGACTTGATACTATTACCTGGTCGCAGCCAAGTGAGATCCGTCTCAACTCACCTTGTATATTGTCCTTCTTTAAGTCTAGCCGTTCAAGTAAAGGAATGAGGTAGGCTCCACTCTTGCCTGTTCCATTTTTCGCTCTAGCCAAGATATCCCTACCAGATAAAGCAATGGGGATGCTCTCCTCCTGAAATGCAATGACAGACAGTGCATGAGCAATGACAAGCCCCGCTTGCTGAAGAGGATGACCAAACTTAACTCTCCTCGCTAACGGCATCACGTGAGATCCATTTCATGAACAGAATATCCCACAACTGCAAGCACTGCTGACTCACGGCAGGAATGAGTTCAGCTAAGAGTTCCCCAACAAAGCAATAGCTCCGCTCCCCATATCCCACTTAAAAGTTCTTATATCTTGCCTGCTCATAAGAATAACAGGGATCAGGAACCACCAGAACGGTGAACCTCTAACTGACACATTAGAAAAAAAGTGAAAAAATAGGAGGGGGAAAAAAGGTGAGGAGCCAATGACAGTCACTACCAAACTCCTCCTGTGGAAAGATACCCGCCTATATCTTAACATCAGAACCACCTCAGCCCGCATAATTCAAGCCTGCACCCTCCTGTGATATACTTCTCATAAACCCAGCAGGCTTTCCTTTTGAACCTTCAGCCGTTCAAACACAGGCGCCAAGTATTTTTCACTGTACTGTCTTTTACGGCAACATCTAAAGAACCCTCAGCTCTTGGGAAAGGCGGCACGGTTAGAATCTGCTTGAAAGCAGACAAATTACCTAAAAGCCATAGCCTTCTCATGCCTTAAGGAGATAAAGCGGCAGAGCTGGGTCAGTGACAATCCTCCAAAGAGCAATTAAAAGAGAGTTCAACCTCCCCGCCCCCCTGAAATTTACACATCAACACTTCGTAACAGAACAAGCCTTAAAAGTAAAACCAAGATGGAAGGACAGAAAAGTAAACGCGCCAACATATTAATCTCTCTCCCGTAATCTCCGTTGCACTCCTTCCAGACTCTTACGAGGAGAGAAGAGAAGAGAAAAAAAAAAAAAAAAAAAAAAAAAAAAAAAGCCCAGACCGTGCGATAAAGCCATAGTTGTCTTTGTAACAACTAAAGGTATGCAGCCCACGGTAACTCAGATTTCCGGAAAATTTACAGAACAGCCCTGTTCTCGCTGGGACTACACATGGGAAGGATGTTACTGAACAGAGGATTAACACACTAACGCCTCCAGAGCGAAAAGGAAAATCCAAGTTAGCTTCTCTAAAGCGTAGATCAGTCCCGTCTCTAAGTCACCCATTGCATGACTTGGTCGGGCATTAGGAATTCTCACCTTCCCCAAAGGGCCACCACGTTCTACCGTTCACCACCCCGGTCTTCCCAAATCACGACACAAGTATCCAACATTTAAGCATGAACAAGAAATTCAATCAATTTATAGAAATTAAACACTGCTTGTAAGTAGTCTGTTGGTAAACAACCTGTATAGGAGATGGTTTTTCCCAGCCCATTTCAAAAATTCCCATCAGCAACTCCCGTTTCAAACAGTAATCTTCAAACTCGTTTCCTTTTGTGGAGGTCACGTCCTGAATAATCCAAAAAAAGCACATCTGTAAGATTAGGTCATGCAACCCTCAGCCTGACTCAATGAGAGACTGCCTGCGCAGGAAGACAAAGCACGTTCCGTTGCTATACAGGAGTCCCCACTAGGAACTCCTGTATAGGAGTTGCTATATAGGAGCTTCCTTCCTAAGAAGGAAACGTCAGCTTTCTCATAACCAAATACAGTACTGCAAATGCACACTGACATCTTTCGATCTGCCTTACAAGAGACTGACAATCAGTCCCGTGCTCATGAAGCAAGAATTCCACAGTAAACTCCATTTTTGAGCTTTCCAAGAGATGCGCTTCTCCCCGGCCGTTGTAGAACAAATTCATTTTTCATTTAAAACAGCGAGAGCTGAACTGCTTTTGAATCTTTGCTTAGGACAAATGTTTTGTCACTGGAACTTCTGCCACGTCTTTTATTTAGTGTTTATTCCTACAATTCAACCGTCCTTACCGAAGTTTTGATTCTCAAATCCTTTGGAGGGAGTTTTAAAGTCTTCTTCCAGTCATCACCAGGTCTACAGCACAAATAAAGTAAAAAAAAATAAATTTAAAAAAAAAGATCCAGTTTAATAATTTTATTTTGCATTTTTGTTTTCTTAGATACAGTGACGAACACGTAATATCTTCGCCTCCTGAAAGCTAAAAGCGCCCACACATACGAGCTCAAGTCTTCTCTGAGCTAAGCAGGATGCAACAGGCAGGAAACTGTAAACAGAGAGAATCAGCAGTCTGCCAAGCTCACAGAGATTTTGTGAAATCTTTATCCAGCCGTGATTCAAGTCCCGTTTTTAGGGCACTGAATCAATCCAGAACGCAGATTTAAAACTGAGCACTGACTTAGTCATATGACAGAAACTGGCTATAATAAATCCACACAAGAATAAGTCATCACTGGAAAGAGAAAAAAAGACAAAACCAAAAACAAAACAAAAAAATTCTCTCACCCAGGGAACGTCCGTTCTTAGTCCGTGAGCAACATGAGAAGACACAAAACACTTTTGGGGAGAAAAATTAAGTAAGCACACGCTCCGCTTGTTTATCAAGTGTCGTCTTTTGCTCTCAGTGAGAGTTAGACCCCCCATCCTCTCTCAAAAGCCACTGTACAGAGGAGAGTAAGTCCTTCTACTCCCCAGTCCCAGGAATTCATGAGTAAATCTTGATGAGTTTAACTCACCAGTTCACCAGAGTAACCCATTTAAAAAAAAAAAATAAAAAAAATACAAAAAAATACAAAAATAAAAAAGAAAGGGAAACGAGTCAGGCAAACTTTAGGAACCTGAGCATTCCCTTACGCCCTCTCTGACGTCAGCTGGCATTTCCTTCACAAATAATCAAAATAAAAGTGAATGTTGTTCGGGGGAGGAGGAAGCACGGCGGAAAAAAAGAAAAGGAACACGCTGCCGTGCCATCCGAGTCTTTAACGCCTTTCGGAATTTCCAACCGGCACGCTCGCGTTTTATTAGCACACTTCCAAAACCAGTTTGATGGTAGGAGGGTATCACAGTGGTACTCTATTATCTCACCTCAGGCTTTGATGAATTAAAGCCGAGGAGAGCAAGCACTGCTATTTAAGAACAATGACAGAAGTTAACTGACCATAAAGAATTTCCCACCACGAGAAAGAACTGCAACAAACAACCGAAAAGCATACACAACCAGACTGAGACTAAGTGGCATTTCCTCCTCTGTCTTAAATTTCAGTTCAGTTCCTTCCCACTCCCCAACTTCCCTCTCATACCACTTGCAGTGAGCAAAGAAAACAGGATGCTGCTGCTCCTCAGCGGGCTACCTCTGACAAGCGGCTACACGTTCCGAAAAGCAAAGAGTCGAAATCGATTTTCACAACGAACACGCTGCAAAGATCGCTGTCGGAGAGAAGCTCGCACACAGAAACACAGCTTTCTTTTCGTAACGCGCATCACGGGACACTTGTAACCGCCAATGTCGTAAAACAACAGAAGAAAACTTTTTAAAACGGGAACCCCAGAACCCCTTCCCACACGTGACTTTTAAACGTTGCTTGCGTGGCAGCCGACGCAAACACTTACTTAATAGCGGTGGTCATACTCTGTGCTTGCTGTTGAGTGCCGTTATTGATTGCGTTGGCATTTTTCAGCTGGTTCATCTGTTGCTGAGTTTGTGTGCCTCCACCTCCTGGGCCCCCGCTGGGTTTTACAGGGCCTCTCAACTGCCCATTCTGACTGGATAGACCCATTATAACAGGGTTCTCTGTTCTGGCCGTGCTCATGTTTGTATTTTTAAAGATGTCTTTTTAGACTTCAAAACTTTGAAAGTCAGTACAGAAACTGTAATAACAGTTTATTAGACTCTCCAAAACGAAGAGATAAATAAGTCTTGCTCAATATATGAGTCCTTTATTGCAATGCAGGCAAGCACCTGTAAGTCACTCAAAAGTAAAGTAGTAACTTGCTCTGATGCACTGTGGATCAACTTTTTTTTAAAAAAAGCCCTCTAACAAAGTTGAGTTGTATCAGAATTCACTTGCTTCAATCTGAAAGAGAAGCAGATGGTAACAATTAGCACGTGGATTTTTGTCCACGTAAATCACGTCAGTTTACCTTTGTCTTTTACGAATCCCTTCTTCCCAGGCAGCACGCAACAACAGTTCTTGCTTTTGTTTTCTCGGTGATAATTACCAAGACACACATCAAACTTTTTTCCCCCCTTTCTATAAAGCTGCGCCCACCACCCTCAGTCACCAAAGATAATTTTCTGAACAGCTGTACTTTCAGCAGCCTTCCAGTGAGTAACCGCTTGAAAAATGCTATCTGGCCCTCGTAAAGCAAGCATGAATTATCTCGACTGCATTGCCGGTTCTGGGACACAGCAAAGCAGCCCTAAAACCCTGAGCAACAACGGTACGCACAGGTTTGTGACAGGAAGCAAGACCACAATATCAAGTGGATGTTCCAGTTAGAACTGATGAAACCCATAAGCTACTCTGATCGCCCTTTTCCCTTTGAAAGGGAAACGGAAATTACGTTCTCTTGTTTTAATTAAAAAAAAAAAAAACCAAAAAAACCAACATAACCCAAAGAAACAGCTTACCCTCCTCCAACCCCAAAAGATAGCTCAACCAGCGTACTCAAACTTTTAAATTGGATATTGATTTAACACCTTGTGGAATAGCAAAACTAATGATATCATCAAGCTGAACTGACAGTAGCTTCCTGTTTTGTTAAGTCTAAGTGACCAAGCCTAAACTGAAGCAGTGAGTAACATATATTTACGCTAGATTTCTAGCTTCCTGCTTATGTGTTCCGCATGACGTTACCTTCCAGCTGTCAGTAACAACTCGTATTGTGCTCAAAAGATAACATTTGGTACACGTGACTTAATATCGGCACCCTGTTTAGCAGAAAGGTTGGCAAAACCCTAAAGAGTTAATACAAAGCCTGCACCTTACATGAACTAAGCAGTGGACCAGAGCTGAAAAACCCCTTACGATGACACTGGGGAGCCCAGGCACTCCTAGTCCGAAACCTTTTGGAAGCAACGTAAAATAGGCTTGCCTGTACTCATCACAATGTGTCTGTATCCTGAGAAAACACAAAGGAAAAACCAGCAGACTACTGCTTCCTAACTTCAACATCCACGAAAAGACATGCGTTTCCCCACTGAATAAAAGGCACGTTCCAGAGCATTTCAAGAGGATGGGAGAAGAATTCAGGCTCTTCCCAGACTTCCCAGCTGTTTCCAAGCGTGCCAGTTCCAGCTTCACAACAAAACTTTAAAGTTTGCAGAACTAGGATTATTTTTTTTTTTTTTCCTGCTAGTTATCCTCCTGACTGGAAGCGCTGTTTCAAGGCACCTTCGAAGAGAGATTGCTCCTGCCCATTAACTTTGTAAAAACCGGACGAATCGCAAAAGTAACGAGGGCCGCCTGAAAGACGCCGGATAGCGACGCCAAAGGGCTCCCCAATATTGCGGGGGCTGGAACCCCGCTGTCCCGCAGCCTCCCCCGCTCCCACCCCCCGCTCGCCTTGAGAAGGGCGGAGATTAAAGGAGGCCGCACAGCCTCCCCGAGCCCCGCAAACCCGCTCCCAAACGAGAAGCGCCACCATTTCGCAAACCGGCGGTCGGGGGAAAAAGGGCCCCCCGCGCCGGGACTCTACC
>WEKW01009516.1:620-44396 GCA_013389905.1 Sula dactylatra
GTTTTGATTAAGCCTATATCTGAGAATGGGCTTCGATGTATATGATGTAATTGTGATATGACAATTTGGGCTGGTCCTTATTGTGCATATAGACCTATGTAATACTAAAACCTTGGTCAAGAGATGTGCTCTGACTTTTCTGGTTTCATCAAAAGTGGCGTAGTGTTGGGTTTTGGCTTTAAAAAAATGAAAACATGTAGACACAATAATTTGTATTCTTTTCCTCATGTTTCTAGGTTTGATTTAAGACTGACTCAAATTTTTAAGACTCTCTCCACAGTGCTCCTACACAGAAGCCTTTAGAAATACATTCAGGAATTAAACTGAGATTCTTTCATGGTTGTAAGGGCTTGTTAGTGTGTCACAAATGAGGAACAGGACTTGGAGTCTGATTGTATGAATTGAGAAGCTTTAAAATAAAAGGTTATCTTGAAATGTGAGACTTACGTTACACTTACACTTAGTGCTGATGTGTATAGCATATACAGCACACCAGAAAAATTCAGTACAAATGACATAGCATTCCCAATTTGTTGTGACAGGCAGCTTTTCTTTTTTCTTTTCTTTTCTTTTCTTTTCTTTTCTTTTCTTTTCTTTTCTTTTCTTTTCTTTTCTTTTCTTTTCTTTTCTTTTCTTTTTTCTTTTCTTTTCTTTTCTTTCCTTTTCTTTCCTTTTCTTTCCTTTTCTTTCCTTTTTTCTTTTCTTTTCTTTTCTTTTCTTGAGCAGCAATAACTTTAAATATTTGAAGACAGTATAAAATTATTCTTTGGACAGGGAGAAAATCAGGGAATATTTTTAGAACAGCTGTTACTTGTCATCTATATATATGTCCCACAGAATTCATTACAAAACCATGTAAGAGAAGTTCACATTTAAAAATGAGCAGTTGCTGACAATTCTCAGGAAAATTTGACTCAAATTTAAAGTGACAGTGAGAGCTGGTCCTCTAAATACTTTTGATGATGTGACACTAAATGCTTCTATATATTATTTGGCACACAACATTTAAGAGCAAAGGACTATTACTTTTTTGCACAAGGAATGTTTCATTAAGATTACTTTTTCTGCTTGGTTAAAAGTTAATATTCATTTAAGAGGATTAACATTGGCTGAAAGTGTTAATGGTCTGTGTATACATTGAACCAAATTTTACCCTGTTGCTGATTTAAGGTCTGTAAATTCATTCTGGGCAGAGCGGCCTCTTCACCAATTTCACCTGCAAAGTGGGGCTTTGTGCCATGGGAGGTGGTTTTTGTTGCATTACTGCCAGGGCACAAGGGTAAAATGGAACAGTGACAAGTAAATTTGAGTTGGCTACCAATTCTGACTTGCAGGAGTTTGATGAAAGAAGTGTTTCCTTGAATATTTTTGTCTCTCCATGATCCCTATATTTGGTTTTCAAAGAATCATCTGCCTTTTGTTTTGCCTCAGTTAGTATCACTGTGAAAACACTGACATGAGGTTCTTCACTAGGAGTTTCCAGATCACTGATCCCCTTCCGTGGAGACACTGTGCAGCTACTTGAGGGTTGCCTGCCAGTGTCAAATGGATGGACTCATAAAGGGGCTTTGGTGTCCAGTTTTATCCTGAACTAAATAGTAATTTATTATAACATAAGCAAACACAAATATGGCAACCGCTGGTAGAGCTGTATCTTGCCTAATATGTTAATGTAAGCATGGTTCCTGTCTACAGTAATATATTAGCTGCTTACTAGCAAAGGCAACACAGAGACCTTTTTCAAAGCAGCTATTTAAGACCAGCTACCACTTCCTACAAAACAGTGTCCAGTTCATTTAATGGGTCCAGACATCCATCTATCAGTGTGTCTTTATGTAGGTCACAAATTGCTAAATCTAGAAGCAAGTGCTTTTTTGTTGTTCCTTGTGAGTGCTGCATGACAAGCTTAGGGACAGAAAGTCCTAAAGGGGAATATCTGAGCACTGGAAGTGGAATATATGTGGGTTGTTAATAGTACAGTCTTGATTAATTATCTCACTCTTCCTGAAGACTTTTCCTTGGCAGCACTCTGTAAGAATTATCTAGGATTTTAAAAATTCTTGTGTTCATGCAATCAACTACTTATGTAGTTATATGGCCTTCATCTGAGCTAACATATGCATGAATCCATTAATACTAGCAAGGACCTGAATTTGGCAAAGAATATAGGTATTTGCCTCAGCCTACTTCAGGTAAGAAATTGGCGTACACATGTAATGCTAGGCTCAGTTTAAATGTTATGACGAGTAGGAAGAAAGCCTATAGATTTCAAGGCTCAAGTCATGTGTGTAAAACACTTTAGCAGTTTATGGGTGGGTTAGCAAACAGTCCAAACACACTGGTGAAGTGGAGAATTCAAAATTTGTGAGGTGCAGGATATGAATGCTTCCACTGGCACATGGTGCTGTTTATATTTCCTGACTGGATGCCACAAGCTTTTGAAATATGAAAACAAAGAATATCAACAAGACATTTATGACATTTACTGAATTTATTAACCTTTTTTAGAAGTGGTATTGAAAAAGGAACAGCCTAACCCCATGAGAAAGAAGTATTATGTCAATATGTAGATATGAAAATATTTCAGAATGAATTTTTGTATCGTCTCAGTTGGGGAAATTTAGTTCAGAGTAACACCAGTCAGTCTGCTTCTAGCAGATATTAAGAACAGTTAGAAAGTTATGCTATAAGAGTACAGCATCTCCAAAATTTAGGCTGAAGGTGTGGAGTGGTTTTTGTTCTTTGGGACTAACTGGGTTATGTTTCAATTGAAGTGTAAATATTTTCCTTTATATTTTACACCACAGATTTGGATACTTACAGGATTCTGATGCTTTTTCTGCATTGTGTGTTGCCATGTCTGTTTTTTCAAAGACTGTTAGTGCAGTTATGAATGCACATGTATGGTCTAGCTTGGTTTTTTCTTCATCTTGATGTGTAGTATTGAATTCAAATATTGTTGATGAGTTAAGCTATAAAACCTCTTAGACAATACATATTGTCATCTTATTCGATTTTTTTAAATTATTTTTCCACACTAGTATTAGATATGATTTTAATTATAATAATTGCTAAAGGAAATATGATGTTCTGAAACAAGTTGAAGATATACCTTGAAAAATATTTTTCATCTTGATATGTAAAAGCCAGTAAATGAGAAACTGCAAAATTAGCTTGAGGGCATCAAAAGGCTTATTTTCATATATTATACAGGTATGGAAGAAAGCAGAAGAACAAAAACAATTGAAAAATGTATGAAAAATGGCTAAAGGTGATAATTCTCTATTTTGACTGACTTGCCATTTTCAGTGTAGACATTGTACCGTGCAGGATTTAATACACAGAGTCCCATGGGGAAGGAATAAGTTTTCCCTTATTCAGTTTAATTATATGAGTCACAAAGGCTTTCCTATTATAAAGTATTCAACCTTTCAGGAGTAAGCATTCTTATTTCTTTTTTTAAGCAGAAGTTTTCTGGGTAATAGAAATGTTTAAATTAGTACATGCTATCCAAATACATGCTGGAGGAAATCAGGAGTTCATAAGGCAGATATGAATCATATCATATCATATTGTCATGGTCACGGACACATGGCCAAATTTATATGACTGTTAACACTTAAGAGGGATTGTATCTATTTCTTTTGACACGAGTGTTTTCCAGAACTCCGAACACACTTTTGGAAGTTATCCTGCTATTTATGGGGTGAAGAATACAAACAGTTCTTAAGTAAATAGAAGGCACTGTGAATCTACCTGTATATATCATGATTCTAAATTTTGTTTGTATATCTGTGTTGTTTGCAATGCTATATCCTCTGGTCTGCCAACTTTGCGATCAGCCTTTCTCTTTTGGGTGATTGTCCAGCATCACACAGAGCATGTGCATGCTGCATATCAAGCTGGAGACTTGTTAGCGTTAACATTACCCATATGGAACACATTTCCCTGCCCAGTTCCCAGTTAGTGGTTTGGTGTTTTCTCTGCCTTATTTAAATCCTTCTCCACCACAGGTTTCCTAGGGTTTCTTAGGATCCCTCCTTCAAATTCCCCAGAACCAGGGCAGGCCATTCTACCACTGTTTTCATTTGCTTCTGATGACCTCTGAATTATCCATGTCCCCAGCTTTCTACCCTCCTCGGCTCCTTAGCAGCATGGCAGAAGCTTGTCCTACAGGAGCTTTTCTCTGGAGTATCCTATGCCAGCTCCAGACACACTCCTGTTGGAGCTGACCAACAAGTGAAGGTACTTCCTAACACAAGAGAGTGAGGGCAACAAAGCCCCATACTTGGGGCTGACAAGGGGGGACACTTTGCCTCAAGTGGCATGTTCTGTGTGGCCAAGATGCTGTTTTCAGATGATGTGACCAAAGTAATTGTGCCCAGGGTGCATCCTGTGTCTCAGAGCAGGAACAGTCTGTCCCTAGGTTAGGACCTGATTGAGCAAATGTAGGTTAGATATTCAGCCCAAATTGTCATGTTCTATGTCTCATGGCTTGATACTTGCAGTTAGATGATTGATGGAGACAGAGTGTTTCTGCTCTTTTGTAGGAGGATACATCTTTGTTAACAGTGACAGGAATCTACTGTGTGTCTGTGCAGTGCTAACATCTAATAGGTCGCTGATAGACTCAGTAGGCTAAGAGCTCTTGCACAAGGTGCTGCAGAAAGTTTGTTCTTACATATGTCAATCAGGAGAGTGTAGGAATGGGACAACAATGTGTGACTGTCTTTGTAAACTGACTTTCTCTAGACTACAGATTTCTTCAAATCTTTGCATGGGAGTAGCTGCTGCTCTTCATTACTTTGTACCATTGTGCTCCGTGCGTGATGTCTTTATCTTTCCTACCTTCTTTTTTCAATCTTAGTTCATGTTCACAGCCTTTTGTGGCCAGAAATACAAGTTAGTCATCTGTTCCTACAGTCTTTCCTCTTTGCCAAAACCTCCAGCACATCCTCCTTTTTTACTCTTCTATAACTTCCTATATTTTCCAATCTCAATATGAAGTATCTCTTAAGTACCTTTATATGATAAGCCAACCAAAACTGAACTCTGAAACTCTACAGCATAAATCTTCATCTAATTACTTGCTTATATTTTAATATTTCTGCCACTAGAAATTTATTTTTAAAAATGGAGATGGCAAGAAATTTTAGTTTAGTGTTTCTTAAAATCATAAGGTGCTATCATTACTCACAGCAACCCAACTGAGTCAGAAAAACCAGCCCACAGTAAAAAGCACATTTTTTTCATTCCTTTAACACGTACTACGTGCTGAAGTTTGGCTTTGTTTGCAGGTTTATTGGGTCCGGTGTACCTAACTCCAAAACATAATTAACCTGTAGGTCCAGTGGTCTGGGACTGCAGGTAGATGGAAAGTATTGTAAAAAAGGTAAGCACAGCACAGGAAATTGAGTTTGGTTTCTCTGGTTGAAGACAGGCATTCAGCTAAGGGCATGGGTAATGTAAAAGAAAGGCAGAAGCACAGAGCTTTACTTTGTTCTAAGGGGTTTTGTGTTGCATTTGCTTGCTTCTGCAGAGGTTTTTTGTGCTGTGCATAACAACCTGTGCTAGTTCACAGCTTTATCACATACCTCTGTGTGAAAAAAGTATTAAACTGTGATGAAATGGACACACAACCCAAAACATCACAAGTCAGTCAACAGTGGACTGTCACGTCTCCTTTAAAGTAAAGTTAGTGAATGATCAGTTTGTTTGCTTGGATCATCTTGTGTTGTTTTCTTAAGATATGAATGATCTTATCTCAGGTGCAGATGTGGGTGGCCCTTTCTGACACAGTCTCTTCTTCTCCCACCACCAGCAGACTGCACTTTCCTGAAGCAGATGACAGACATGTGGTCACATAGCAGGATAAATGGAAAGCTTTTCTGTAAGAAATTTTTGAAGGAAAGCAAAGGTAACCCAGACATATTCAAAATAAGCATTTCCTCCAGCTGTTTTCTTCGTGAAGGTGAAGGAGGACCTGCAGTTGTTCATGGCGCCGTGACCACTGTGTTAATATTCTGTCTCTGAACTGGTTCACAATTGTGGTATATATGGTAAAGAAAATAATAGTTAACAGAGCTCCTGTGTTACTGTATCAGCAGGGTGGCAGAGTCTTGGGGTAGAAAGTACTTAGCATTTGGCATTTTCATGTTTTACAAAGGAGGACATATCACTGTGTACCAGCACTTTTGAAACGTTCACATGAAAACCTTACTTTTGACCTAACTTTATGAATCTGTGGTTCAGCACCACAAGGACGTAAAAAATCAATTTGGTGACTGTGGGAAGCCTTACAGCCTTCATCTACTCTACTCTGCTCTCTGCTATAGGCTCTGAAACTTGGTCCTTGAGGGACAATAAGGTAAATTTAATGTCTTACTCTGGAAGTGGCTGTGATAAATCATAGTGATGACAGCATAATGCAAACAAGCCATCTGTTTGCACTGCCTGGGCTAGATATAAGGCTTGACTGCATTCAGATCCTGTACTAATGGAAAAGTAGAATAAGAAAATGGGATATGGCTGAAATGTAAATTAACTGTTCCCATGGATAAGGAGCTGCAGTAAGAAAGTGCAAATACAAGCACACTGAAAAAGTGCACGAGTTGCTTCCATTGGTAAAACCCGCTGCACTTTGGCTTTGCTTCATTCAGCATCTCAGCCTATTGTATTGGCTAAACATTATGAAAAAAAGGGTGAGGAAGGAGACCTGGATTGAAATTATTATAGAAGCTTCTGTAAACAAAGTTGTTGTTGATAACAGATTTGGGAAAAAATTCTGAAAAATTACGTATTCATTTTGACTTTGAGCTAAGCAAGCATTTATGATTGTACCTTTTTTCCTTCTTTTTATTTTGTGTGGGAAGGTGCATTCAAAATTCCAGTTCAAGATCATTTCAAAGACAGGTTTCCCTCCTATACAGGATTAAATATACAATGTACCTTTTCTTACTGAACAGGTTGAGAGGCTGTAATAAGCAGATCTCCAGATTTCATTTAGGAGGCAGTTAAAATATACAAAAGATAAAAAGAAAAAATGAACTATTCTTTCTATGTAGCTACAATAAAATTTTTTAATCCAGCAAATAGAAATCTCACAGAAGAGAGAGATGTTCTCCACTGGGGTTATATAACTTTTTCCACTATTTATTGCAGAGTAGTCAAACCCAATCTGTAAGTTTGTTATCATATATCATTATCTTTTGGGCAGGGAATTTTTGCTACAAAATATTCTGGCGAGCCTTTGTTGAAGTGATTTTCAGAAAAAAATATCAGCTGGAGTTAAATAGGAGAATTTTCATTCTTTGAATTCTGCTAAGTTTAATGATTTTTTTCTGAATGTAACAATAGTAATTGAAAAATAAGAGACTTGTATATTATCCCTTTTATCTGCAATACATGCCACTTAGAAATGTATGTATATATTATTAAATTTGAATGGTTCAGTTCTTTAAAAGACATTTTATTACCTAAGAGATTTTTTTCCAGGACTTCTAATCTGTGTAATTTAAAAGAAGAAATGTGAAAATGATTGTTGCAGCTGATGATTAATTAAAACAATAAACTTCTTTGTTTTTCAAAGGGAATAAACATTGAAAATAAAATATGAAGATCTATATTTCTGAGAGTTAAGATATATGTAGAAATTGGTGTACTCAGTGGTTTGCATAGAAAAACGTAGTGCAAACTTCATGAAAGATAAAATTGTAAGGACATAATTTGTGATCTGTAGTAGTAACATAAGATGTTACATGTGTAATTTCTCAAGAAAGAGAAAAAGGGCTGAAAGGAATTTAAGCTTAAAAACAAAAAGAGGAAGCAGAAAAAAAGCAGTCTGTAACACTGAAAAACATAATGGCGGCTCTCTTAGATCTACTAAAGTTCTTATCTTCCAGCTGTAAGTAGCTAACGGTTGCTGAAGAAAAAATTCAGAATAAATAGTTCAGGTGTGGCAATTGCACTATAGAAAATCAGGATCTCAGGCTTCCCTAGAAAATGACAGTCTGGTCCAAGAAAGATATATAAACTCTCATGGCTTTCAGAAGCACCCTTTTGCTTTTGTTATGTATATATTAATATAATAGATATGCATGTGTTTTTCTCAACATGGATTCCGACTTGCAAGTGTCCTTTCCATGGGTTCCATGGTGGAAATATGATACAACCTGAAACATCAAAATGTTAGAGTTGAAGAAACACCAGGCAGTTTATTACAAATTGCAGACCAGTCTTTATAATAATTGCTCTACAGAAAAAAAAAAAAAAATACATGCAGCATTTTATTTTTCCATAGTGCTGCATTGCACACTGCACATAAATAATCTAAATTGATGAGTATTAACAGAGCATTTTCTTGCCAAAGCTCCTCTGATCTCCCAGTATGCTTGCTCATACCCTGCCTCTTCTAGTTTCAAGTGTTTCAAGCAAAGGCTACAAGGGGAACCCTGCAGTTGCTGCTGACTCTGAAGTCTTTAAGCCCTTTGACAAATGCTGTTTTCCCCTTTATTTATTCCCTGCTATTTGGGGATTTGGGGCTTGCCCAGACATCACCAAAAGTGGGGTGCTGAGCCCTCAAAGTACTGCTAGAGAAGAAAGACACTCTGGCTCATGGAGACATCTCAGGTTGTTCATTTCTTTACCAATATAGGTTATCTCCTTCTGAGGCAGGAAAAGTTCTTTGCACACAATTAAGAATGCCTCTACTAAAACAGAAAACAGCAGTAGTAAAACATGATAGCTGGCACACACAAGCCCATAGTCAGCTCTTTGTCAGGGTGACTCTGTTTGTCTTGTTGTTGGGGGCCTGCTGGTGATAGGGGAAAGAAAGACTGATGTTGAAGAACATTTTAATGATGCATTTTCAGCTGTCAGCATTTTATGGCTTCCCAGCCAGCTGATAGTGCAAGCCAAGGAGCAGCAGGGTGCTTAACTCCTGCCTCTCGCTTTGACAGTCACAGTCCATTTTTAGAAATGTACCTGGTCCCCACCTATGCAAGAAAGACAAAGCTGCTTGTCAGACCAGGATGGAGAAGGCCTCAGAGGGCATGGAGGCACAGTGCAAGGGGACACTAAGTCTCTGGCCCTGCTTCTTCACTGGGGGAGCATTGGGGATTCTCACAGGACCCCTGTGGTCCTCTCTCTGAGCTAGTCATACAGGTAGCAGTTGCACCTTCTTCCGTGACCAAGGGAGAGGGGAGGTCTCCCTGCTATACCCATAGAATGGTGGCTGTGGAGGGGGTTACCCTGCCATCACCCCTTCCACTGTCCCTCTTGGGTCTCCCTCCTGCCCCTGCTTGGCTGGGCATCCCCAGGTGGAAGGGACACTCACCTCCACTAGTGCTTAGATGGCAGCAGAGCTAATTGCAACCTGATAGGGTATTTGCTTGAGAATTTGAGAAGCAAAGAGGAACAGGGATCACCTGCTAAAAACCCCATCATTTTTAATATCTTCATATTGCCATTGTAGAAAATGAGTGCTTCTTCCCAAATTAAGAAAGAAAACCCTTTGAATTACCCCTATATTGTGCATGGTAACAAATATATATGGTATTATGGACTATGAGATGTATTATGCTTATTTTAGTCTTAGTCTCATGAAAGCCAGAAGCCACAGTATAAAGAGAAGTAACATCACAGACATTTTACTCATTATTTTAATGTAGACACTTTCTATGAAAGTTTATTACAGATTATGCAGTAATCAGTGCTTAGGAGTCCTCCCACTGGATATGGAAACACATTTAATCTGGCTTTTCAGTAGAAAAAGAGTGATTGTTTCTCACTGCAGGCAGACAACATATTAATGTTGAACTAAGCATCTTGTCAGATGAAAACAATATTAATTTTATAGGATTTACGTGGCTAACAGTGTTACCCTGTAGCTCTACAATACAGTATTTTCATTACTAGCAAGTGACCATAAGCATTGTACTGAGTTTGCAAGGCCTGTCAACTGAATTTGACAATCTGAGGATTTTTCAGTCTTGCTCTCTCTGAACTTTTCTTGACCCACCAGCAGCTTTACTTTAATGTAATTTAGCTGTAACAACATTTTTCCTGATTTCCAGGTGTCTACAGCTAATATCTGTTTTCCTTTGGTTTGTCTTTGTACGATACCACCTTGATTTGATGACTCTACCATAATGACATCACATATACAAACACAGGTTGGTGAGATAGCAGCTTTGAGAGGTGGAGGCACCAAACACAACTGAATGACAAGATCGGGCAGGGGCTGGTACGGGAGGCCCCACAGGTATAAACTGCTCAGCCATGGTCATTTGAAGACATGCAGACCTGGAGCTGGAAAAACTGGGGGTGGAAAAGAGAACAAAGAAATAGTATCCAGCATAGAAAAAAGACACCATATGTAATAAGTTTAGGCATAACATGGGGCTGCAGACCAATGAAGAAAGAGCATGTTAGCAAACATAAGAAGAACGCCAAGTGAGGTGAAACCATCAACATGAACATGGTGTTCCTCCTGTTGAAGGACTCCAGATGCTGATAGCTTGCCGTAACACCCCCAACTGCTGGAACAGGGAAAGGGAGAGCATAACCCCAGGAAAAGGGGTAGAAACTAAGATGTATGCATATACCATCGCTAATTCTATTATTATTATTTCTTTTTCTGTAACAATTAGCTGTGGACTAAAACCAATTAGACTTTTTCAATTTCAGTTATATGAGCAATAAACTCTTGTCTTTGTTTATGTAAGGTGTGCTTCTTCTTTGCCCATAAATAAGATTTGAGTGTAACTGTGGGTACGGACTTTAGGGAATTTCCTGTCCTCATTCATTTCTCTTTCAAATTTATTAAACTCGGTCATAAATAAGGTGTGTGGCATTATTCTCCATTCATACTTGGTTTCCAGCATGACTATCTGGTCTATAATATTTCACTCTGATTGAAACTGATTATATTTAGCACCAGCTCCTCCACAGCCTAGCAAAAGCTGCTAAAAAATAAAAAGCACAAGAGTCATTTAACATTTACACAGCATTAACACTGACACCCCCAGGCACTATTGGTCGTGTTTGCAAGGTGCAACACAAATACGAGCAAAAACTGTCCCAACTCTGAGTTTACAGTTTCTGAATGGAGCCATGCTTCCCATGAAATAATCCTATTTCACCAAAAAATTAAGCTTATTTCTGGCTCCAAGTTATTATTGCAATAGTGTAGCTTCTGGGTCTTAAGGACTGTGTTAGTCTGTCCTTTCCCACAGTTCTTATTTCATTTGCTGCAATGACTGCCGCCAGCTGATCCAACCACGTAGCTATGACGTGGGCCACATCTTTGTTACTTGGATACACATATCTTTTTTTTCCTTTTTCTAAATACATCTGCAGCTACAAATGACCATCCATTAGTGGACTGAATATTTAGCAATTTCAATTAAATTGATTGGAGCAAAGAAATCAGCTATGCTTCAGTCTTCATGCAGCATATCCATGGTATCAGAGATGAAATGTGGATTGAATGCCTTTCTTATAGATCACACTATATTTCCAATCCCCAAAAGCATATGTGTTTGCCATTAAAGAGGCAAATAAACCTAACAGTCATTGTATGCAGGATTAGAACCTATGATTCCACAAAAAAAGTAATTTTTTAAACTGTCTGCTGTGATCCCTAAAATTACAGGAGATTTGAAAGAGTCTATTGATTCTATGGTAGAACAATAGATGTCCTGTATTTAACTCCTTAATTGATTTTAATGATCCTGATGGACATCAGCCAAAGAGTTGGAACAAGCCGTAAGGTCAAACCAAAGTATTCCTTTTGTACATTTCCTCAATCAAATCTTCTTATGTTTTAAATTAATTTGAGAAGGAAAATGATCAATTATAGCACTTCATAATAAGAGACACACATGCAGAAAAGCTAATGAGATGTAACTGAGATTTTCCATGCTCTGTGGAGGCTTGTATAAAAGAAACTGAGTGATCGGTTTTGTGCCATATTGCACACAGAATTTCCCTCAGCAGTAAAAGAAAACACTCAAATCCATTACATGCGGAATTTGTTTTGGTCAGTGTATAATTACATGTTTCATCTATGACACAGTTTTAGGAAACAAAAGAAACTTTATACTTCAAGCCAATTTTAACATTTAAGAGTACAGTATACTAAAGGTTAACATTTTACCTGATTATCAGCTCATCTGCCATACCTATCTATGGCTAGGTACACTTAGACCAAGAAAAATGTGAGAAAATTCAAATTAGCATACCTCCATTCATCTGTGGGATAAATATTTCACTTTCTCAGGCAGGTTCCTTTTCTTTCCTCTGCCCTTTTCCTTCTGTCCCACACCCTGCTCTTTTCCTGTTTTCCCTCCTCTGTTCTCAATCCTGGTGTGAACCTCAGGAAAGAATGGATTTGAAGGAGTCTGTGTGCTCCCCATGCCATTGGGGCCAAATTGCCCCCCCACACAGGTAGGGGTGCAGGGCAGTCTGTGTAGCACTGTGGAGATCTCATCAACCTTCTTCTGCTCATGATGGAGATCTCTGCTCATGCATGGACATGCTCTTGGCTTGACTACATTATCATAGTAACGACCTGTGCTTCAAGCAAAGTTCAGACACAGGATTTTTGCTTTGCCTTTCTCCCTTCTTCCCCATTCCTCTGTCCCTTCCCATTAATTGCCCCTTTCCATTCCCTCCTTATCATGCCTTTATCAATAATTAAAATATTGATAGTGAAGTGCAAATACTGAAGTTAAGTCAACAGGAATCTTTATGCCAATAGCACATGTTACTCTCCCTCATGAGTCACCTTGGTTCAGGTACCTTTTACCACATGCAGAGAGACTTTGCAAGCAGGCTGTTCACAGCATGGAGAGACCACAGCAGTTATTTAGTGGGTAACACATGCAATAGATGGCCAGGACAGCACAGTGCCAGACTAAGTACTAAGATGCTCCTCAGGCCTGACGAAACACTTCTTCAGGCAGCTGTCAGTCAGGGATGGATGGGTGAGCCTTCGCTGCAGCCTGGAGCAGGCTGAGCCTTGGTCTTGCTGAGTTACCTTCTATAGGTTCCCTTTAACCCCTTTTTACCTTTGTTTTTTATTTTTTGACTTCTTAATGTCAGGGGTCTTGTATCCTTGAGTTGCTAACTGTTATAGCCCCAAAGGCTGCAGCCATGGGACTTACTGCAGTTAGGCGGCTCTAGCTCCAGCACCTTCTCACACCTTACCCACTTTGCAGTCAAACTGAGCCCAGATCCCATGGTGGTGTTGCAGTGACATCAGGCTTTGAGCCAGAATGGCTGCACCCTTGGGCCCAACACACATACCATGACTCAGCCTTCTTATCTTATATGACCTGCTTCCAAAAATTTGGAAGCCAAACTAAGTTTTAAGATTGATCCTTTGCTACAGGACATTCAGACTGCTTTTGCATCTCCTGGAAGGAGGAGGCACCTCTGGGAGGAGGCGTAGGTGGTCAGGGAAGGATGTATTTGTCTTACCAGCCCATACTGGATCTTTGTGGCAGGCAGGAACCCTTCAAGAGCCACGTGCAGCAAATCTTCTGTGGTCTTTGAGACTGTATTGCCTTTTTTTTTGGGGGGGAAGAACATAGCAGCACATCCTGTCACACAAGAACCTGAAAAAATTTCAGTGAGTTCCTGTTGCTGGTGACCTCCTCCGTGACCTGTAAAATCCTGTGAGGAGAAATCTTGTCATAACAACTTTTATTTATGTGGCAAGAAACAGAATAAAAATTTAAGCACCAGATCCCAAGCTGATGCAACTCAGGAGCTTTGCTGCTGCCGCAACAATCTATATCAGCCCAAAGCCCTAATTCTAGTAAATTCAGCGCTTTAAATATGGTTTCTTAAAGTTGGATGAAATAACTTGGCTGCATGACCTTGTTAACCAGAGCAAAACTGGCTTGTTTTCTAGAAGGAAGTGCTTGTACTTCAGCAACAAACCTTGACCTTTTTCTGCCGCTCATTTTTTTGTTTAACAATTTCAGAGCTATTCCTATTTCCACTTGCAACTGCTTATAAAAAGCTTTGAGATTGTAAAAAATTTAATGAACTTTCATATTCTTATACTCCTTCAATCTACTGCATAAAACAAATTACTGCAGTCCTGTGAGTTGACAACCACTTGCAAATGAGGTACCAGGGTTCGGCAGGATAGAAAACTTACCTGCAGCAAGCAAACATGGACCAGAATGTATAAAACAGAAATTTTTGTGAACTGGGAAAAACATGTAATGGCTACAGAAAAGTGCTTGCAGTAAAAACAAAAATATGGGACACTGGCATTTCTTTTCATATCAGATATCATAGATACGGGTATATTTTAGGTTAGATAAATAATTTAAGATCCTAAAATGTAGGTAGGTGAAGATCAAGTGAGAAGTCTGGGTGACCAAGCTATGGCAATTAGCTTACATAAAGCTGCATAGTTCCAATAAAAAAAATAAATTCATGACTCTTTGAACCTCAAAATAATTTTTAGGAATCCCAATTAATTTGATGTTGAAAATATTATAAGTCATACAGATAAGATATAGAGGCAGTTCATCTGGGCTCATAGATTTAGATTTTATGTCAAGTGAAAATTGATGACCACTGTTAAAGGGAAGCCACCTTGGTGGTCAGTGGGGGCCTTTTATTCATAAGCATTTGCTCCTTGTATTATTTTTAATTGCAGAAGTTATAGTTTAACATCTGTCTTTTCTCTGAGAAGACACATTTGTATCTTTCCCCTCATTATGGGATTGGGTTTTTCTTCTCTGCAAGAAAGTCTGAGATGTGAGATTTCCTTTGTGCTGCCTGGACTGGGCAAAGAGCCACACTGCTGGCAGGGACCCTGCCCGCCCAGCCTGACCCCCACCCCAAACTGCTGCGCAAAGGTCTCATGGCAGATGAGGACCTGATCTGGCCAAAGCTGATGGGATCTTTGGGGAATTTTACTTTCTGTAAGCATGTGAAAGCAGAGATTAGTTTTTAAATTGTGAAATTCATACAGATTTACGCAGATTATGGAACAGGACACAAGTCTCTTTTCCAGAGTGCAGTGTTTGCACAGATTTTGCACAGGAAAAAGTTAACCAGAATTTTTCATTGCAGGACAAAGAACAATTATTTTTGGTCTACTTTCTTTCTGGAAAATAGACATAGAATTTTATCTGAAATTGTCCAAAAAATGTTATAATTTGGACAGTGCTCCAATATGGAAAAATTAACACAAATACTTAAGGTTCTGATGAAATTAAGATGCACTTGAGTACTGAGTGTCATAGTGGGAAACATCTGAGAACCACAACAAATGCCATGGGCCCTACCTGATTAGGTACTACCTACTGTTCTCTGGAAGTCCTGTAACCATAGCTGGATATGATAATGAACATTAGCTCTTTGATATTCATACCACTGGAGTCTTGCACTAAGGAAGGAGACTTTCTTAACAGCATAGAGAGCATAACAGGTTGATCTGAGAATGATAAAAAGTTTATATTGAAGCAAATCATTCAGGTGAGGTGAGCTTTCAAAACTTTTGTAGTTTCAGTCAGTCTTTTCCTAATTATTTCTCCTGATTCTTGTAAATATTTCTATTTTACTTCATTACAGGTACTTTCATAGTGAATGTCATATCTTTAAAAAAACTCCTTGATTCTTATGGAGATAAAGGAAGAGTTCTAAGCAGTCATGCAAATCATTTTGACAGGTCAAGAAGGGTGTTCCTTCCAACAGTGCTGTACCACAAATGTCAGAGGTGGAGAATAAAAAGAAAGCTAAAAAACAGATAGAAAGTATGAAAAGGGAACATGAAGTTGTTAAATATATTCCTTGTTTCTAATCATATCTCAGACACAGGTTCTACTGCTAAATTATTGAAAAAAAGAGTAATTGAGGTTGGAAGACATCTATGGATGTCGTCTGGTCCAACCCCCTGCCCAAAGCACGGCCAAAGTAAAAGTTAGTTGGGGTTAGTCATGTCCTTTTCCAGTTCAGTTTACAAGCTCTCCAAAGTGCAAAGTCCCAGAAAAATCTCGGCAAAGGGTTTGACCAACGCTAAGAAATTATTTTTCTTATGTCTAATTGAAATTTTCTTTGCTGAAATATGTGCCTGCTGCCTGTCAGACTTTCAGGGTGCACCTCCAATAAATGTCTCTTTCTACTTTCTCTGTAACTACTCATTAAGTAGTAGAAGAAAGCAAAAAGACCCTTCTCACTCCCTTCCCTTTTCCTCATTTACCAAACCACACTCTCTCAGCCTCTTCTCAAAAGTCATTTGCTTCAAAATCATTGATAGGATTGGAAAATGCTACGGGCAGTGTTTGCAGATTGCATATCAGACTCTTAATTAGGTGAGATAAAGCAGACAGATTTCTTAATTTTTTTCTCCCACCTTTCAACACTTTTTCATGTTTCTTCTCTGCCCACGTTACTTCTTCAGCATACTTCAAGAAAAACATTATTTCAGGAAAGAGGGTGACTGAAGAAAGCATGTTCTAACAAAGAAAACGGGAAGGCAAGACACTACAGCAGAACCTCTGTAGAGATTTGCTGGAGGTTAGCACCAATTCTAATCCAAATACTCTGGCTGCCCCAGAGTCAAGTTCACGTATCATTAGCTTTTGAATCGTTACTTAACACATATCTTATCTTTAACCAAGTCTTTCCAAGCAGAAAGAAGCAAAGCATATTTTCAGGGAAAGTTTTCCAAACAGTAATTTAGTTCTTACCAGTCTGCTTTAAAAAACTGTTTCTCCAAACAGCCAGAAACAAGGCGAGGGGACAAAAGGAACAGCCTAATTAGCAAGCTCAGTGCAGCACTTGTCTGGCATTGTACGCCATCTGAAATGAGAGTACACTACTTGCTGGATGAGAGATTCGCTTCAAGGACTCTTATGCTGTTTAATGTAAACCCCATTAACTGCTCTGGGAAGAGGGGATGAATCCAGACCCACCCCCACCCCACCCACCCCCCTTCCCAGGTAGGGACCACATTGCCATAGGCCAGTAGTTTTCACCATTTGGAGTAAATGACCCTCAAAGAGTGCCTTTTAAAGGATAGCTGCCTACGACTATGAAAGGAATGGGGAAAACCATGAAATGATTGAACCTGGAAATGTGAAGCTTGTAAAGTGAAATCTGGCCCAAGATAGCACTATTATACAAACTCCTTGGGAGGGCAAGTAAGTACTTATAGGAGTGTGATCAGGTATCAAGTTATGGAGTGGGTATTAAATTATGGGGTGAAGGGTGCGAGGTTGCACAGATATTGACTCTTCTGCTGCTGAATAAATAGGTTTCACTAATTTTTGTCAGGAACAGGAATTTCAGTAAGTCCCTTACAGTAAAATAACCTCAGAACAGATATAAATGGTTCAAAACGGAGTTTTGAAGTCTGCAAAGTGCATACTGCTTTATTTTGAAAAAGTAACAAGTCAGTGGTATGGCTAAGATTTCATCCAGTTGCCCTGAGTCAACAGAGTGAAAGGTTAGGTACCTCCTTACTTGTGGGGTCATCCTTCAGTGCAAGTCCCAAGTTTGAACTTTCATTCCCTGCACAACACTGCAAAGTCTTTATTATTCTGCCACTATACTCACCACTTAATACTAGAACAGGCTGAAAAATTCACATTCTAAAGGGTCTAAACCTCAGGTCTAGAGTTTTGGAGACATATAATGGCTTTGATCCTTAGGGGTTATTTACGTTGAAGCCTGGTAATTCCGTAATCGCATGCATGTGTATGTCCAGTGAAATTGAAAGCCATCATCTGAAACCTGACACAGGGCATGAAATCTACCTATTATGAGTAACAGTGGATTTAGAGTAAAAATGGTAACATTTGAACAAACCATATGGAATAGATTGGAATTATTCAGGCAGAGAAGTATGCAAAAATACTGGAGCTACCACTGTTTCTCAGGTACACACTCTGGGGAAGTCATATGGCATTTGGCAACATTAACTGGCTTATACTGTAAATTATTCCCAGCATTAAAGCCTTTAGGTTTTACTACTACTTGTTAATTGGGTTTGGTTTTGTATTCCTGTGAGGCCCACAAAGTGGTTATCATCTTGTCTGTGACATGAAAGAGAGTTTCAGTGCAAACCATGAGTACAACAGCAGCTGCCAGTCTGTTTCATGGCCAGTAAGACCTTGAGGACACACCACAAATCACTTCACCCCACAGCAATAGAAATGCAGATTTGAGTGATATGACCAGAATGTAAATGCCTCTTCATTTCTGTCTAGTGTGAAACACCCAGTATATGGCAGAGAATATTTCAACATCTGGCTTTTCCCTTGTCAATATACTGCAAGTGGTAGCCCTCTATGATGGTGTGACTGGCTGGGTAGATGAAGGGAGAGCAGTGGATATTGTTTACCTTGAGTTCACTAAGGCATTCAACACTGTCTCCCATAACATCCTCACGGACAAGCTAAGGAAGTGTGGGTTAGATGAGAGGACATTGAGGTGGATTGAGAACTGGCTGAATGACAGAGCTCAAAGGGTCATGATCTTTGGGACAGAGTCTGGTTAGAGGCCCATAACTAGCGGTGTTCCCTGGGGGTCTGTGCTGGGTCCAGTCCTGTTCAACATATTCATCAATGACCTGGATGGAGGGACAGAGTGTACCTTCACAAGTTCGCTGAGGATACCAAGCTGGGAGGAGTGGCTGATATGACAGAAGGCTGTGCTGCCATTCAGCGAGACTTGGATAGGCTGGAGAGCTGGGCCGAGGGGAACCTCATGAAATTCAACATAAGCAAGTGTAAGGTCCTGCACCTGGGGAGGAACAACTCCATGCACCAGGGGCAGGTTGGTGGTTGACCTGCTGGAAAACAGCTCCACTGAGAAGGAGCTGGGAGTGCTGATCATGAGCAGGCTGATCATGAGCCAGCACTGTGCCCTTGTGGCCAAGAAGGCCAACGGTATCCTGCACTGCATTAAAAGGAGTGTGGCCAGCAGGTCGAGGGAGGTTATCCTCCCCCTCTACTGTGCCCTAGTGAGGTCACACCTGGAGTACTGCATCCAGTTTTGGGCCCCCCAGTTTAAGGACAGGGAACTGCTGGAGCAAGTCCAGCGGAGAGCTACCAAGATGATCAGGGGACTGGAACATCTCTCTTTTGTGGAAAGGCTGAGACACCTGGGTTTGTTTAGCCTAGAGAAGAGAAGACTGAGGTGGGATCTTATCAATACTTATAAACATCTGAAGGGTAGGTGTCAAGAGGATGGGGCCGGACTCTTTTCAGTGGTGCCCAGTGACAGGACAAGGGGCAATGGGCACAAGTTGGAACACAGGAAGTTCCACCTGAATATGAGGAAAAAACTTCTTTACTGTGAGGGTGACAGAGCAGTGGAACAGGCTGCCCAGAGAGGTTGTGGAGTCTCCTTCCCTGGAGACATTCAAAACCCACCTGGACATGGTCCTGTGCACCCTGCTGTAGGTGAACCTGCTCAAGCAGAGGGGCTGGATGAGATGATCTCCAGAGGTCCCTTCCAACCCCTACCATTCTGTGATAGGAAAGCGATTCTGTGATAATACAAGTGAGAATGAAGTGCAGTTTGCCATTCAGGGCACATTTTACTGCAAACTAATTTGGAGACATACTTAATTTGAGGTTCATGTGGGGAATCCGTTTGAGGTCAGTTCAGTAAACGCATAGATTATTGTTTCTGTTCTGAACATAACAGATAAAAAACCACAAGCACACTGGTTTTAGTCTTTAAGAGACAGATCAGAGAATAAAATAGCTGGAGAGATTGTTTGAAGTTGAAAACTGGGAGCTGCATTTAGTATAACTTGAGTGAGAATTAAATGTGTGATAATAACAGAGGAGAGCTATGTTCAAGCTGGAAGAATCAGCAGTGGGCATCTTGATAAATTTAAAGCATTGAAGCTTACCTTTAGCTCTGAGGAAAATCTCCTGATAGTTGGGTACTGGGTTGAGACACAGCCTTCTCAAAAAGGTTTGGAAGTAGGACAGGTTAGGATATTGAACATTTTGCACTAAAACATATGCTGATGAGACTAATCTCAGTCAAATCTGGATAGGAACGGGGTGAATCAAGGGCAATTTTTGTCTCCTCTTGTCTGTGACAGTATGAAACTTGGAGCATTGAACTGGACCTACTATTTTGTCAGCTCAATTTTTATACAAGTATTTCCTAAGCAGTGTTTTGTTGTGTCTCCTCACAGCTCTTTAGCATTTGGTTGTATTCAACTTGTGGTGCTGTTCTTTCATTAAAGACTCCATTAAAAATCTTCTAGTCTATTTCTGTGTTTGTCTTTTTAGGTGAGACTCTGTACTGCACTTCTTAAGGCTGCTTCATAAGAGTAATTGTCCAGACCTTTTTCTGTCCTTCAGAGGGAATGACGATGAAATTATTTTAATCTTTTTGCCGCCTTCCTGCTTCTAAGCAAAATGTTGCAATTTCCAATATAAACAGACTCAACATCCTCACTGATTTGGATCGCTGGTGTTTCTGTGATAAGCAACAGTGTATATATGACAAGTTAAATGTAAAATTATGCAAATATAATTCAGAAAATAAATATGCTACTGAATTGTCAACTCCTATGGACAATGTGTCTTTGGCGATGCCTTATCAACCTCTTAGAGCAACTTTTTAAAGAAAGATTTGGCCTTGTAACTGGCACCATCATAATTCTTTGAATAACTTATCCTGGGTCTCACATAACAAATAGATGCAATCAAAGGCATGCATCTCTGCAATAAGGCACACTGTACAAGCAAAGCCAAAACCAAGAAGCAATCAGTACACTTTCTGATGCCTTATTGTAAACTTAAAAGATGCTGCAAAACACCTGTGAGATGAAGTTGGGTATCCACTAGGTACCGCAATGATCATACCCCAAACAACTGCACTTCATAAAATCATAGAATTATAGAATGTCCTGAGTTGGAAGGGACCCAGAAAGATCATCAAGTCGAACTCCTTTCCCTGCCCAGGACAACCACAAATTCACACCACTTGAAGCAGTAGACAGAAGCTACTCATCTGTAGCCAATAAGTGTGAAACAAATGAGGGACATATCAATAAAAAACTCTCTCCAATTTCAAGAAAGACCGAATTTCACCTCTAGCTTATTCCTAGCTCTGGCAAGGACTTCTTCAAAATTTAAGTAACTACATATCTGAGCTCCTACTTCTAACCATAAACAAATAAAATAACAATTTTTCACCTTTGTAAATTTGCTGTTGATCCACAAATGGCAAGTGCCAAATGTTTATTATAATCTAAATAAGTTTGGTATGGTCAAACAATGTACTGATTACAACTCTGACATTTCTAGTAGTTATCTTTATTAAAAAGAACCTACTATTACATGCATATTCATAACATGTAAGCTTACACGTAAAATATAGAATTTAGACAATAAGAATAAAATAGGATAAATATATATATATCATCCTAAAGGTTCAATATTAACAGAATATAAGTTCACATGCCATGATTTCTCTAAAAATAAAATTTGTGTGTAGTGTTCAGAAACCTCACACAAATTTACTGTAAGATTTCAAAGTGTGATTTCAATTATATTTTAAGTGAATTTTTTACTTGAATGATGACCGATAAAAATGCGACTCAGTGCTCTTAATATTTTTCTACAGAAAATAAAGTTTCTTAATAGAAATCATGTGTGTCGCTCCTACTTGTCATAAATATTTTTGTATCTTGATTTTTATGGTTTGAAAACAGAAGGGAGTTTAAAAATTAATCCTCTGTGTGCTTATTTCAAAATCATAAGTGAGTTCCAACATACAGAGAAGTTTGTTATAGCATGTTTTGTGATCAAGATGGATTAAAATTATGGTATCTGTAACTGTGATCTTATTTACTTCCAAAAGCAGGATTTGAGCTTTTGTTTATTCTGTATCAAATGAACAATCCTCACAAGTAATCAGTTTACCCATCTCATGTAGTTTGACAGAATTTCTGAAGCAGAAAATTGATATAATGTTTTATACTTCAGGGATGAATTCAGTCATATAAATGCATAACTTTTGTAATAACTTTTTAGTGAACGTCTACAAAAAAATGAGCTATGGTGCTACCACTCAGACCCTGTGTAAATGACAGTGCTTTCACACTTCCAGAGTGCTCTGTATTGTAAGAGATATATTAACCATGAGAGTACTCCTGTAAAGGCAAAGAGCAACACTGCCAGTAGGGACAACTATTACCCCCTTTACTGAGCCATGTGGCCAATTAAACAAAGGAACAATATTTCTGTGGAATCACAGAACAGATCTTTTGTATGCGTTTAATTTTACTCTGAGTGCCAGCATCACAGCATCATTGTGTTTCCAGTAAATCCCTCCTGGCATTTGCAAACCTAAGATATTTTAATTCAAATATAGAGTGCTTCAGTAGACAAAAGGGAAAAAAACTAACGGGTTTTCCCTTTTTCAGATATCTCAAATACACTTTTTAAACCTCAAAAATCTGACTATCTCTATAATTTTACACGTCTTTGAGACTGAAAGGACTAAAGAGGGCTTATAACATAACATTGTAGAGTCATCTGTATAGTTAGGATAAATATTAGGATAAAACAGTGCAATATTTTCATAATTAAAACCAAAACTTGAAGAAGATAATGACATTCGTCTGTAGTGTAATAATCTAATAAATCTACCACTACATACACTGACAAAAGGTCTGATACTTTAAGAATTTTGGTACCCAGCCATCCAAATCCTTCAGTTAGTGCTTAATTTTAAGCGTGGATAGCTCTCTGTAAATCACCTGTGGATTCAGCACTTACAGGATTGCTCTTCAGATGACTTTATCTCATGTTACTATGAAGAAAATTTCAACATTTTGCCTAACCCACTCAAGACTGTTAAAGTAAGGGTTACTGAAAAGACCCCATGTTGTATCTGATTCTTTGGGGGAGATTAGTGTACTAAAGGTTGCTAATAAAACACCACTCAATGGAAGAGATTACATGGGTAAAAGCATCCAGTGCAGACTTACATTTTGTACCTTCAGTGTCGCCTAACAGCGAAGACAAATGAAAGTAGACAAACAAGGGTCCAGCGTTCACTTCCTTGAGTCTGCCATGACTCCATACACAATAAGTGCTGGGGCTTGCTTTTGCATTGAAGTTGTTATAAAGCTGTGGCCTGCACCTTTGAGAGCCGATGTGCAGAACTCATGCCCAAAGTGACCTGAGACAAGGAAAAGTCACTTCATGGGCAACTTCCTGGGCCAGTAGGCCTATGGCACAGACAGCCTTGACAGCTGCTTGCATTATATCAGCTCATCTGTGTCAATTCTGAGACACAGTGCCACTGCAGTTGTCCTCTCTGAGAAACATCCCATGTCAGAGGTCCCCAAAGAGGCTTCTAAATAACTTCAGGAGGCCTTTTCTTACTGTTTTCCTCAGCTAGTGGAATGGAAGCGCTTCTTTTTTGTAAATATTGAGCTTTTAGGGTCCTTTATTTGACTCTGTCCTCTTTTCCCAGCGTTCATGATATCCACGTAAGGAGGCCCTTCCTGACTGTTGCAATCTCTGGACAATGCAGTCATCTGTGATGGGTCACTGATTAAGCAAAGCTTCACAAAGAGTAACTCCAGCCAAGTCAGGCTATCTCAGTAGTTAATTGCTCTTAATTACCCTTAACTGCTCTGCATTGCTCATGGAAGAAGACACAGAGGGAGACAAGGCTGTGGTAGCATTTGTGACTCTGTCAGAAGAGGATGCTGTGAGCTGTGCTGGGGGTAGGACAGGGACCCCAGGGCAAGATATGAAGGGTACAGTCACCAGCAGAAAAATTATCCAGGCTAAATGGGAAAATGGGATAGGTCTCTAATTTCAATTTTACATGTTTTTAAAGATATTTGCCTGTTCTATAATGCCAGCCCTAAGGACAGTGATTTAGAGCAATAAGGTGTTGGCACTTTCTGAATACATCAGCTAGTAGAAGTTCCAGTTTACACAAATACATACGTATTTCTGAGATTTCAATTCAACAAACACTTATAACATAGGCAGCCTTATGTGCTATGCAAACAAGGCCTCTTTAATATGCATTGGATACTCTGGGCAACATTTGCCAAAAGAGAAAGCAATAATGACTATCTATTACTTATGATCACTACTGGTGGATGACATTCTCTCCTTTTATGTAAGTATGTTATACAGTCATTATTCTGGCAAAATTTCTCTTTGGAAACAATGAGTCTTTTACATAAAGAAGGGGAAAGTACACTTCCTGTAGAGGTAATTGCTTTATATAACTTGTTACTAATTAAATATTTACTTTGTTCTCTGAAAGCCCACTTCATTGTAACTTTGAAAAATAAAAGGCACAACCAGTTATTCTGGTTGAAGAATTTTGTTTCCTGGTAAATAAAATTAAATTGTGCCAATAAACTTGACACTGCAATTTGCTAGTGAATCAGAACTAGGTAGTCAACTATAACAGAAGCTAAATATTGCTTTTATGCTCTGGAAAAGGATATTTTTTACTAGTGCCTATTCATGGAGGGAGCAACACAAAATTAGTTGATGAAATATATGGATAATCATAACACACAACCAGAAGTCTGCACCAGGCTGTTTTAGCCTGCTGAGATGTATTCATTTATTTATCTGTTTATGTTTATTATGTGGAAGTTTGTGCTGCTACAGAGCTGAAGTGTCCCTAAAAGTCTACCAGAGATACAAGTGAGAGAAATGAAACTCAAAGTGAAAGTAAGAAATCACCACCTTCCTTTCAGGTTTTTAGGAGGTTTACACTACAACTGTATTAAAAATTCTTGTGTCCAGGACACATGGGTTGGCACTGAGACCGACAGGTACGAGACAGCCCATATCTCTCCTACGAAATGCCCTTTTCCTCCAGAACAGGGCAGCCACCTCCAGCCTCTGTCCTTGGCCCAGGCTGACAGCCAGACTTCTCCAGGGTCAGACAGGGGGGACTGCTTGTTAGCCTGGGTCCACACCAGTCCAGGGGCATCCCCATAGATTGACAACACAGACTATTAATTCTCATTGCCAAAGCAATGTTTTCTGGCAATGCTAGTGTAGAATTACTGGACAAATTACTCCCAAAACACCCACTTTCAAAGCACCTAAGATTGAAAAATAGAGACAGATCATTAAACGTTTCACCATTTTAGTGTATCTTAAGTTTTATAAACACTGAGATTTTTCAAAGTCACTTCCCCTTGCAGCTTCCTCAAAAATCTGAGATTTTCTTTGCCCCTGCATCAACCACATTTACCACAGAACATAAATGTTCTCCTTTTGTGTTTTTTTTTCCCATTCCTAATGGCCCCTCAAGAGTCTAAGAGAAAATAGTCAATTCAGGCAAAGGCATGTAAAGCAGTAAGGAGACAGGATTCACGAAAATGAAAGGCGGTAGCCTTCATACATCAGGTATCCAACATCTGGCCTAACTTCAAGTTTTGGTGGGGTATGCTTGTATGAAGAACTAAGGAGCTACAGTTTTCATGTAGTAGAAGCTTACATGCAGGGACAAGAGCTTTGTCCTGGTGCAAGTGCAAAAGCTTCAGCCCTAGACCCTAAGTGAAGGTTGTAAGGATTTGGCCTGCTGCCAGATTTCTTCAGCCAGAAACATACCAGCAGCCTTCATAGAGCTGTGAGGCCTTATCGATATTCCCATCCTTTTTTGCTGGATATCTTTAGATATCTTCAAAACTTTAAAACTTTTTGGGCCAAATGCAGTTAAGACTTGTTCATATAGATATTGTCCCACTATATTCCCTCCTTTCCTCTTGGCTCAAAGGGCAAGAAATAAATAACATGGTATTTATTCATTTAGGCCTGAGACTGTTCCCTGCCTATTGCTAAAAGGTTTTTTCTTTTCTTGCATGTTCTGTGACAAATGTAAATTGTTAATGGGATTTGGGAAATCTTATCCATGCTGGAACTCTTTAGAAACCTTTGCCAGTCAAGTGGTAGTTATAATTATGCTTTACCTTGTAAATTATAACAAAACCCCACAAAATTCTTAGGAAAAGAAAGTTTTAGTATTTGCCATGAGCAAGCCACAACTTATAAAGGAATAATAATGTCTGTAAAAGTAGAAACTTGCCTAACAACTTCAGCATGGTTTACAGTACTTTTTTGTTGTTGTTCAAACAAAACAAACACAATTTTGGACAGTCTTCTGTCTCAGCAGACAGGAACAAAGTGAAGCAGAGATTTTTGCAATGGTTTGGAGGAAGCGTGAAGAAGACAAAAACACAAGGGAAAACTTCATGAAGCAATTTAAGTGAGCTGAAAGATTGCCTTCATTTATATCCTCTTCACAGCTTTTTTTAAGTAAGTATGATGTATCAGTTTATGTTTAGATCAGCTTGACATACAACATCGCAAACACTTATGCTAATAGATTAATTCAGGACAAGATGACTTTTCTAACCTTCCTGCTGACTTGCAGGGCTGAGCACACCATGATCTAATTGGAAAGCAATACTTGATTTAGTATAGGAGTATAATCAACAATGCTTGTGAAAATACTTTGCTTTTTATCAGCAGGCTTTGTCTGAGGATTTACGACAGGGTGAACTACTATAATTATCTAAAACTCATCTCTGCTGATCAACATGCAGTTTCCCCTGAGATTCAGGAAGCCTGCTTTGCTGGGGTGGGGGTGGAATCTCAGCATAAAATTGGCAGCATAATCCCATGGGAGTAGATCCTAACTGCTGAAGTGAGCGCAGTTTGTGCTGTATTTCATTAATCAAAGTTGATTCTTCATGTATTTTACGTCAAGCCCACTGGTTCTGGCAAAAACAATGTACTTTGGTGCTGTGTGTTGGGGTTGAGGAATGCCACAGTTGTATTAGTTTGCTAGTTTCTGGACAAATCCCTACAAGATTCAGCAGGAGTCCAGGTGACTAATCTTAGATTAGGTCATATTTACTACATAGGTATTGTATAACAATTACAGGATAAAGCTTCCTTTAAAACAGTACAGACTGTGCATAAATGTGCTTCTGTCTAGCTCTGCTGTCTTTTCAAAGATATCTAAAGACCATGAGAGAATTGCTCCCCCTTTGTGTTATTTTCCCCAGCTGAGAGTGCAGGAGGTGAGGGTGCAGAGCTGGTACAACACAAGAGGAAACCAGCAGGTTGTTATCTGAGAGAGCTGCGGGCCTGGATTTAATTTCCCTCCTTGGTCTGGACCAGCCCAAATCTGTTGTTAGCAGTGCAGAAGTTTTCCTCAGGCATTTTAAAAAAACTGGGAAAGAGTTTGGCAGTAGTAAATGTAGGGGAGGAAAGATGAACTTAGCACTAATTGTATGGCACTAAATTTATGGCTTTACATTTATGCCTAGTATTCATAGAATTTAAGGACAGAGAAGGCCATCAAATTAGTCTTTTGAGCTTTTTGCCCTATGTGCTCTACTGGACCAATAATTCTTGCTTCAAACCTGCAACTGCTCACTCAGGTGGGAATGAACATGAATCCTTTCCTTTCAAAGGTACCTGTTTTCAGACTGATGGGACCCTGGGAAAGGGCGTGCTGGTTTTCCCTCACCTGCCCTGCAGATCAGCAGTCAGCCTTTCCAAAATGCAGGCTCACATCATGCAGGCAGGTTGCCCACAATAGGATGGAAACCAGCATCTGAAAGGCAGCAGCTGTAGGCTCTCCTCATATGTGCAGTAATGTTTGCTCCAGCAATATCATCCCTCACTGTTCAAAAGCCTGCTTTAGCCTCTGCTTCCAAATGGTTTTAAGCTGTTGCCACATGTCAAGAATATAACAGCTAAGGAGTTGTTATAAGCAGCACGTGTCGTGGTTTAGCCCCAGTCAACAACCCAGCACCACGCAGCCACTCGCTCACTTCCCCCTGGTCGGATGGGGAAGAGAATCAGTAGAGTAAAAGTAAGGAAACTCCTGGGTTGTGATAAAGACAGTTTAATAGGTAAAGCAAAAGCCACACACACAAGCAAAGCAAAACAAGGAATTCATTCACTCCTTCCCATGGGCAGGCAGGTGTTCAGCCATCCCCAGGAAAGCAGGGCTCCATCACGCATAATGGCTACTTGGGAAGACAAACGCCATCACTCTGAATGTCCCCCCACTTTCTTCTTCCTCCCCCAGCTTTATATGCTGAGCATGATGTCATATGGTATGGAATATCCCTTTGGCCAGTTGGGGTCAGCTGTCCCAGCTGTGTCCCATTCCAGCTTCTTGTGCACCTGGCAGAGTGTGGGAAGCTGAAAAAGCCCTTGACCAGTGTAAACACTACTTAGCAACAACTAAAACATCTCCACATTATCAACACTGTTTTCAGCATAAATGCAAAACATAGCCCCACACTAGCTACTACGAAAAAAAAAATTAACTCTATCCCAGCTGAAACCAGGACAACATGTTAAATTCATTCAGCTCTCACAGCTAAGGCAATAAATGCTATAGTTTGGAAGGGAGACTTATGCTGCCTCCTGGTCCTTACAGCCCTTGTTATGCAAAATATGCTTCTAGTAGATGTATTCTATATGCAATTACCAGAAAAGCATGTACACAAACTCTTTTTTTAAAGCTGTATTTTTTTTTTATATATATATATATTACAGTGCTGTGAAGATAAGGTGATGTTTAAACTCTTCAGACAGGAATTTGCCATAGAAATTTGAATAGTTGCATAAAGCTTCAGAAATCAATTTCTCCATTACTGCTATATCTAGGCTGGTATCCTGCAGAAATTAATGCTCATGTTTTCCTGTAAGTGTTAATCCCCAAAGAATATAAGTATGACTGGCATAACTCCTTCAAAACAAAAGGAAAACCTACATAATCCTCATATATTACTGAGTTCTCAATAGAAAATACATTTGAAGAATTTATGGAGCTTGATTTAATAGCAAGAACTCTTTGGAAGGCAGCCATTTAACAGGCAGAAAATGTGTTATCAATTTTTTTGTATGTGTAAGGAAAACCTTCAAATATACTTTTTATCTTTTATGTTATAAAATATAAAATGTTATAATATTACATATCGTGTGACTATTTCTTTCCAAAACGTAAAGATTATGACTTTAGTTAATAGTGGTATTTTAAACTCCAAATGTGTCCATTTACAGTGCAGGACCTTATGGTATTGAAAGATGATATCAGTCTCTGTTATTTTAGTAAAGCAACTTCTTTTCATAGAATCATAGTATAATAGAATCATAGAATCATCACAGTTGGAAAAGACCTCTAGGATCATCAAGTCCAACCGTCAACCCAACACTACCATGTCTTCTAAACCATGTCCCGAAGTGCCATGTCTACATGTTTTTTGAACTCCTCCAGGCATGGTGACTCCACCACCTCTCTGGGCAGCCTGTCCCAGTGCCTGACCACTCTTTCAGTAAAGAATTTTTTCCTAATATCCAATCTAAACCTCCCCTGGCACAGCTTGAAGCCATTTCCTTGCGTCCTATTGCTAGTAACTTGGGAGAAGAGACCAACAACCACCTCGCTACAACCTCCTTTCAAGTAGGTTTCCTTTATCAAAGACAGCTTTTACTTAAATCAGAGTAGAGATGCTCTGATTTTTTTGTAGGGGGAATGAAGATTTTTGTGTATGTTTCTTGAAGCTCATTCAAATAAGCATCACTTTGATTTAACTTTGATTTTAGCTATATTTTAGGTATACTGCAAGGTCAGCAAAAGGGGAAGGTTCAGACATAAAAGTTGTTGAAATGAGATATGAAATCTTCTGTCTCATTTTCTGTTTTCATACTCAGTGCTTCACAAGTCACAGATTTTTTTTTTCCCTGCTTTCCATTAATACACAATGCCTGAAAATCACTACAAATAGTGATGCAGGCCACATCTAGCTATACAAGTTTCATTTTAACTTTGAATTCTACATTCAATTAAATATCCCACATTTGATTTTTACAAGGTTAAAAATCATGTAATTTTTTTGTAGCTGAATGAATTTTGGCAGTTTCAGGATTTAAGGTCTTAAGGAAAAATAGTATGACAGACTCAGATATGAGTGGAGGTTTGAACTCCAGGCTAAAGATACAATGTAATTTCTAATATGCATATTAACACCCAGATAGTCAGCATCTTAGGGATTGAAAGAGGTGACCTGAGCCACCAGAGACATGAAATATGTTGTATTTTTTAGCCTTTGGTTATTTGGATCTGACTGAAAAATAAATCCATTACATAAAATATATTATTGAAGAACAAATGGAGCATTTAAGCTTCCTCTGAAGTTAATCCAAGATTTTGTCTTTGAACGTACACTTCTCAACATCCCTGTACTTCTACCACAAACATATTCTTGCAAATAAGCAAAACTACACATGAGTTTTCATCCTCAATAAAGAAAAATCAATACCTATTATTTCTCTAGATCATTTGAAAGTACGTGCAAAAGCTGCTGCTTCAGTCACATCTTATATCTCTGTTACTCACTAAAATTGGATTTAAAATTTAGATTTCAACCTAAATAAGACCAAAATAGGCAGGAAAAGCTAGTACAAAAGACCAATTTTCTGCAGAGCTAACTCTTTTCTTGAGCAGGATAGTTCCTGCAGAGAGGAAATTTCAATAAAATTGTGTTTGCATAATAATGCAATGATATAGGAAATTTAATTCTGAACACCTGCACTAGATGTCTAGGGAGGTCAGTTTTTCTAGATAGTTAATGCAGACAGGTTACGCTAGAGCAGCCTAGCATAGGGACTTTGACTCCTCTTGCTCTTCAGTATATGGAAGGAAAGATGTTTAAATCAACGAGATGCACCTAGTTGGAAGGTCTGACTCTTGCCACTGTACTTGTGGGCAAAACAGGCATTTTCATAGCCAGGCTGACTGCTGGAGGACAGCAGATGTCCCAAAAAGAGACTGCAGTAGGCTGTCTTGTCTACTTCATCCTGCAGCACAAAGCTGCAGAGTATGAAACCCTCTTTTCCAAGCAATGGGCCAAAGAGAGTGGGAAGCAGCTACTGCAATGGGAGATGGGGAGGTGGAGATGAAGGGAAAAGAAGGAAAAAGGAGAACAGACACTTTGCCAACAAGAGCTACCTTATTTTATCATTTTCATTGAAGCAGAATAATTCAATTTTATTTCCACTGCTGAGGGGCCTTCCACCAGCCTGCTGACTCACTCAAGCCATGAAGTTGTTTTTCAGGGTAAATATTAACCTGTCCACTAAAATCCATCCTCATGATATGCTCACTTTCTTAATTAATGTTATTTAAAATTACTTGAATGCATTTTTTAATCAAATCCACTTCCAAAAGAACCTTTAGGCATATTTTGGTAGAATGAACCTCAAACCATCACTTGTCTCTTTATTCCCAGTAGTGGGAGTTGCTTCTCCTTTTGTATTTTGAAGTGATTCCCCAGTAACGTATTAGCAACCTGTAAGAAAGTCCATTAAAATGGAAATGAACAAATAGTCCTTTTATGTGTTGAAGGGCATACATCTCCATTTAGAAATAGGATGATAAAATTCTGGGAGTCTTGTCCTGATTTTATTCTCAGTAACCCTGGTAAGAATGCAGATAAGTTGATGGAACTTCTCTGGATTCACGGTTATGTAGCAAAACAGAATCTGGATTCATAAAGATCAGGCTGATAATGATTAAAAATTACCCTGTCCAAGCATGGTCACTCCACAACTGAGTATATCGTAGCCTGCAGATAGTTTCCTTAATCCAGGTGAGGTGGTATGTGGACTTCCTTACATTTCAGATTATGTAAGGGGATCAGTCTCTGGCATCTTAAGGAAAGGGAAAGCCTGGATCCAAATCACTCTGTTTCTGATTCATTCTGTAAAGTCAACAGAAGTCTTGTATTCCCTCATCAGAAAAGTGCAGGGGTACTTTACCACAGAGGTAACCTTTTCATGTTAGTTTTCACTGCTCTCTCAGTGAAGCTGATATTCCAGTTCTGGCACAGGCTACACATGCACAGCATTACACAATACCTGAGTTTGAGGATTGCGAGGGGGCAAGTGTGAAAGGAGAAGAGACATGCAAAAAACGACCAGTGGCAAAATAAGCAAGATATAAATTTTTCCTCAATAAATACAATTAAAAAAAAATTCTGTTGTGGTGATTTCTGGAAAAAAGTGGGTTCCAAAGGCCCTGGGCTGTGGATTGCTCTCAGGCAAGAGTAGGAAGAGTACAGAAGGATGGCAGAGGAAGGGGAAAAAGGAGTAGGACAGCATTGTACTCTCACCACGGGCTCTTTGCCTTACAAGGTCTGCAGACATAGTGAACTGTCTTTGTGCCTAAGCACATATCCTACTATCTTTGTTAGGGTAGAAGTATATTATCCCTGGTCCCTGTTTCATGATAGGAACCCTGAGTCTGGCACCTCAATTACTCAGTCATCTCCTCATGCCAGTCGTTCCTGGGACCAACTTGGGACTCACTACGAGGATCTTCAAGGTGATTTTAGTATATCATCATGACTCTTATGATATTTGATGTTTTCCTTTTAGCCACAAATCCTGGGTACATGCCAATCTCAACTTTCAGCTAAGAGGAAAATTTCCCTGTAGTTCCAGAGAAAAGCTTAAAAATACAACTGAGTGAACCTTGCAGATTTCAAAACAAGGTGACAAGAACAATTCTGTTACATGAAGAAAAAAGAAAAAAGAAAAAACATTTTTAAGCCAATCATTTCAGGTGTTTGATACCTTATTTAGATTGGTTATACTTGTCAGCTCATTCCTTTTTTTTTTTTTTTTTGAAATCAAAGAGGATTTGCTTCAGAGAGTGTAACTTTGTAACAGTACATCATAATACATGCCACATGTATTTTTTGTAAGTCTATCCAATATGCTTAAAACCAAAAACTTCTCTCATGATGATTTTCTAAAGGGAGGACTGCAACTGTGCTATTGCATAAGTAGCTCTGTTGTCAGAAATGCCCAGCAAAGCAGAGAATAAGGTCCCATTGTGCGGCAGCTTCAAACGACCTCATGAGCGACATGCAGTAATTACCCTGTTAAAAAAAAACCAAACAAACCCTCACAGTCTCTGCTCACAAGAAGCTGTGCAGCATGTTTGCACGAAGAACTTCATGGTTTATGTGAAGCTGTAAAGATTGCTGTTGTTAGAGATTATGCCAATAAGACTAATAGAAAATTCACCTCAGCAGGAGAAAAACTGCTTCAGTTTACTGTAGGAGCAGGAATAGTCTTTCTTGAATTCTGGTTTGCTGCTTGTGAGCTGATTTGAGCTTTGGTTTGTTAGAAAAGTGCTCCCTTGAGAAGCCACATGGGATCATTCACAGACACACACAGATGCAAAACTTACTGACTCTCCCGACCTCCATGATTTGGAGCAGTTAAATAACCAGCCTTTCATTTTCTATCTTCTGGAAAACGTCTGTAACCTTGTCTCCTGGCACACATTTCTAACCTGAACTAGGTATTCACTAGTTATTGCAGCAATTGTCAACTTCCTCAAACACTTACATGGCTGTGGGGAACTCACCTGTTCTTGTATGAGAGCCAGCTGTCACAGACAATATCCAAAGGAATATTGTATGCCAGCTGCGCAACATTTATTTTCCTTGTGTCCTCTCCCTAAAAAATTCAGGAGATATGACACCTGGAAAGGCCTAAGCAGGCAATAAGGGATTATTCCTTTGTCGTGTTTGCTTTAAATACTGTGCTGACATTTCGCTAAATAAATTAGTAAAACTGCATGTGTCAAAGTAAGTTTGCATTTCAATCAATACTTGTGTGAAATATGAGAGCAAAATAATTTATGTTTTAGTTTCAAAGATTATTTTGGATATGGACTGCAAAAAAAGAACAAGGCTCTGTATCTTTAAGATAAGTTCCTGATTGGGGAATCATTTGTTCTTTCTGCAGAAAAAGGACACTGATTATGAAATTAATGCCATCTTATACAACCCAGTCAAGATCACTGGCTTATGCCTTAATAAAGTTTTCTTTTTTGTTTGTAGAAAGTGGGTTTTATTATCCAACAGTCTGAGCTAGAAATCTGCTCTTCCCCAAAAATGTCAGTCCTAAAGCCTAACATTTTCTGTGGAAGCAAGCTGGTTGGATGCTGAACCTTCTTAAACTTTGGATATATGGACCTCAAGGTCAGACCCTGTAGGGAGACAAAAGGTAGCACTGGGCAGGGACAGCACTGCAAGGAGGCACTGGGAGTTACTGTTTCCTCGGCACTTGTTGCAGTTCAGTAGTACAGGTGCTTGTAAGCAGCTGGTGAAATTGGACCATGTGTCAGTGAGAGAGATAAATTCAGGTGCAATTTCAAAATCTTGCCACATGACTTTGGGCAGGAGGAAAGATACACTGCGCTGCCATCGGGTACCTGCTCTCACATGTGCATGGGGTGGAAGTTGATGTCCGATTCTGAGACAACCTGAATATAACATTTCACACAAGAATGCGCTGGTCTTTTTATCTTCTTCCTTGCTGGGTGTGCTATCTTCAGACTAGCCTCAGTCTTTAGTGAAATACAGCAGCCTACCAGTGCTCAGTGTGTGTTTAAAAGAGAAGACAGTCCTTCATTATTTGAATAGGAGATTGTCCTTTTCTGTAATCAAAGCTAGTAGAAGCATTACTCTGTCAGAAGAAAGAAAAATGGCTGTGTAAGACAGAAAGGCAATTATTAGCAGGTTTTTAAGAGTTCAGGAGTTCCTAAATATATGCATCCTCAATAACAGTCCACCCTCCTCTTCTTTCGGGTGCCTAGGATACTTGAAGTCCCTCCCAAATGAGGGGATCTGGGGGAGGACAGATCTGCAGCATCTTGTAGCTGGATCATAAAAAGCCTGCAGACTGCAAGTTGTGAATCTTACCTCATTGTTATGAAATTGATCAGAGGAGCCACTTCTTGCAATTTAGACAACTCACCATTTCATTTTTTTGGTCAATTTTTCTAAAAAATTATTATCAGAGCTTGGTATTGCAGTATTTTGGCTCTGAATTTATCCTCTGGCCTTAATATGTGCATTTCAGAGGAGAATTTCACACCTTTGCGAGGACTCCTAGAAGTCAGGTGATCTGTAGTCCAAAAATTTTGTCCCCCAAAACTGTCCCCAAACCTCCACAATCACTCTTGCACATTCCCTTAACATTTCAGCCAAGGTGCAGATATTCTGGTTTACCATTTATCTCCTTACAGGGACATTCAGTTTCAAAAGTAGTTAGACATAAACTTTGCCCAACCTCTTTTAACTCTATCTTTTGCTTAAGTGATAAAACATAAAATGTTAGCTCAATTTTGCATGTAGCAGCCAACCTGAACGCAACACTTCCTGGCTAATCTTTGCTTACTGATATTTAGCACGTTGCCCTCTCTCATCCAGTACCTCCAGCAGCTCTCTGCAGTTTGCAACCATCAGGAAAAAGTTCTGAAAGTAGACCCATTCCTGTCCTTTTAACATCCCAGTTTCTCTGTCCAGGTCTGCTCCTGACCACAGACTCCTTTTCCCTGTTATAAACAAGTTTTCCTAGCTAGAAACCATCTGTTGCATACGTTTTTGTAGAGGGGAAAACTCTTTGGCCATGGCCATGCCTCTCTGTGGGTTTCAGTGTGGTGTGCAACACTGAGGAACCGCCAAGAGAGACAAGAAAGCATTTGGAAACAAGCCTGAGGTCTAACACAAACAGCTTATAATGTCAGAGAAATCAGGAGTGAGTCCTAGGCCTATTCCCAGGTCTTGACAGTTTTTTATATCTCAGTCTATTGCACTTATGTGTGGGTAGCTGGCTGGTGGCTGAAAGCATGGGGGCCATGAAAACAAAGAGACCGTCATATTTTGAGGTGATCTATTAATTTATATTCTGTCAGCAACTTATTATTTTCAAAAGATAGTTTCTTTCTAAGATAAAGGATAGGTCAGATATGAATCAGGAAAAAGCTTAAAAGGCTTTATCTTCTAGCAAAAAGCTTTGTATTTCATTTGCAATTCGTGTTAGAAATTTTTACTTCGGAAAGTATATTCAGGAAAGATGGTAATGACTGAGCAGAATCCTGGTGTCTGTTGATTTGCCTTCAACTGACTGAAGCTCAGTGTTATTAATGTATTTTCATATTTATAAATACAAATGTATATAGATGATATGACATATGGTATAAATATGGTCTAATAAAATTATTCCTGCTTTTAAAAGGGACTAAAAAGGGCTTATCTTAAGTTCTTTCTCTCCATTTATTTTCCTCTCCTTGTATCTGTGGTACAGGAGTCAGAAGTACAACAGATCCTGACTGCATCAGTTCCTCAGGAACTTATGTTCATAGCCAGTAAAAGCCTTAAGTCATGTCTACACTAGCAAGAGGAATGATCTAACAGGAGAGCTCTGTAGAGCAAAACAGATGGTGTAAGGACTTTTGTCTGCACTACAGTCACACTTCTCCAGACATATTTATTTTGACCCTGTGAGCTGATTGCCAATTAGCAGCTAAAATTTATTAAGTGTGATCCCAGAATGCATCTTCCAGTTCAGTTTACTTAAAGGGAACAGAGTTCATTCCTCCTGAGACCTTTCTGCTATGTCAACCAAGGTGCAGTTAGTGAGAACAATTGCAAAATTCACTTGGAAAGCATCTTCCTGAGCCAAACTTAGACAATCATGCAGATGTACTCTTAAACACCTAAGCTTAAGTTCAAGTCTTTGGCCTCCAGAAGGATATATACAACTCTGCTTTGTGTGTCTAGGGGTCTCAAGAGATCATCTAATCTGCTTTCTCCTCCTAATGTAGGATTAACTGTGTTTTTTTTGGTATTTTCCAGCTTGCTTGTAAAGACCTCCAAAAATGGAGACTCTGTCACCTCCCAGGTAACCTATTCTAGTTTGTTCCCTCTTGGTTATTGCTTCACTTTACAAACCCATCTATTAAAGATTAATCTGAGTCTTCCTTCATGCTGTTTGATCCACTGCTTCTCATCCCATCCACCACAGACATGAACAGATCGTTCTGTTCCTTTTTGCAATCACCTTCAGTATCCTTGAAGACTATACATCACCTGGAGGGAATTTTATTTGTGCGTGTATGTATATATACTTACGTATACATGTGTATATATGCTCATCTATATAAAACTTAAACAAGAAACATAAAATTTGTGAATGCTTCCATCCATCCAGTAAACAAGCAAAGATGTGGAAAATGGGAATTATTTCATCCCTTAATAAAATAATTATGTCTCCTAAATTTTAGTATAGGTCAACCATCAAAAAGGGTCTATGATTCCTACCTGATTCATAAGGAACTGTTCTTAATTTTGGATACCATATTTTAATACATTTTCTATTGAAGGACATATATTTATTAAAAAAAAACATACTTGATTTATTATAAAAAGAAATTCTCTGTTGTGTTTTTAATCTGATCTAGCCCCCATCAGACATGATTAAAATAATATGCTGGCTTCTCAGGGAGGAAGAGTGGCAACCTAACTAACTTTGTTTTCAAGTTTCTCCATACCAGTGTTAGCACTGGGTTTCTGAACATCCTGAGCTTTCTAGTATATTACTCAGAAAATCACACCTCCACCAATGTAGACTGGTGCAGATAGATACACTTGTGACATTATGCTGGTTTAAAGGAATGTAATTCTTGGCATCATCTGTGTGTGTCAGTGGTTGATACAGAGCCTGAAGTTGCTGGTGGGATCACATGGGAATGAATGAGCAGAGAACTCAATGTTAGACTCCAGCCCTTTGGTTCTTTTAATTCCTACATGTGAAACCAAAAGTGGCTTGATGGGGTTTTTTTAATACTTTAGCTTGTGGGCTGTTAAAATTATTTTTAATTTACTACAAGATNTGTTCCTCTAATGGCTCTTAATGGAATTAATTTATTTGTTCTGTTCTCTGCCAGGAAATGAAGACAACGGATGAAAAAATATTCTGTTTGAAATCTGACTAATTAAAGGAAAATAATTTAGCAAGACGTTCAATTTTTTCATAGTTTTTTGCAGGGCAAGAAGAGGAAGGGAATAAAAAAAATGTCGAGCATAAGGAGGCTTTATTGAAGGATTTGGTTTCATCTATAATTCCCATATTTTCCTATGGTATTATATATAATTAGTCTGGCTATAGCAATTTCCCAACTGATTTCATTTTTAACTGAATTGCAGACAATGCTGTGAACTGTGTATTCCTCAAAACTAATATGAACTTTGTTTAATACCATGCCTTACAGAGTTAAGCCACTTCACAGATGGCTAAAGAACTGGCTAAATCTGCATTATAATACTGTGCCAAGTGATAACATTAATAAAAGGAAACCCAGTCAGTTTGCAGCGGATAATAATTATGGCAGCCCAGAGACCGAGTGTTTCCTTATAGCATTGCTGTTACAAATCTAATGCTCTTCTAACCTCCCACATGGAAATAAACATATTGGCATGAGAGACTGGTGTTTTGTGTTGCTGCATTATACTGTAAGATTTAAACTTCTGGTAGTAAGAGATCAGTTAAGGTAGAACAGCAAATCCAAGTTAAAAAAAAGTTTTTTGTATTTTCTTCTTAGGATATGCAATAAAGGTATATACTTCTCCACATCCTTTGTCAAATTATTGTTGTTGGAAACAAAAGAGTCTGGATGTTATACAGAGTAGTAATTGGAATAAGCATAGTTATAAGTATGAAAGGAACTAGTTCAGGAGTCACTAATAGCAATTATTTCACTTTAGTGCTGTTGCATACATTGCAATTCATAACTTCAGCTGATGCAACTTACTAGTTTCATTAGAGCTGTTGGACAGAATTCTGCTATGAATGGACTCCTGAATTATGATATCTTTAGAAATCTTTCATAATTTAAATCACATTGCCTTCCCTAACACCCATTCAACAATCTGCATGCTGAAGTACAGTGTATACCTGTGGATGCAGCAATCTTCATTTGACAATGAAGTTTTTGGTTTTGTTTTTGGCCAGGTGTAAACAAGAAGAGAATTTGACTGACTTCTGAAGCATAGACTCTTCTCTATATCAAAATCACAAATGACATGTCACTTTATTTCTCCATTGGATATACAAAATAAGCTGAGTATTCCTGGTATAGAGCTATAATTGTCAAATACCTAGAGCTCATGTACTACACTCCTACTAGTCTTCACCCCCACATGAAGTCACATGTTGCTACTTCTGATAATTTGTTTTCCAAACCAGTTTTGAGATATGAAGGTGAACAAAATAATACAAACTATTTTTGGGGGGATGGATCCTGTTTCTGAGAACAGTCATTGAAACCAATTGTGATCCCATGTTTGAACTCTCTTTTATTTCAGACATTAAAATGAGTTTGATAAAATCAGCAGAAAGCCTGAAATGTTCACATTTCTAGCAGCTCTAGATTTCTTGTGCATTCCTCTGAAAATCCACTGTTCCTTAGCATCCCTGTTTTAGTGGAGACAGCTCTAAAGTGTGATTCTTCATCCACTGTCTGGAAGGACTTACCCATATCATCAGAAAGGTAGTTCAAGGAAAGCTAGTAATGTAAACTGCCTTTTGTTGGCAAAATTTTTCTAATTTATTTGTTCTAATATGGATTATCTGCCACTTTTTTAAACCTTTGACCAGTAGAGACCTCCAAATGAGGTCATGATGGAAACAAGATGACATGTGAGTTCCATGAGCAGAGACTCCTTAATTCAGAGAGGAAAAAATATTAACGTACCATTATATTCTTCCATCATGTGAAGGATGGACCATGAACACTGAGTAGGTAATCTTGGGGTAACTTTCTTTTTATTCTGCCACACTCTAGCTGCCATTGCTTGGAATTTAGTAGCTCAGTCAAACATCCCCTTAAGTAATCACAAAAATCTCAGACAAATGCAGTTATTTTATTCTATTTTGTAAATATTCTGGCTGAAGTAGTTTATTTGCTAGCTGACTGCAACTGTATTTTTCCAGACAAATGGCTCTGGATTCTGTCCTTTTACTAAAAGCTCAGCCTAAATAGTGAATCATAGAATCATTTAGGTTGGAAAAGACCCTTAAATTATTGAACACAGCTGTAAACCTAACACTACCAAGTCCACCACTAAACCATGTCCCTAAGCACCACATCTACACATCTTTTAAAAAACTCCAGGGATGGTGACTCAACCACTTCCCTGGGCAGCCTGTTCCAATGCTTGACAACCCTTTTAGTGAAGAGATTTTTCCTAATATCCAAACTAAACCTCCCCTGGTGCAACCTGAGGCCATTTCCTCTTGTCCTATTGCTTGTAACTTGGGAGAAGAGGCAGACACCCACCTCACTACAACGTCCTTTCAAGTGATTGTAGAGAGTGATAAGGTCTCCTCTCACCCTCCTTTTCTCCAGGCTAAACAACCCCAGTTCCCTCAGCCAATCCTCATAGGTATTGTGTTCTAGACCCTACATGAGCTTTGTTGGCCTTCTTTGGATGCGCTCCAGCACCTCAGTGTCTTTCTTGTAGTGAAGGACCCAAAACTGAACACGCTATTGGAGGTACAGCCTCACCAGTGCCGCGTACAGGGAGGCAATCACTTCCTTAGTCCTGCTGGCCACACTATTTCTGGTACAGGATACTATTGGCCTTCTTGGCCACCTGGGCACACTGCTGGCTCATATCCAGCTGGCTGTTGACCAGCACCCCCAGGTCCTGATGGTGGAAAGTAGCTTGGTGAGCATTTCCACCAGCTCCCTCAGTACCCTTGGGTGGATCCCATCTGGCCCCACAGACCTGTGTGTGTCTAAGTGGTGTAGCAGGTTGCTAACTATTTCCCCTTGGACTATGGGGGCTTCATTCTGCTCCCTGTCCCTGTCTTCCAGCTCAGGGGGCTGGGTACCCGGAGAACAATTGGTCTTACTATTAAAGACTGAGGCAAAGAAGGCATTAGGTACTTCAGCCTTTTCCTCATCCTTTGTCACTATTTTTCCTCCCACATCCAATAAAGGATGGAGATTCTCCTTAGCCTTCCTTTTGTTGCTAATCTATTCATAGAAACATTTTTTATTGTCTTTTATGATAGTAGCCAGATCAAGTTCTAACTGGGCTTTGGTCCTTCTAATTTCCTCCCTGCATAACCTCATGACATCGTTGTAGTCCTCCTGAGTTTCCTGCCCCTTCTCCAAATATCATAAGCTATCCTTTTTTTCCTGAGTTCCAGCCAAAGGTCTGTGTTCAGCCAGGCCAGTCTTCTCCCCCACAGGCTCGTCTTTTGGCACGTGGGGACAACCTGATCCTGCATCTTTAATATTTCCTTCTTGAAGAATGCCCAGCCTTATTGGACTCCTTTGCCCATCAGGACTGCCTCCCAAAGGACTCTGTCAACCAGTGCCCTGAACAGGCCAAAGTCTGCCCACTGGAATTCCAAAGTGGTAGTTCTTCTGACCCTCCTCCTCACTTCTCCATAAATCAAATACTCTATTGTTTCATGATTGCTATGCCCAAGATGGCCTCCAACCACCATATCATCCCAAGTCCTTCTCTGTTTGCAAACAGAGAAGCAAAGAGTGAAAAGATTTTTCCTCTCCTAATTATGGCTTCTTGTTTTAGTCAACAGCACTTTATGATACTAGTGTCTCATCCACCTGTTCTTTCTGACTTTGGGAGATGGAGTGATTTATATGCATAGGAGAAGTTTTGACTGCACACTAATTGTGGCCTGTCTTCTCACTGGCAGACTCTGCTTATTTCTGCTGAGAAGTCCATGATCTTTTAAATGTCAAAAATTTCTGCATAATTTCCAGTATTAAACGATGAATTTTAAATATGTGATAGAAAATATGATTAAGTGAGCTATGTAGAAGAAAGCGAGATTGGAACGGAAACGTGGGGAAAATAACATCAGGGAGTCATCATAGTCAGAGATGGGGAAAAATGCATTAGGTCATTTTTCTCAGCAGGGCACAGCATGAGACCCAGGCAGAAAACCTATCCAGTGCAGGGGTAGACCGTTCACTGACTTCAGGAAATTCGCAGCAGGTTCTTGTTTGGACTAGTCTACTTTTTAAAGAGCAGAAAAAGCAGTGTGTGTAGGAATAGATATTTAGCATGCTCCCCAAATATAGGTATTAATTTCAGCCCACAAATACTTGCTTAATGAATCAGTTTGTATACCATATCTGCTTGCCACACTGTTGAACAGCATCTTCCAGTGCAATGCTGGAGCAAAAAGAGAGAGTACTTTTGTTCCGAAAGTAGAAGAAAAGTAAAAACACTTGGGGTTCAGGAGGCAATAGTATCGCTTTTGGTGAGCCTGACCTCACTGTATCTAGTTTGGAGACGCTATTTAAGACATGCATTACTGACTTAGCAAAGAATATTCTGCTTTTCAAATGTGACTTAGCATGCTGGTTACATGAACAAGTGAATGCTTTACTAGTGAGGCTATGTATTTTTAGGGTTTATAAGGAGTATTAGCTACTAAGGGATAACAGCTTTGAGTAAATTTAAGGCAATTTGAAGGAATTCATCAACCTTTCCAATCATGTTTGTATCAATGGAGGTGGGGTTTGCTACTACACATGTACCACAGGTAAACGTAGGCCTACATGTATTTGCTCTAGAGTGGCTAAACATCTGAATATTGTACCTTAGTTTGCTTCACAGTAACATATGTGTATAGTGCAGCCTAAGTCTAATTGAAAGACCAGGGACATAACTTTCAAGATCACTTTTGAAACTTTTGATTACTGCCCAGTTCACAAGGGCATGTTAGGAATTCTCTCTTACCCCCATTTTCTGAAACTGAAAGTAATAAAGAACTGAAAGATACCAAGAGATGTGGAGAGCTACCTATAACCTAAGCCTAGCCTGGTATAGTCCAGAAATGCAAACACCTATTTTATCATGGAATTATTTCCTGAAATCCTATGACTGAAGTAATGCAAGAAACACAACATTTTTGAAAAATACAGTCCTCTGGTATTAATTTATCTAATTTTTTTCTCAATAGCGTTTGCACCTAGAGGAATATAACTGGGTGTTTGTGCAAGGCAGCCACCCCTGGGTAAGAAAGAAATAAAAAAAGAGCAAAATGACATGAAGCTGCATCATGTTTTGTCATTACACATATTTTGCAAGAAAATAATTCTAACCTTTGAAGCATTTTTCCTGGATTGTGATACTGCCCTCTAAGGGGCAAAGAAGCATCCTTTTCCCTTTTGTCATGACTGCGCAAAGTCTTCTACCCCAACAGAGGTAGTGTTGCCACTTGGATAATATATATGCTAGACCACATGCGGGCAGCTGTCACCACCAGTCTGAAAACTACCACAGACCTAATTAACACAGTAATGGGTTTTCCACTCTTATACTCTCTGAGTGACAGTTTAATAAAGAACTCCACAGTGATCCTATAAATCAGAACCAACCTTCCTCTTAACAAGGTACAGCTAAACTGTTCCAAAAATTAGTTCTGAGGATTTCAGTATGTAATATTTCCAGTGGATAAACATTACCATTTGTTTACACTAACTTATTTTATTATCTATATTTGAAAATCATGCCATGACTATGTGCTGGTGGTTTAAGAAAGATGCATTTATTTATGAAGTGAATGTTAAGTGAAAAGAGTGATGTCTCTGTGGTTTATAAAATTGTCTAATAGCAGGAAACTATTCTACAAAAATAGTTTTGCACTGCAGACAGCTATAGAATCGTAAGCCTTTAGACTATCAGTAATCCTCAGTTTGGCCTCAGTTTAGTACTTAATATGTAAATTTAATATCTGTAAAACAACTTCATTGGAATTAATTGGATTCCTGTGCTTCAAATGAAATAACTTGAAAGTAAGCCACAGAGCACAAGCTTGTTGACTTTCAATAAGGTCCATTTAT